>OX382347.1:10707303-11307303 GCA_947507615.1 Hemithea aestivaria | reverse complement strand
ACCGATTTGGCTCATGTTCGAACTTAAAAATTCTATGGATTTATATTACGCGTTTGCAAAGTTTCATGCAGATTGGACCATTGGTTTTCCAGTTATCGCGTAACAAACATACATACAAACATACACTTTGGCTAATATATTTGTGTCGCTTATAAAAAATGTGTATATGTTAGAAAAAAAATTATCAGCGCTCCAGTTTTGAAATAATCGTCAGACCTATCGTAAAGACTTTAAGTCACCTATATCTCTGCAACCCTGTAACCTATTTCGCTAATTTTTTCACTACAATTATCCAATTAACCTTCTTAACTTGTGTGTAAAATTTCATTTAATTTGGATTAACCGTTTTCAAGTAAACGTCAACCAAACTTAAGCACCAGAGGTCAAGCGTTAAACTGGTCCAAACGCAGGCATTTCGCGGCTTTCGACTCTAAGACCTCGCTTCGCTCGGTCGATTAGGGATATTTGAACTTTCTAACTGTTCAGAGCGAGCTAAAACACACTTTTCGTAGTAAAAATTATAATATTTTTGCCCGTCTGCACCTTGGCCCCCCCCAGAACCAAATCCTGGATCCGCCAGTGTAGGTGGGTCATTTTCAAAAAAATTGTACATTCATTTTTGTGGTTGTCCCATTACTTTACCTGTAATTATAATTAATATTTGTTTAGTCTACGTAGAATTAGTACAAAAAATATAATTATTGGTATTTTTAAAGTACTTTATATATTATTTTCATAAATAACACAGTTACCAACAAAGATATTAAAATATTTTAGTAGCAAAGCATTAAAAATTACAATGTCCCACACTACAAGTTACGCAATTTTTTTCGGAAAATACAGATATTATTGCTATGAATAATATAATTATACACACACAATTTTTTCGGAAAATACAGATATTATTGCTTTAGTTTAAAATAACGCTATATTTTTAAGTTCATTATTATTATATTTAATAAATAAATTTAATCGAGGACGTAATTCATTAAATGTGGAAAATTCCATTCCGAAACCACCATTTTAGATAAATACATTTATAAGTTTACCAAATTTAATGCTTATATATATCAAGAGCAACATTAAGTCTATCACTCAAACAGCGGCAATATTCGATTCGTTCATTTGGAGGGCGATCGCAACAGCAAAACAGTGAAAGTGACCAATGGTACATTTTTGATTTTCCGAAACCGAAACCAAAAAGAAAGCTAAGTAAAATAGTCAATTTTCTACAAAATGTATTGATGAATTCTATAAATATCATGGAATCGCGTATAATATTCAATTTTTAATTTATACTACATACTAGTTTAATATATTTTTAACGAATTAATGTTGTTGAGATCTCGGTACCCATTACTTCTTTTCCGAAACCAAAACACAGGTACAGGTCGCGTCACATAAAAAGAACGCTGGCGCGTAAGCTGCGCAGTCAACGATTTATGGATCTATTGAGTGGTATGAGGGGAGCGCGGGGCGGGTGAACGCCGCACGGGCCACGGGATTGGCGCGTCAGTCGTCCTTGGCTTCCCTCCCGGTGTTCACGTCACTTTCATTCACAAAGTACTATCGCGCTCAAAAGTTTTTAATTACATTACGTTATGTATTTTATTCTTTGGTGCATTTAAAATATTTGTATTTTTTTTTATAATTGCACTTGGTGCAATTATAAAAAAAAAAAACGTGACGTCACAAAAATTGCATAATTCTATGTTTTTTTCGTGATAAACAAAACAACACGCTGGTTTTTTTTCTTGGTATTTTATAACATAATGGTTGCCTTCAAACTAGAAAAGTTGCTGAAAATTCTTTTTCATCCCCCCATCTCGGAAAGTGACATGAATCACAGGATTTTTGTTTAGATGCGGGCCTTTATAAAGGACGATAGTAACAAGTGGGTTAAATGTATTTTCCTTCCTGAAATAAAAATATTTACTAAATTAAAAATGTTTTAATACTAATAAATAAATTCCATCTAATACATTTTGAATAGGTAATTAGGCACAGTTACCAATGTGGTCACCAATAAATATCTAATATAAAAAACCGCGATCGAAAAGCTAGTTAAAATTAAATAGGCCTAGTAGTTTTATGCGTGAGTGTACCCATGCGCAAGCTCATCCCCGCCACTTTCTTCCAGCGTTCTTTTTATGTGACGCGACCTATAACGTAGAAGTGGAAGTAAAAAAATTCGGAATGGAATCATAAAGCTCATAATGCATACTGTACATTTTGGCAAAAGTGAGTGACATAAAGATGGCACCACTCGAATGTTCTTTAATAACAAATGAGTTTTTTGACAAATTTAAATTTTGATAATTTCATACTTACTTTCAGTTTCCTCATGAACGCGTAGAGGTATTAAATTGAAATTCATATCAAATACTCAACAAGTCTATAATATCCTTAAACTGTAATAAAATCAAATTTCTATGTCCACGCAATCAAAAGAAACAGCAAGATAAGCGAATTACAAAATTTTAAAGCGTTGGGGTTTTTTTTAATTTAATTCACATGATTTGTGATTGATGTTCTTTTATCGACCGAGCGAAGCGAGGTCTTAGAGTCGAGAGCCGCGAAAAGCCTGCGTTTTGACCAGTTTAACGGTTGACCTCTGGTGCCTAACTTTGATCGACATTTACTCAAAAACGGTAAATCCAAATTAAATGAAATTTTGCACACCAGTTAAATAGGTTAATAGAATACTTATAGTAAAAAAAAAAGCCAAATAGGCTTCAGTATTGCAGAGATATAAGTGACTTAAAGTCTTTAAGATAGGTCTGACGATAATTTCAAAACTGGTACGCCGATAATTTTTTTTCTGAGCTATTAACATTTTTTATAACCTACCTAAATATTTTATCAAAAGTGTATGTTTGTATGTATGTTTGTTACGCGATAACTTGAAAACCGATGGTCCAATCTTGATGAAACTTTGCAAACGCGTAGTACATATCCATAGAATTTTTAAGTTCGAACATGAGCCAAATCGGTCGAAGGGTTCTAGAGTTAAAGAGATTCCTTGATTACCACGTTACCGAAGTTCCAATCTTGACGGAACTTTGCGAACGGGTAGTACAAACGCAAAGAATTCTCATGTTCAGAAATGAGCCAAATCGGCCCAAGAGTTGCAGTTAAATCTTTTATAATAATGTAACCGGGATATAATTGCGATTCACTGTCTTAGGAGATGGGAACATTTTGGTAGGTAGATAAACGCAGTTTGAAATTAGTTCGAATAGTACGGACCGTTATGTAATTGCGATTCACTGTCGTTGAAGATGGGGCATTTCGGTAGGTTGATAAACGCAATTTCAAATTAGTACAGATATTAGAGTTGACCATTATAGATTTGCGATTCATTTTCTTAGAAGATAAAAACATTATGTAAGGTTGATAATCGCAATTTCAAATTGGTACAGAAATTAGGGTTGACCATTATAGTTTTGCGATTCATTTCTATAAAAACACTTACATTTTGTTAGGTTGATAGACACAATTGCAAAATGGTTCATAATTTAGTGATGATCATTATAGATTTGCGATTCACTCCCATAAAAGACAGTAACATTTTGTTAGGTTGATAGACGCAATTTCAAAATGGTTCATAATTTAGAGATGATCATTATAGATTTGCGATTCACTCCCATAAAAGACAGTAACATTTTGTTAGGTTGATAGTCGCAATTTTAAAATGGTTCAGTATTTTGAAAAGACCATTATAAGACCATTTAATAAGGCTGCAGCCTTTTTAATTATTAAATACACAATTTAATCTTGGGCATATTAGCTTTTTCGCTGGCAGTAAGATATATTATTATTTGTGTAGCCTATCTGCAAAACTTTTTAAAACTTAGAATAGTTTGTGCCGGCACATTCAACAATAAAGGTGCACGAGCACACCGTAGTGCAGCGCAGACCACTGGTGGCTCTCTCCAAAAAAGTCAGCAAAAAGTTGAGATCACTACGTACGCGCCCATCCAAATACGTACACGGATAACATTGCTTAACTTCGATGATTACGTTCTTTAAATAGCGCTATTTTTAAATGAATTAATTTTATTAAAAACTAGCAATCCCGGCGAACTCCGTTTCGCCACCAGATGGCTTCGTTTTAAATTTCTGTTGAAATTTTTCCTGAATTTTCTTTGCTATAAACCTCACGGAGCCCGAGACCTTTCCAACGAATGCAAAACCGTGGAAATCGGTTCGTGCGTTCTGGAGTTATAGCGTCAGGAAGGAAAACCCGACTTATTTTTATATAGTAGACTAGCAAACCCGGCGAACTCCGTTTCGCCACCAGATGGTTTCCTGAAAAATTCCTGAATTTTCTTTGCTATAAACCTCACGGAGCCCGAGACCTTTCCAACGAATGCAAAACCGTGGAAATCGGTTCGTGCGTTCTGGAGTTATAGCGTCAGGGAGGAAAACCCGACTTATTTTTATATAGTAGAATAGACCCATTTCATAAACGTATATCATATTTTTATGCAAAAATATATGAAATTTCAATATAAAAATACGTAAATAAAAATGATTTTTTAAATACTGCCTAAAACGTTTCGAACTGTCATCTGACAGCGCGTGACGTCATACCACTGGCTGATCCTAACGCTTCCTATGAAATGTTCCTGATTTCGAAAAATTTTAATTATTCATAACTTAAAAACCACTAAACCCATTTTGATGCAACTTATTCTGTGCCCTTAGTTGGAGCATACTTAAACCAAAAATAAAGTCAATAACCAAAATGAATCTTATATTTTCAGAGAGACATTTTAGTTATTGACTTTATTTTTGGTTTAAGTATGGACCAACTAAGGGCACAGTATAAGTTGCATCAAAATCGGTTCAGTTGTTTTTATGTTATGAATAATTAAAATGTGTCGAAATCAGGAACATTTCATAGGAAGCGTAAGGTCCAGCCAATGGTGTGACGTCACGCGCTCTGATTGGCGTTCGCATTCGCGTAATAATAAATAATTTTTTTGATTAAAAGTTTTCAGATTTTTCCCGTATTTAAAATATATGTTAAGGTATGCCAAATTTCATAAACATAGGTCATAGGGTAACGGCAAGTTCTCTATGAATATTGATTTATTCAGAGGGTCAAAACATTTTTTGAAGGATAAACGGGTGTATTTTTTCCACTTAAAGTTAAAGTTCTTGTATTAGGATATTTTAAAAAAAGTCTAAGGTCTAAAGTCTAAGGTTTAACGGAAATTGGGCCGCGAGGTCCCAGTTTGAGGCGAACTACTAGTTATTTCGAGTTGAGCATCAGATAAAATTTGTTGGAACTTAATCTGCGATATTACAAAACGCGGACTTGCGCTAGTTCTGGGATTATAACTAATGTCATTTATGTTCGCTTAGTACTTAGTAACCTGGTTTAATTCTGGTACAATAGTTAGTCCGCGTTTTGTAATAACGCGGAATGAGTTGAGCCATTGTTGCACGGAAAATGGTTCTACTGTACCAGGCGCTCATGAGTATAGAGGAGATTTAGATACAAATTCAAATGTGAGAATTACGAACGGATCGCAATGCGATGGATGTCGGTTGAAGGTTGGTTGGTGATTGAAGATTCATTGTTGTTATTTGGTGGCAAGTTATTCTACCACCCAGCCAATGCAACATTAGCGCGTCCTATGAACAAATAAATTGTCATATTATTATATTATATCAAGGGCAGTGGCGGATTTACAGTCTAGGCCGCCCTAGGCCCCAGTCCATGTAATACCTGCACCTACGTCGTATATAACATGTCTACTCCTACTTACTCCTTAACACATTCGGTGCCACCGACTCGCGAACAAAATAATCGTGAACTTGCATGGCGAGTCGGTGGCACCGAATGTGTTAAACAGTGGTGGATCCAGAATTTTTTTCTTGTGAACAAAGTAGGTTTGTACATTTCAACGTTTACCTACAATTCGAATGTCTAAAATAGGAAATGTTATATCTCTGACAAGAACGTGTGCGTTAAACTCGTTCCGAATAGAATAAAATTTTAAAATCCTTGTAATGCGCGAGCAGCTTGCTGCGAGCGCCGAGAAAATTTTACGTTTCAGACTACAAAAGATGTACAATTAGAGCCGGTTTTAACATTACCAGCGCCCTGGGCGAGATTTCTACGGCGCCCCCTAAAAAGCAATTCAAATCCTTACTAAAAAGGAAAAAAATTCCAGGATTTTTTTCTGGGCCGATTCCGATGGGTAAAATCATGGGCGTATCTAGAAAAAAATCCACCTTTGCTGCGAGCGCCGCGAAAATTTAGATTTGTTCAACACGAATGATGTGCGTTTAGCTTGCTTCGAGTGGCAAAGAAACTAAATGTCTTTATTTATAAAAGCGCGAGCGCCGAGAAAATTTTGAATTTTACAGCACGAATGATGTGCGTTAAGCTTGCTTCGAGTGGCAAAGAAAGTAAATGTTCTCATTTATAAAAGCGCGAGCAGCTCGCTGCGAGCGCCGAGAAAATTTTGAATTTTTCAGCACGAATGTTGTGCGTTTAGCTTGCTCCGAGCGGCAAAGAAACTAAATAAGTATTCTTATTTATAAAAGCGCGAGCAGCTTGCTGCGAGCGCCGAGAAAATTTAGATATTTTACAGCACGAATGATGTGCGTTAAGCTAGCTTCGAGTGGCAAAGAAACTAAATGTCCTTATTTATAAAAGCGCGAGTAACTCGCTGCGAGCGCCGAAAAATATTTGAATTTTTCAGCACGAATGATGTGCGTTTATCTTGCTTCGAATGGCAAATAAAGTAAATTTTCTCATTTACAAAAGCGCGAGCAGCTAGCTGCGAGCGCCGAGAAAATTTTGAATTTTTCAGCACGAATGATGTGCGTTTATCTTGCTTCGAATGGCAAATAAAGTAAATTTTCTCATTTACAAAAGCGCGAGCAGCTAGCTGCGAGCGCCGAGAAAATTTTGAATTTTTCAGCACGAATGATGTGCGTTTATCTTCCTTCGAGTGGCAAAGAAACTAAATGTTCTTATAAAAGCGCGAGCTTGCTACGAGCACCGAGAATATTGATTTTTTCAGAACGAATGGGGCGCCACGGGCGCCCCATTATAGAGCCTGTGGCGCCCCTTTTATTCGGCGCCCTGGGCGGTCGCCCAACCGCGCCCTACCCTAACGCCGGTACTGTGTGCAATGAGCTCGTTCTGAGTGGTGAGCAAAAACATAATATTCTATTTATAATTGCACTCGCAGCTAGCTGCGAGTGCCGAGAAAATTTTATATTTCAGGCTACAAAAGATGTGTTCTGAGCGGTGAGAAAATAAATATTTTTATTATAGAGCAGAGCCGCCGAGAAAAACTCATGGCCCCTTGAAGCCTTTAAAATATTTACGTACTTTTAGTTATTTCTTGTCATCAGTGATTTTTTTTGTCACGATTGGCCGCCCCTAATATCTGGCCGCTCTAGGCCCGGGCCTACTGGGCCTTAGGGCAAATCCGCCACTGATCAAGGGGATTCTTTTACATAGAAGAGAACACCTAGCCTTAGAATTAGGTTTTATTTTATGATTTGATTTTTTTTTCATTGGATGTTGGCATTTCAATTCGCAGACCCTTCTTGCTCTCCAACAATCGAGAGAATACGACGCGATTTCTCAATACAATATTGCCTTTTTATTACCAGGCGCACATAATGTGTAAAGAGTTTAAATTGGCTTTGTAGACATCACAGACACAAACAAACGATTCACGTTTGCGGCTGCGTTGTCGATCGAGATTGTTTTTTTTTGTATGCGTCTCGATTTCTCGGCATGGCGAATATGAGACTAGGCTCTCATGAGCACTAGATGTACCTATTAGAATAAAAGTGATTGAAATTCAAGCGAATGGTTTTGGAATGGTTCACCGTCAGAACAGCGCGCCATATCGCGATTCATGCTTCTTCACATGCGCCGTTATTCCACGGAAAACTGTTATTGTGTACCAGGCGCACATGAACCAACAGGTAGTCACGTTGGTCGATGTCATTCATAATTCATAATAATAATAATTCATTTAATCACAAGCGAAAATGGGTATAAAAAAAAAGGTAACAGTAGAAATGTAAAAACATTCAGATCGCCATTATCTACCTTTCGGCATGCTGTGTTGAAAACAATAATAATTACATAATATTAATAATAATAAAAGAATGTCAAATTAAATACAAATTACATTAAAAAATAACATCATCAATGTCAAGGTAAAAATTAATACATGTCAAAAGAAAATAATAATAATTTAAAAATATCATTACATTATAAAAATCACATTAATCATTTAAATTTTGTCTGATAAGAAGTCATGGACACTGTAGTAAGCTTTAGATAGTAATAACAACTTGACTCTTTTTTTAAACATTACAATTGTTTCATTGGCATTCATTGGCACATTGGTTCATCAAGGCTATGAGGAAATCAAAATATACCAAATTTTAATTAATTTTATTTCTAGAACAAGGTTAAATAGGTACTTTATTTCCAACTCGTTCGTTTAATTTTGCTTATTGTGAGAGTGAGTTGATGGTGGCACTCAAGATTATTGACTGAGTCTACAGTCCAGTCCAGGGCCTAGATTCTGCACAAAAAAGAGACGAGCGCGCAGCAAGACATAATCAAAAATAACCTATAAAACACATTTTTATTTTCAAAAACGAAATTCAAATTTTAGGCGACCAAAAGATGTTAAATGAAAAAAAAATTAAGTTGCATTTAATTTTGTACTGGTATCGTAAGAATATTCAAGATTTTTTTCAAAATTTTGTTAAAATTTGACAGTGGACGCTAGAATAAAGAGAGACAATTTTGGTCCGGAATAACCCCGCAGGATTGATTTCCGAATTTTTTAAAGTAATAAATACCTATAGACTTAGAAATGTGCGAAAATTCGACGGAACTTCGTCTAAAGACCGAGTTTAATACCACGGTGAATCCCTGACCTGAATATATAAGTTCATAATATTATTTTTAGCCATAGTTTTTAGCACAATAATAATTTCTCATGAATTAGTCGTGTATTTATTTATAAGTTATTTTCACTGTAGCTATTTCTTATAAATTTAATCAGTTGATTGATCCACGGGTGGAAAATAAAAAGCACTATTTTTTGTCAAAAAGTACCTACTATTTTAAAAAAAAATATTATAAAATAAAATTCCCGTGCACGAAGTTATGTCACTATTTCATCGAAAAGGCGCTTCCAGATACCAGGCGACCATGAATATGTAGGAGCTGATATAAAAACTCAGTGGGTAGGTATAAAGTGACGTGACCAGTGACCAGCGGAAGGGGCGGAGTCAATTTAAGCGTAATTCTCGTCTTTGATTATTTTGAATCAATTTTGAATAAATAATTATAATAAAATTATGTTTCAAATTAAATAGAGGTCGAGTATTTAATTTTTAAGATGTTTTAATATAATACATATTTATAGATCCATGTTTTATTTTTTAAATTATTGTAAATGTTGTTTAATAAAGAAATAGATACCTAACGTTAGCAAAAAATGTCACGTATAATAATTATTATTATATTGAAATTAATTAATGAAAAATATTTATTTAATTTATTATATTCTATTAAGGTAGTAGGTAGCTATTTATTACATAAATAATTATTTAAGAATAATGAATGTATCTTACTAATATTATAAACGTGAAAGTTTGTACGAATGAATGGATGTCTAGATATCAGGATGTATGTTTGTTACTCTTTCACGACTACACGGGTGGACCGATTGAGCTGAAATTTGGTATAGAAATGGCTTAGACCTAGAATAACACATAGGTTATAAGTACAGTGAGTAAAACCGCTGGGCGAAGCTAGTAAACAATAATTTTCATTACCATTTTCGACATTAGGTGCCTATACCAACCAATAGAAAACAGAGCTAACAAACTTTGTCTACCAGTTCCACACAATGCATTTTAAGTTTAATCACGGTTTAGAGCTAAAATAACACAATAATGTTTGATTAAACTATTTGTTAAAGCATACGACATTATCATAATTAATTTAATTTATTAATATCTTTAAACAATGACAAATCATATAATATATAGTACATCATAGACGCCATCAGTCATCAGACTTCAGACGTAAGAAGTGCCATGTAATCACTACATTACATAGTATAAAATAAAGTTATCTATGGTTGCTTCTTGCGTCTGTCTGTACCAATGTATGCTTATATCTTTAAAACTACCCAACGGTTATTGATGCGGTTTTCATTAATATATAAAGTGATTCAAGAGGAAGGTTTATATGTATAATACATGCATCATATACATATTAGAAAAACACTGATAATTTTCTATTAAGCACGACGAAGTGCGCGAGGGTCCACTAGTATGTAATAGACTTAATTCCATGATGTACGATCTATTGTACGAAACCTTTTTGAAACCTTTTGAGGCACCCCTAGTACGACCAACAACGCATGCATTCACAGATTTTTAGTATAGTACGCCCAATTGTATTAATATTAAAGGCGTTATTTTAATTTATCCATTTTAATTATAATAAATGCGAATGTGTAACAATCTGTATCTTACCTCTTTACGTCTAAATGGATATATATTTTTTGGCTGTGGATGATGATGATTACTTTTTACAGAGTAGTCTGATTTTGCAAATTCTTTTTTATTATTCCACTGGATATATATTTATTTAAATAAATGTCTGTTATAGGCGCTACGAAGTGCGCCCGGCCCGGCACATAGTTATCAATAAAGTTATGTTTATATCTAGGTCTAAGTTATGGTTATATCTAGGTCTAGGTCTTTCTTTTTGTGTGGTGTACAATAAAGCATTATCTATCTATCTATCGAGATCTGGAAGAGATCGCTTTGAGAGCGATAAGACCGCCAATTGATACACCTTTAGTTTTATTGGCTGTATTTGTAAAATTTACTTTGTATGTGGATCAATAAAGAGTTTTTTATCTTATCTAACGCCCATCATATTAATGCATCTTTGATTTGTCAAATAATATCCCTCTAGTAATAAAAATATTATTATGAACCTTACGTCACTGCACACTCATGATACCATTCAGAAGCCACACTGCACTATTTACATTGAGATAACAAGATGTGTATCAGTCAATATCAAGTTTAATTAGATATATCTATTGTTTTAATGACTTCTTCTTGTCAGTCAAATGTTTGGAACTGGAATAGTGGTGCCGTTTGGTGAAAAAGTTTAATTTGTGAAAAAAATCTCAATTTACAAAATGAAAGGAACGGTTATTCAGTTGGGCACGTCAATGATCTGTACGTATATTTAAAAATAATTTTATTGACCTTTTTTTTAATAGTTCTTAATACCATTAATATTTTTTATGTGGCAAATGCCTTTATTGAGAAAAACAAACTAACAATACTACAGCTACTACAGCAGTAAAGAACACTTTTATTAACCACAGATCGGCCACAAGCCGATCTACAGAAAATCCAAGTGCTCCAAACCACTGTCAGTTGGCAGAGTGCCCAGAGTGCCATAATATATATATATATTAATTAATTAATTAATTTCCCACCAATATTAAAAAATACAAGTTTTGATGTGTGGAGCTAAAATGGACTAAATAGGTAATACTTAGCTTAGTCTCTGTAATAACGAAAAATTTTAGAATGAGACGTGAGACACAATGAAGACAAAGCCGCGAGCTTAATTTAGTTTATCATCATAATATAGTTTTTATAATAACTAGTGCACTCGCGCGCACTTCGTTGTGCCTGACAGAGAATTATTCGTCGTCGTGTTATTGGTTGTCTGGAAGAGATCGCTATTAGCGATAAGACCGCCAATTGTAACACTAAGTTTTTATATTGTTTTAGTTTTTAAGTTCTTTTTTGTATTTTTCTTGTGTTCCAATAAAGTGTTATCTATCTATCTATCTATCTATTAGTGTTTCTCTATTTTAATATGCATGTACGTATTACACATATAAACCTTCCTCTTGAATCACTCTATCATTAAAAACCACATCAATATTTGTTGCGTATTTTTAAAGATCTAAATCACACACTGCCAGACAGACACGGGAACCGACGTTGTTTTATACTGTGTAATGATAAGGTTAATTACTGATTTTCAGTGGCACTACTAACATTCATGGCTTCCTTCAGCAACTGCTGGCCATCCTACGCCATAGGGATGCTCAAAAGCGACAGTTCCCCCATAGGATACAAGATCTCAGATGGTGAAGCGAACATTATAAGCTCCATCCCCTTCCTGGCCGCTATACTATCTACTTTGTTCACTGGATACGTGTCGGAGGCATTCGGGAGGAAGAGGACGCAGATTTTGTGTGCGCTGATTTATATGGTAAGCTGAATTCGAAAACCAAGCTATGAATATAGAGAAGCTAATTAGAGGAAGAAGACATTATTTTTCTTTTTAATCTTCTTGGTTTAGTGTGCTATCCTTCGCATCGTAACATAAGAGACATCTGAATAATATCATCTGATAATTATTATCACACTAGCTGCGCCTATGTATTATTTCAGGGTCTAAGCTATCTCTATACTAAGTTTCAGCTCAATCGGTCCACCCGTTTAGGCGTGAAGACGTAACAAACATACACACTACATTCACAAACTTTCGCCTTTTTTTTTTTTTTTTTTTTATGTTATGAAGTAGAAGACGAGCAAGACGCTCTCCTGATGTTAAGAGATAACGGCTGCCCATAATCAGTACAGTGTTACCTAGGATTTCACAATTATGTGAAACTCTAGGAGCACTGCACCAAAGCTTCTTACTCAAGAGTCATGAGATGTTAAGACTCTTTAGCCCAGTAATTTCACTAGCTACAGTGCCCTCCTACCTGTGCACAGTGATGTTTGCACATCACTGCTCACGCGGTAGAATAACTGGCACTGTTGGGGTACCCACCTAGACGACCTCCTGCAAAGGAAGTCTACCCCTGGTAAAACCTTTATAATGATTAATGTTTGCTACATAAAGCTGACCACACAGACGACGAATAGCGCTGAAAAACGGTGGCAATCTTTGTTTTCTTACCACGTTCGCTTTATATGTGACAGGGACAGGGTAGGTCCTTACGAATTCGTCGGGGCCGCGGATGAATGCTTCGGCGTACCCGTTGCCCCGGCATTATGGCGTCCCGCAGGAACACCCCAGGTTTTTTAGTGGGTATCCCCGCCGCTCCCATCTCTGGCGGGGGAGTCCCACATACCGCCCCGCGCCCCCCGGCGTGGGGTGATGATGCGTAACGCATTTTTCCTGGGTCAAAAAAAAAAAAGGTCCTTACGAATTCAAAAATTACAAAAACTCCGTCCCCATCGATCCAGTGGCTGTATGGTATCTGTGGTGCATTAAAAAAGTTTTTCTTACTAAACTAAAGCAAAAAATAATATCAAAAAACTTCAAAAATCGTTACTGCGATTATTTTTTCGCCAGACACATTACCATGATAATTATTAAGAATATAAAACTCTTATCTGAAAAAATATTCTATTTGTTATAGATTTACATCTAATTTTACTTTACAACCCAAACCTTACCTATTTGACTGTTTATTTTGTAAATCTATGAATTTATAGCATGATAATGTAAGTCCTTATAGTAAAATTTTATTGCTTCTGTAAAATAACTGTATACTAAAAACAGTAATTTTAAAAGACACGTAAGAAATTCGTTGGAAAAGTTCCTATTTAAACGACAGAACTTATTAAGCTGAATTTTTGTATTAAGTAGGTAGGTATTCAGCGGGTGAGCCCGCTTGACGCAGCCAGTATTATAATTGCGAAAATGTTATACCTCTTGACCGTTAAACTACTAAACCTAAGTTTTATAAAAACTTATTTAGATAAAATTTATTATAGGGATAGTTAGAAAATCTCAATCATATTAGGTACTAATTTCATGCGAGCAAAGGCAGTACCAGTTGCCCAGAACTCAGCTAATCGACCTCTGTGGCGCGGTGGGCTAATACCTGCTCCTGCTTGCAACGCAGACGGTTGCGGGTTCAATTCCCGCATGGGACAAATGTTTGTGTGATCCACAGGTATTTGTTTCTGGTCTAGGTGGCTTTCAATATCTATTATAAGTATGTATTTACAAAAGAAAAGTATATAAGTATTATATCCGTTGTCCTAACCACCATAACACAAGTATTAAGTTGCTTAGCTTGGGGTTAGGTGGCGCTGTGTGAAATGTCCTGAAATGTTTATTATTATTTTTATAATGACCTTTAAATTTGTAGGTAGCGTGGTCCCTCATCGCCACAGCCCACTCAGCCACGCAAATACTAGTCGGCCGTTTCGTCGTCGGCATCAGCAGCGGCATAGCTCTCGTCTCCGTCATCGTCTACATCAGCGAGATCACCGAGTTATCCAACCGAGGCAGTGGCACCACTGTTGCATCTTTATTGTACAACATGGGAGTGCTAGCGTCGTACGTTGAAGGCTGGTGCTTCAGCTACGAAGTGATTTGCTACAGCAGTGTGGGCGCGACCGTTGTGGCTGTAATACTGATGAGCTGTCTGAAGGAATCGCCGGCTTGGTTGGTCAGGAATGGCAGAGAAGAGGTAAATGTTTCAGATTATATAAATAAACTAGATTGTGCTCGCGGCTTTGCCCGCGTGGTAAAATCCTTTCTTAGCGGACGTCTACGTCATAAAACCTATCTGTGTTCCAAATTTCATCCCAATTCGTCCAGCGGTTTGTGCTGTGCGTTGATAGATCAGTCAGTCACTCTTTCCTTTTATATATTTAGAAGAAGAAGATATATCAGGACATTTCACACAGCGCCACCTAACCCCAAGCTTATATATTCACTTTATTATACATATACTAAGTTACTAATCTTAGTAATTTTGATGACAATTGAGGAGAGATAATAATGTTGGATTCTTCTGAGGTGCATATAAGATCATCATCAAGTTCTAAAACATTTGCAATGCTAGATGTGCACCTTTTAAGTAAGAGAAATAAGTGGGAGAAACGAGGGAAAAGTCAGTAGATAATATATATTTATCCATGTGTGCAAAATATCATAATATAATATGAGTGCATACAATATCGACGACCGTATTTTACTTCCAATCGCCCATCAGGTAGGATGTGGTCAAACTTAGATTTTACTATAAAAATACCAATGAAAATTGCTTTAGCCGTGAAAGCATGAAAGAGTAATAAACACCACAACAGTCATCCACACAAAATTACGTATTAAAGTTTAATATTTGATTACAGGAGGCGTTAAAAGCATTGAAATTTTACCGAGCCGAGTCACAAACTACAGATGCTATACTAGAGGAACTAACATATTTGAAGAGTCAAGCGAACGTAGTTTATGAAGGTTTGTTATTATCCTAATTCCTATATACTAATCTTACTCATATTATAAACGTGTAAGTTTGTAAGAATGTATGGATGTATGTTTGTTACACTTTCACGCCAAAACGGGTGAACCGATTGAGCTGAAATTTGGTATAGAGATAGTTCAGACCCTGGAATAACACAAAGGCTATATATAGAACAGCGGGTAAAACCGCTGGGCGCAACTAGTAATAATATAAACGTGAGAGTTTGTGAGAATGGATGACTGGATGTCAGGATTTCTGGATGTGTGTTTGTTACTCTTTCACGCCTAGACAGGTGAACCGATTGAGCTGAAATTTGGTATACAGATAGCTTAGACCCTAGAATAACACATAGGCTATAAAAAGCGGGTAAAACCGCTGGATGCAGCTAGTTTATTGATAATTTAATAGTAGGTACTACCTCAATCCGAAGGTTATTGGCTAATTTATTCCAGGGTTTAATAAGTTACAAAATTATATCTATACCGGTCCTGCCGTTTATGCGTAGACCTTAAAGTAACAACTATCTGTTATCATGATTATATTAGGTATATAGAATTTTAATTAAGAGCGTATATATCGAGTGACGACTCTCTCGCTCGCACAATTTGACAAATTTTGAAATATAAATTCAAGGAATTAATTTATTGAAAATTCCTCTATACAAGTCCTGCATAATATTATTGCACACATTTTAAAAGTGTTTTCAGTGAGATATATAAAAAAATGGGATGAGGAGCGATGTCGAAAAAGTTTTTTTTTTTTGCGAGCGAGAGAGTCGTCACTCGATATATACCCTCTTAATCTGCGTTGAGAATAGCCCTATTTAAATCTTCAAATCGACAGAAACTATTTCTCTCTTTCTATCCTGTTATACAATTTCAGTATGTTCAATATAAAAGACAGAGATCGATATACTTCTATTAGTCTGAGTTCTATGAATGGGCGTGGTTTAATGAAAGTCAATTGGGTGCTACCATTAAATTGCGTATTGACGCCATACAATTTTTTAGTGTGGTACTAAGAAAGCGAAGTTTTAAAAAACCGAATGAGTTCGAAGAGCGTTTGACCTTATAAATTTAAATAAGCAAGGACGTGACTTACTCTTAGTTTGTACAAAAAACATTTTTTAAGCCAATTTTGAACAAATTTTAATGAAAAAAAATTAATAATTCGTATTAAATAGATTTATAGATAAGTACCTAATATTTAACTTTTCTTTTTTAGATGTGGAAAAGCCAATGTTGGATAAAAATACTTCATCAAAAGAAAAAGAAATACGAGATCAAACAGAATCTAGAAGTCCTTGGATAGAACTTGGTGAGAATAAAAATTGTATACTTTTTACTCAACGATACATAATATTAATAATATATTATTATAATTATTATAGTACTAGCTGACCCGCGCGCACTTCGTTGCACGTGACAGTCAATAAAGCGAAAGTTTGGTGCTGCCATTTAGGATTGTATTTCCATCTCCGCGATTTTGTGAGCGTAAAATAGTTTTAACCCAGTGGGTAGTGAATAATATCGGACTGGGTATATCTATGAAGTTTTGTTTTGCTATCGCAGGAACCAGTCCTGTGTCCTTTCCCGGAGGTCAAACTATCTCGGTTTAACGGTTGTTGATTGTCTTCACAAATTTTCACGCCTCTTTTCAGGAATTAGAACTATTTGTGGTCCTTTCCCGGTAACCCTTAAACTTATCTCTACTGTAATGTACCTAAACCTAAGTTAAATTATAATTATTGGTTACCAATTTCTCACACTATCTTTCTCACGACTCAAATCAATTCTGTGATTCCTGAATTCCCATTAAAACTCTGACTCTCCTTCCTCCTGCCTGTAATACTGATTCTCCCTAATAGTTAATTTCTGACATAAAAACTATTCAATAACTTTCCATGCAAACGTTTTTCGGAAATAATTCCCGTTCTCCTGGGAATTTCACAAAATCCCTCCTTATTGGTCGCCTACGTTATATTAAGAATACGTTGACCAAATTTTAGCTAAAACGAAGAAGCGGCTACCGATTTCCTACACAAACTGCATCCCCCCCCTTTCCTCCCCTTAAAGGTTGATTTCTGGGATAAAAAGTGTCTCGTATCATTTTTTATGACTCAAACTAAAGGTTGTATCAAATTTTAGCGTAATAGATAGAGTCAACGGTTCTAAATTTCATTTTGTTGCAGCTATTTCGAAATTGATTTGATTTCCATCCCCGCGGCGTTGAATTAGTATACATAGTTATATTTCCTCCCGCTCTGGATAGCGAAGAAAATCGAGCCAAGTATTTCTATGCAGTTTTTTTTCGCTACCACAGGAAACAATCCTGTGTTACTTTCCTGAAATTCAAAATATTTTAATACAAAATTACAGCTAAATCAATTTAGCGGCTATTGATTCCTTTTTCCAGAATTCCTTATTCCATAAAACTATTTGTTTTCCTTTTAACTATCTATATTGGGAATTTAAGCTAAATCGGTTCCTCATGCCTCATACTATCATTCCCGAGACTCAAATCGATTCCGTGGTTCCTGTAGGTATGCCCATAAAACTCTGACCTTAAAAGTGAGGGAAGGTGAAAGGCCCTTTCACCTATATGCATTGTTGACTTAAGGAACTAAGACTAAGGGACTATCTCAATTATGTCCTTTCTTTTGGCTCAAGCTGTATCTATTTCGAATTTCTGCAAAATTAGAGCTGCGGGTACTAATTTCCCATAAAAACACCGATCCCCCTTTCTCCCTTTAAGCTTGGTTTCTGTAATAAAAGCTATTCCAGGCCTTTTAAGAGTCTCCAATTAACAACAAACTCACAAAAAGTAAAGAACAATTTTATTTTCTACAATTTTCAGTTTAAATGTTCATATTAGGAATTTAGAATTTAGATATTTAACGTGCCTCACGATTTTATTTTTCAGCTTTTTAGTACACTGTATTCAACATGTCAACCCCATTCATTTGATACCCATATTGATGAGATTAAAAAAATTGGTTATCCGCCATTTTGTAGCGAGTGCCATCTTTGATTTTTATTTTGTATAGTGCACTGTATTCTAGTTATCAAGTCCTTTCATTTGATACCCATATTGATTGGAAAAAAAAATGTAATCCGCTTTTTTGTAGCGGCGGCCATCTTGGATTTAAAATAATTTTAAATATACGTAATTATATTGTCACCAGAACCAAAGGCGTACACCAAATTTCATTTGAATCGGTTGACAGGAAGAGGGCGAAATTTCAAATTTGCGATTTTTTTTTTACTAAATTTGACCCAAGAATAAAAAATAATAAAACAAACGGAGTGAGCTAAATAAAACCGTTTAAAATAATAAAAAATGATATTAGAAACCTCAATAATTGAAGACCTATCCGTAATCCGTAGATACCTAAAACGTATGGGTTTGATGAATAAAATGAGTTTTAGTTCTATGGGGAGCCCAAAAAATATTTTTTTTCTATTTTTGTGTGAAAAACTTAATGCGGTTCACCGAATACATCTACTTACCAAGTTTCAATCGTATAGTTCTAATAGTTTCGGAAAAAAGTGGCTGTGACACATGGACGGATGGACGGACGGACAGACATGACGAATCCATAACCTAAAACCACCTCAACAAAAAAAATAACTTTAGAACTTCCGAAGACTTTTATTAAATAAGGCATGCAAACGAATTTACTCACATAAAGTTAATAAAATAATAATAATTCAATTAGACAAACTCAACATAAAATTAAGGACAATGATTTTTCTGATTATGTGATGGAACTTTAAAGTGAATATCCATATCCATCCATATCCATACATATAATAAGAATGGAAATTTCTCCCCATTCATTGTGATCCTTTACTAAGGTGAACTGTGAAAATACGCATATGAACAAAACGACGCGAAAAAGTCGCTTGCGCGATCTAATTCGTAAAACATTTTGTCAATTTTTCCTAGGGAAACGTAAAATAAAATAAAAAAATAAATAATAATCATTTATATCAGACACATCGCCCCTAATTTACATCAAAAATTCGAAATAAAAGTAATAGAATATAAAGTAAATTCAATTCAAAAAAAAAATAGTGCCAAAAACGCTACAGACGCCATCTATCGGTATGGGTGTAAACTTGTGGTTGACCTTTAGTTTAATTTGGGCTAAATTTGTAAATAGTTTGTGTCACTGGTGTGGTTAAACAACACCACCGATTTGAATAAAATTTTCACTAATACGTTGCAGTTTTCTCTACTTGAACCTTAGTCTTGGTTTTAGTCAAATCGGTTCATAAATAAAAGAGTTATATCAATCTAAAGATTCGCATATAAAATGCTAATAAACAAGAAAGGTAGTCATAGGAACCGCGTAATCAAAAGACAAAACCTCATCGAGTTTGGGCTCATTTGATTCGTCTTGACGAGTACTTTGATACTATATAGTAACCAGGGTCCGAAACGGAGCTGGAAGGTGGCCATAGGAACTCCGTGATTAAAAGAAAAAACCCCATCGAGTTTGGGCTCATTTGATTCGTCTTGACGAGTACTTTGATGCTATATAGTAGCCAAACAAATTAGAATTCATTTAAATTAGTAAATGTAACTTATTTCTCAAATGAATCAGCGCCAGCGGAAAATAATCTAATGTGCGCATGATGCGTGTAAATATCAGTAATAAATATCTTTTTGCTGCTTATTTTTAATTTCTGAACATGTAAAATCATCTGAAGATAAATAGAAAAATTCATTTACAGTTCATTGTAAAAGTAAATTATTTTACATACAAGCTAGCGCCACGGAAAATAATGGAACTAATGTCCTAAGAAAAAGAAATATCGTTTATTCTGCAAACAGTTTTAGAAAAGAAGTCCCGCGTAACCTAGCGGAACTAAATAATAGATTTATAATTACTGTGAATACTTCATTTATTATATATTTTTTATTTGTTAGATTAATTAAATATTATGTACCTATTTAATTGAGAAATTAAATATGAGAAATTATGAATTGTTAAAAATCTGTAGATATTTTAACTTAAAATCACGCGATTGTGGCGCTCCATCTAGGGGGATCTTTTGTAAAAATCACTGGTTATCCGGAGACACACAGACATAAAATCTGTTCACACCCATTTAGGCATACATCCAGACACAAACTGTCACGTTTATAATGTTAGTAAAATTTTGCAATGATTATTATAGAACCTTTTATCTGTGTTATAGATAATCATAGGCGGATTTAGGGAGGGGGGGCAAGGGGCCAAGCCGCCCCCCCCCCCCGAGTCATTAAGCTAACTGCTCGCGCACATATTATAAAGGATGTTTAAGCTTTAGGGGGGGGGGGGGGCAGGGGGCCAAGGTACCCCCAGAAGCATTGTAGAGTTACGAATTTCGCACATATTTCTGAAATAAATTTTTTTTTTCGGCGCTCGCAGCTAGCTGCTCGCGCACTTATTGTAATGGATGTTTAAACTTCCTAACCGCTCAGAGCGAGCTAAACATACACTTTTCGTAATAAAAATTATAATATTTTTGCCCGTCTGCACCTTGCCCCCCCCCCCCCCCCCAAACCAAATCCTGGATCCGCCTATGATTTTAGGTATACACCTCAGTGGTAGAGTCCTTCTCACGAATGAGGTCCCGCGGAATTTTGCGGAACTAAATTACATTTTTTCGATAAATAGGGATGTTGACACATGTTACAAATTCATATAAAGTTATGTTTTTCACATAAAAGACAGTATTTAAAAACCTACAATCACATTTTAAGGATCTATTTACAAGCCAAAATGGAATAAAATCAATTTTAATTTCAATAATTTTTACTTATTATTACGCGAATGCGAACGCCAATCAGGGCGCGTGACGTCACGCCACTGGCCTTACGCTTCCTAAGTACAATGTTCCTGATTTCGACATATTTTAATTATTCATAACTTAAAAACTACTGAACCGATTTTGATGCAACTTATACTGTGCTCTAAGTTGGTCTAAATTTAAGCAAAAAAAGTCAATAACCAAAATGGATCTTATATTTTCAGAGAGACATTTTAGTTATTGACTTTATTTTTGGCTTAAATATTGACCAACTAAGGGCACAGTATAAGTTACATCAAAATCGGTTCAGTAGTTTTTAAGTTATGAATAATGACTGTTCGGAACGTTTTAGCCAGAATTCAAAAAATCATTTTTATTTACGTATTTTTATATTGAAATATCATATAATTTTGCATAAAAATATGATATTCGTGTATGAAATGGGTCTATCTAACATATAAAAGCAATTCCAAAAATTAGTCAACATCCCTATTCTGGACTTCATGCCATAAATAATTTTTCACCACTCTCGCACGAAAATAGTGTCTTTGGTCATCGATTTCAGTGAGCAAAAGCCGTTTTTGCTCTCTAGAGAGTAGAGAGGCAAAGTGATTTGGGAGGGGGGGCAAGGGGCCAAGCCGCCCCTCCCCCCGAGTCATTAAGCTAACTGCTCGCGCACATATTATAAAGGATGTTTAAGCTTTAGGGGGGGGGGGGGGCAGGGGGCCAAGGTACCCCCAGAAGCATTGTAGAGTTACGAATTTCGCACATATTTCTGAAATAAAATTTTTTTTTCGGCGCTCGCAGCTAGCTGCTCGCGCACTTATTGTAATGGATGTTTAAACTTCCTAACCGCTCAGAGCGAGCTAAACATACACTTTTCGTAATAAAAATTATAATATTTTTGCCCGTCTGCACCTTGCCCCCCCCCCCCCCCCCCAAACCAAATCCTGGATCCGCCTATGATTTTAGGTATACACCTCAGTGGTAGAGTCCTTCTCACGAATGAGGTCCCGCGGAATTTTGCGGAACTAAATTACATTTTTTCGATAAATTCTGGACTTCATGCCATAAATAATTTTTCACCACTCTCGCACGAAAATAGTGTCTTTGGTCATCGATTTCAGTGAGCAAAAGCCGTTTTTGCTCTCTAGAGAGTAGAGAGGCAAAGTGATTTGAATTTCGAACACAATTTTATTGGCTATGAAGATGTTGGTGTGTTCTGAAACTTATTTGTGTACAATTTTTATTTAACTGAGATGCACATAATTTTTAATGTTATTTATTGAATTTTAACTTTATAAATTGTATTTTTTCAATAATATTTTAAATAAAATACTATTATAGAATAATAAGTCGTAAGTGAGTTTTTTTTTTTAAAAATATTATTACAATTTGTTTTTCATAAATATGTCACACACACAAATTTCGAACGCAACTCTTTTAATAAAAATAAAAAAATACAAAATGGCGGGATGTAGAAGTTTAGAGTTTACAGTCAAATGGAGAATGCGTTGTGACGTCATCGATAAATGCCATCTTTGTCTCTCTCTTTTGTATGAGGTAAGTGAGATGGCGGTTGGAGTGTACGAAAGGGGGCACTGAGGAAAAAGACAGTTTATTTTTCGATGTCAGTGGTGTTCTATTGACACCCCTTTTTTATGTTGGGAATGGGTAGAGGGGCGGCTCAGGACCAAGGTTGCCATAGACCATTTTTCATGAAAATGATTTTCCACGAAAATATTCACGATTTTTACAGGGAAAAAAGACTTTGTTTATTTTTCGATGTCAGTGGTGTTCTATTGACACCCCTTTTTTGTGTTGGAAATGGGTAGAGGGGCGGCTCAGGATCAAGGTTGCCATAGACCATTTTGACCTCCGGTTAGTCCTTCATTTTTTTTTCGGTGCTTGAGTAGGTAAGGGGGCGCGATTATATAGGACAAAAGACTTTGATTATTTTTCGATGTCAGTGGTGTTCTATTGACACCCCTTTTTTATGTTGGGAATGGGTAGAGGGGCGGCTCAGGACCAAGGTTGCCATAGACCATTTTTCATGAAAATGATTTTCCACGAAAATATTCACGATTTTTACAGGGAAAAAAGACTGATTATTTTTCGATGTCAGTGGTGTTCTATTGACACCCCTTTTTTATGTTGGGAATGGGTAAAGGGGTGGCTCAGGACCAAGGTTGCCATAGACCATTTTTCATGAAAATGATTTTCCACGAAAATATTCACGATTTTTACAGGGAAAAAAGACTGTTTATATTTCGCTGTCAGTGGTGTTCTATTGACATCGAAATTCTTTTGGGTCAAGTTCAGTCACATTATAATATAGGTACGACGACGAGCGAAGCGAGGAGGAGTGTTAGGTTTTACATATAAGCAACGCGCGAGCCGAGCGAGCGAAGCGAGCGTGCCGCGGCAGCGGCCGGCGAAGCGCCAGATACGAGTTGATTTTGATAGCTGAATGATTTTTATCTGTAGATGTGCAGACAGCTTATTATGCCGCGATCCAATGATGATGACGAAAAAAAACAAAAAAAATATTTTTTTGTACATGATTTTTTTTATTTTTTCCTAAATAATTTCAGTGTTTAGAAACTATTATAAATTCCATGATTTTATAAAAAAAATTTTTTTTTTTGAACACGTAATTTTTTTTAATTTTTCCAAAATATTTTCAAAGTGTTTTGAAACTACTATATATTTGATGATTTATAAAAAAAAAAAAAAAAAATCCCTCAGTGCCCCCTTTGGTATCCTCTGACCAGTTTCGAATGCCGAGTTCAGCTATTTGCCTGAAAAATCTAAAGTGAAATATGTAAAGGCGTACGAATCCTTCAATAATTGGCGCCTCTCAAAAAATGCAAAAACATATTCCGAGACCGTGATACTATCATATTTCATGGAACTATCTAAAACAAGAAAATCCAGTACATTATGGAGCATTTTTTCTATGATAAAAGCTGTCTTGAAAACGAAACGTGACCTTGAAATAGAAAAATTTCTGAATGAAGCACCAGACAGTAAATACCTCGCTTTAAAAGTAAGTAAATTGATACAAAAGCTAATTTATTTCAAAGAAAACCTATCTAACTGTACCTATCTAAAAATAAGTAAACTAAATTATTGTTATTTTTTACAGGTTGTATTAATTATTGGCATAAATGGTGCCTACACAGCCGGAAACGTGGTCTAAAAATACGTGAACTGTCCGTTAGTTCGGTCAAAAATAGGCAAATCGTCCAATAGTTTAATCAACCATAGCTCAATCGACCGTAGCTGAGTTAACCGTAGGCGAATCGTCCAATATTGATTTCAACCAATAGTTATTATGAACGTAGGCGAAACGTCCAATAGACATTTTGAATAGTAGGTGATTCGATCGTAGTTACATATTGGCAAGGTTTGCCAGCCTTTACTAATTCTACGCCCATTAAGTCGCAGAAAACCCGTGAATTGAATCCCTCTTTTCCGTGGAATTGGAAATCGAATTAAATGGTCTGTATCAAATTCATTAATATATGAATAATTTACTGTCACGCGCTACGAAGTGCGCGCGGGTCAGCTAGTATATAATATATCTAATATATAAAATTCTCGTGTCACAGTTTTCGTTGCCATACTCCTCCGAAACGGCTTGACCGATTTTGATGAAATTTTTTGTGCTTATCCGGTATCTGTGAGAATCGGATTTATAATAAAATTATATATTTATAATAAAACAATTATTATTTTGCTATCTCAGTGTAACTCTCATATTAACTTTTAATCATTCCTATTAATTATTTATATGGCAAAACAACGTTTGCCGGGTCAGCTAGTTATTTATAAAATTATTCAACAAATATGGTATATGGTATGTAATAAAATAATTAATATCAGGTATTTTAAATTTACATTAATTTTATAGTAATTATTAAGTGTTAAATTTTTGACTCGCAGTCTGTAAAACTCTAGGATTCAGGAATAACGACATGGATTGTTGACCGCCCTTTGGCATAATTTATTTATTTAAGGACATCCAACGCAGGAAACACATTACAATTAAAAGTCTTAAGGCTATTATGTCTTTAGTCTGTGTGATCCTACAATTATAGGATGCCACAGCATGCACAACTAAACATAATACTAATAAATAATACTACATAATAGCAAAAAGGTTTGGTTTCATAAGTCGTTTAAAAAGGTACTCATGTCCAACAAATCGCTTGCGAGTTTTAACGACGAACAGCGCCATCTAGTTTCATAATGGGTAAAATAGTGGCACATCGGAAAAGAGTTTGTATTTTGTATGTGTTCTTTATAAAATATGTTTTTGAGCGTTAAAAACTATTCAAAATCAATAAATAAATGTCCTTTTTGGAGTCTAACTACATACATCCATATCAAATAGGGCTAGCGGTTACTGATTTCCTATACAAAATTTGACTTCCACTCTAAGGCCAATTTCAGGGTTAAAAACTGTCCCATATCCTTTTTAGGGGCTCAAGCTATATCTAAACCAAATTTTAGCTTAATGGGGTCATTAGTTACTGATTTTTCATTCAAACTTTGACCTCCTTTATCCCGCCTTAGAGGTTGATTTCTGGAATAAAAAGTATCCCATATCATTTTTTACAACTCAAACTACCTTTGTGCCAAATTTTAGCTCAATAGGATCAGCGGTTCTAAATTTCCCATACAAACTTCGACCCCCCCTTTACCCCCCTTAAAAGTAAATTTCTGACATAAAAAGTATTCAAAGTTTCTAATCACAATCCCAACAATCATTTCACGAAATTTCAGCTCAATCGGTTCAGCGGTTACGGATTTGCATACAAACGTTTTTCGGGAATAATTCCCGTTCCCGGGGGAATTTCGCAAAATCGCTTCTTATTGCACGATGAAGTTTTCCAAAAAATACGCTGTCCAAATTTCAGCTCGATCCGTCCAGCCGTTTGGGCTGTGCGTTGATAGCACGAAAGTGTACGAACGATTTTATATAATAAGATAAGTAAATCTTTAGATTGATATAACTCTTTTATTTAAAAACCGATTTGACTAAAACCAACACTAAGATTCAAGTAGAGAAAACTGCAACGTATTAGTGAAAATTTTATTCAAATCGGTGGTGTTGTTTCACCTCACCAGTGACACAAACTATTTACAAATTTAGCCCAAATTAAACTAAAGGTCTACTTTCGTTTACAGGCACATCGATAGATGGCGTATTTTTAGTTTGTCGCACTTTTTGCTTTTTGATTTTTTTGAATTGAATTTACTTTATATTCTATTACTTTTACTTCAAAATTTTGATGTAAATTAGGGGCGATGTGTCCGATATAAATGATCCCATCAAAAACATAAATGTGAAAAGAGAGCCAAGTTCAATATTACGTATGTACTCATAGTTACCTATGATTTGATAGTTGACTTCAACGACAAAAGAAGTGAGATCTAAATGGGTGCCAAGTTCAATGGTCAGTCCTGAAAAATATTTACAACAACATAAAATATTTTATTACAACTTAAAATATTATTTCTTCTTATCACTTAGAATTAATATTATTTTGAAGCCTAAAGACTGACTTGGCCAGTTCTCATAATATACTAGGTAGGTACTCTATTAACTTTAGCTTGATCACTATTAAACGCACTTAATGCTAATTAGTGCGCCACCGTCTTTTATCGTGTAAATTAGTCCCCTCCATCCATTGGTTGTCTGGAAGAAATCGCTCTTTTACGAAAAGACCGCCACTTGTACATTGTAATTTTTAATTTTAATTATGTACTTATGTATTTTCTGTAACATTATGTGGTGTACAATAAAGTATCTATTGTCTTATCTTAATGATACTTCGTCGTATGGTACCTACCCATGAGAACTAGCCAAGTCAAACTTTGGGCTTTAAAATAATATTAATTCTAAGTGATAAGAAGAAATAATATTTTAAGTTGTAATAAAATATTTTATGTTGTTGTAAATATTTTTCAGGACTGACCATTGAACTTGGCACCCATTTAGATCTCACTTCTTTTGTCGTTGAAGTCAACTATCAAATCATAGGTAACTATGAGTACATACGTAATATTGAACTTGGCTCTCTTTTCACATTTATGTTTTTGATGGGATATCGTTGCTTTTTGTACAGTACTTTTTAGTATGTAATAGGTTTAAGACACCCAGTCATAATAAGATTTATACCAAATAATTATTTTATTGCACCTCCCCCCACCCCACTGCTCCACGGCACGGCCGTCGCACCGCGGCCCGTGAGCCTCGCCGTGCTTCGATATACCTATACCTATAATTAATTTAGTAGGTACTTATTAATATATAGCATTCATGTGCACTATTTATTTGAATATTGTACCTAATCAATTGATCATCATTGTAAATAAACGGCTTAAACTCACTTGTATTTACTTCGGCTGCGTGCCGACCGTGACCGTGAATTGATTTTTAAACAATACTTAGTTACTGATAAATTTATCTATATTCACCCAGCTATCTTATACCTACCGCCTACCTGGATGGAAATTTAACTTTTTAGATAATCTGGAACTGGATTAGAATTTCGATCAAAAGAAACCTAAGCCGACAAGACTTGTAATGACGACGACTTGGTGGGGGCACTGCCGTGCCCCCAGATACCGCCACATACCTATAATATTATGACTATACGTTACAGGTACGTAGGTATCTAAAATGTTTACACCAACTAGCACCTAAGGCGATATACATACCTACATTATTTTTATTGTAAACAATGTTAATATTATTACCTCTATGTTACTGAGCCGCCTTGCGCTGGTGAGTCGATATATTGATAGGTATTTACATAGGATATACAATTGTTACGTAGGTACCAGGAACCTATTTTTATTAGTGACTAGCTGTGCCTAGCTGTTTTACCCGCTATACAGTTTGGTACAGTAGTGTATTTTATGTTATTCCAGGGGTCTAAGCTATATTTATTATACCAAATTTTCGACCCACCCGTTTAGGCGTGAAAAAGTAAAAAACATATATCCATACGTACAGTAGGTATAAAGTTTGTATTTATATTTATAATTATATTAGTAGGAATAGTGGACTCGCGCGCACTTCGTAGTATCTAACAGAAAATAGTCGCCTACACAAAAATTATAGCAACATGCTACATGTATTGCTTTATGCGTTCCTAGGCGTCCCAAACTTTAATATCATACATTTTTTAAAAATTAATAATAATTTAAAATGATAAAAAAATACTAGTTTCTGATTTTTCCCTTTGTTACTACAACATTACCTATCGGGATGCCAAATTTCAGCTTTCTAGGTCATCTGGAACTGGGATATTACTTTTGATCTATCCCTCAGTATGTATTAACTTCACCGATTACTGGATGTTTATATCTAAATAACCGTTTGAGCTGTGTAATTGGAATTTGGAACAGAGATATAGTTCGTATATTTAAGTACATGTGCCAAATTTGACTTGTCTATGTGTAATAGTTTTTGTATAACGAGGGTGTAAAAAGTCGTCAAAACGCGCTTTGGACGGTTCGTGTAATATAACACACGGCGCGGTCGCCAGTTCCTTTGCTTGAACTTGGCTTGACTCGCTGCCGCGTGTCTAGATTATTATTTATTTTATTATTTTATTTTACGTTTCCCTAGGAAAAATTGACAAAATGTTTTACGAATTAGATCGCGCAAGCGACTTTTTCGCGTCGTTTTGTTCATATGCGTATTTTCACAGTTCACCTTAGTAAAGGATCACAATGAATGGGGAGAAATTTCCATTCTTATTATATGTATATGGATATGGATATGGATATGGATATGGATATGGATTTAATAATTCTCTATTACATATTATTGTAGAAATTCGCTAATATTAAAAGTCTCTCATTGATTTTGTACTTCTACTTCCTTATGTTTATAATGCCCTGGTAGTAAGATCCAATTTGTTCACCCCTTTGATGAAACTTGTGATCAAGATAAGTCTCTATGTTGATCGAGCTCCAGGAGCTTGCTGTCAAAAATAGCGCATAATATGGTACAAATAAAATAGCACCGTTTTCCACCCCGAAGGGAAGAAAACGATTATTTCAGGTCTTGCCGAGGCTTGACCTTTCGGAGATTACCTACCTTACCTGAACCTACACACATGCTAACACTTACTACTCTTTTGTCCTTGAGTGAGACGCGGCGCGGTAGAGGCGCCATCTAGCGCGCGCGGCAGGGGGCGGTGGCAGGCGCAGGCGATGGTACTCGCCGCGCGCTTCGTTAGTACCAATAAGCCGGCAAGGGCTTGCTCAGGTCAAGCCTCGGCAAGACCTGAAATAATCGTTTTCTTCCCTTCGGGGTGGAAAACGGTGCTATTTCAGCTCTGTGCCTTCGGCTTGACCTTTCGGAGAAGTGTTTATTCTTCTGCCGGCGCCCGTATGCGTACTGTGACCAAATTATTGTGAAGCTAATACCGCAGGTGTTATAATAAAACGGCAAATTAAGTACAAAACTATATTGATCCGAGAAAAATACTTGTAAGTAACGCCTTGAAACATGCCTCATAGGCCAGAAACATACCAAGTACAGTACTATAGTAAATAAGACTAAATCACAACATCCTTAGGTTATATACCCTTAATCATCTAAAAATCAACAAAAATATGAGATCGTATTATTTGGTACTCAATTAGATTAATAATTATAATCAGTCTAGACAGCCGTAAAAGATTCGTTAAGAAGATTTTCATTAGAGCTTCGAGGTTTCTCTACTGATTTACAGTAATGTTTGAAAAAATTATGGGAACCTCTCCAGTTACCGCGTTTTAAAATATCATCCACAGGTACGTTATTCTGAAAGTCATTGGAAGCTACAGCAGATCTAATTGAGCCTGGACTACAGTTTATTCCCAAATCTTTTAACGGCCCCTTCAACCAGCCCGCAATTACAGTCCTCGAAGCAGCTTTCACCACGCCTCGTGTAGTGATAAATAGATTTTCTAAACCATTTCGCGCTTTCCTCCTATGATCTGACAGATTAATCAAACAATTGATCCATTTGACTAAACTCAAATCTGGATCCCCTGAACAAGTCAACAACCACCCAGATTGCCGAATCTTAGCGCTATCTGTTTTAGAGCCAAATCTAGGCCAGAACGTTATTGAGGAATCTGTTCTTTCACAGTGATGTTCATTAATACTTAAAAGTGTAAGATCATGGATCCGACGGCCAGACGCTAACAATAGAAGTAACGCTACATGCCGAGAAACTTGGAAAATACTATCACTCTCCGGGCTATGTGATTTTATCCACTGCAGCAGATCATATACGTTCCATATCTGTGTTTTCTTTGGTTGTGCCAAAGACTGCATCTTAATATTAATCGCCTTAATCATAGCTGTAACTAGCGGGTGACTAGCAAGTCGCTTATCCTGTGCGGGATCAGAAAGGGTAACAATAACGGACTTGTGTACTAAAATTGTCGGGTAAGCAAATTTCCTTACACGATAAAGGTGACCTAGATACGATGCCACGTGCTGGGGTTGAGGACTATTAGGTTTTATCCCAGTTTGCCTACACCACGAAACCCACTGCTTCCAAGCCGACTCGTATGTGCGCCATGTAGAGTCACGCCATGCTGATTGTACTAGTTCTACGTCATTATGGTCCAGACCCTCTACTAGGTTACTCCACCCCGTATCCTCCAGACCTCTAAAACGAGATCCGCGACTCTCGGTGGGGGATGTCCTGTAGACAGATCTATGAGGTTCTGACTCAGGTCGTATAACGGAAACGGAGCTTCCAATGCTCGATGTTTGAGGTCGTTCCTCCAGAAGACTGCCTCCCACCGAGGTACGACTACTAGGTACACCCCCGATGATTTGTTGAGGTGTTGGAGGACTCTGGGTATCAGGGGTGGAGGAGGAAAAACCCAAGCCAAACGATACTGCCATATCCGGCTGAATGCATTCGTAAACATTGCTTGAGGATCGGTTGCATCCAGTGTTACGTAATGTGGGACTACTTTCGACCGACTCGTCGCGAATAAATCTACTTGAGGAGTGCCCCACATTTGAAATATAACTTTCCTGATTTCTACGCCCAAGTGCCAGTCCGGAAGCACTTTTCCCCTCGAAAGACAATCGGCTATTAAATTGTACCGCCCGGGGAGATAAAATGCCTGAATGGTCAAATCTAGCCTTGCAGCCAGTAGTAGTATACTTCTTGTCGCCTCTAGAAGAACTATCGATCTCGTGCCCCCTTGTTTTCGTAGATATGAAACCACCGTCTTGTTGTCGGACTGAATCATAATTGACTGGCCATGCAAAATCTCTTGATACTCTGTCAATGCTATATTGACCGTGTAGAGCTCCTTTCTGTTTATATGCCAATCCTTCTGCTCCTCTGACCAGAGTCCCGAGAGAAAATAGTCGCTGAGCTGAACTCCCCAACCCTCGTCGGAGGCGTCCGTGGTTAGAAATATTGTCGGACCCGAGACGAAAATTTTCCCTGGGTTTCTTATATGCTGGATCCACCATTCGCAATCGTTCAGTGCCTGAGGAGGAATTATGACCTTCTGGTTTGGGCGATGTTCTGGAAGCTTTCGGGCGGCCCTCTGTATGTGTCTTGAGTATAACCGACCCAGTGGAGTCACAAGGGAGGCGAAACCTAACCTGCCTACTAAAGCGGTTCCTGACCGCCACGACCAACGACCCGTGTTTCGAACTTCCTCTAAATCCAGCACCAACCGATCGATCTTTTCTAACGGAAGAGTCTTCTGGTTTAGGGCTGTATCCCAGACGATCCCTAGGAACTCTATCTTTTTTGTCGCCCTTCTTATTGACTTCTTTAAGTTTACACACCAACCTAGGCGCTGTAACAAGTCCACTGCGAAGTTTATTTGTGACTCCAGCCTTTTTGGGTCTTGATGTGCGAATAGGAAATCGTCCAGATAGACAACCACTCGAATGCCCTTTTCCCTCAAAAAGCTGGCGATCCACTTGCTGACCCGAGAAAACGCCAACGGTGCGCTGGATAGACCGAAGGGGAGAGCCGTCATTTGAAATAACTGACCCCCGTACGCAAAGGAAAGGTACCTCCGATGACTTGGTTTTATGGGTATGTGAAAATAAGCTTGACTGATATCCAGTTTCCCTAAGTAGTCGCCGTCCTGGAGGAAGTCGGGAACGTGGTTCTGGTTTATTAATCGAAATTTCTGAGGTTTGAGAAATAGGTTGAGGCGGCGGAGGTCGAAGATCTGCCTTAGTTTTCCGTTTGACTTTGGAATCAGGAACATACGAGAGAGGAAACCCGTCTCGGTCTTGGACTTCTCCACTACACCGGATGTGAGAAGGCTGTCTAGTTCCTTGGTCATTGATTGTGAGCTTATTGTCGCAAATCTTATAAGATTTTTGTGAAGGGGAATAGAGGGTGGCTTTTTTACAAACGGTATCGTGTAACCTGAGATGATCTTTAAGACTCTTTTTGGGGCCTCTAACTCTATCCATAGTGGTAAAAAAGCCTCTAACTGTCCCCCGCGAAAACAGTCAGTATCGCCGGTTCTTCTGTGGTTTCTTGTCCTTTCCGGATTGGCGTTGTTTACCGGGAAGCCGTGAGCTTCCACCCGACCGTGAAGCTGACGTACGAGCCTGATGCGTTGAAGGGCGTGCGTGCCAGGTTTGTTGCTTGTTTCCCTTCGATTTGGCGGACAATATTGGTTTACGAAAGGTAGTTCTCGAACCAACACTGTCCTTGCGTCCTGGAATCTTTTGTTTAAAAACTTGTGCCATACCGCCGTTGTCCCTCACGAAATTTGTAAGTAGTTTTTCATCAAATAGATGGGTCGGTGAGGGCACAATGCCCTGAAGCGTCGCGTCCAATACTTCATTACGACACTTAAAAACCTTGCGTCGCATTTCAATTGATTCTGCGCGATGGGCGCAAACATATTGCAAGAGATTGTCTGATATATTCTTAAATGGCGAGTCCTGAGCCAGAAGTTGATGTAAATCCTTGGCAGCATTTGGGAAATTTTTTATGATGGCATTGAGGCCATCGGCAAGCGCCTTTCTTTGTAAAAGTAAACCATGGGTTATAGTTCCGAGCATCTTTTCCTGCTTGTTTAGCCATGGAAATGGCTGAGAGGAAAGCCCTCCGAGCTCCGCGTTAACTTTTAGTGAATTAAAAACAGGAGACGCGTGCAGGTGCTTCTCGACCTCTTTATATCTGATCCTGTCCCAGCCTTCTGAGCCCAACCTCTGGCACTCGATGCCTTCTCTCTTTAGCTGAGGAGATGGCTCCGGCATAGGCGGATCAGCTTCCTTAACATTAGGTGGAAATGTAATCTCATTTAGCACTTGCTGAGGGGTCTCTAGCTGTTCCACCATGTTTGGTGCCAACCAGGAACTGCAATCGGAATCGGAACTAACGTCATACCCCTCATTCTCACGATCAGATTCTTCTGAAGGTTGATGATGATGACCCTCCATCTTTTCGAGTAATAGGGTAAACATGCTCTCCATCCTCTTTTCCAATGCCTCAACCCTCATTTCTGAAGTTGACGGTGACGGTGATGAACGTCGCCTCTTCGGAGTTGGCTCAGCTAACTTGGACGTGCTTCGACGCCGACGGTTAGTTTGTTCCGACTCAGAACGACGGCCTGACAAAATCTTGTCAGCTTCTGCCCTGGTGTGTAAGAGTGGTCGGATACTCTCTATAACTTGCTTGAAGAGTTCCGTTCGAACTACTGAACCTCTAATACGATTGGCGATCGCTGGTGGCCCTAAAATTAAGGCCCTAGTGAAAGCCCAGTCTAGAAGTTTAAGCCTCATGTCCCTGTAACCCCTTTCAGAAAGGTGGTCCGCCTCGGGGAAGAAGGCACGGACTAAACCTACGGTTGGTAGGGCAAATACTAGCTTGTTTAGAACAGCTGCATCGATTTTATCACCAAAAATCTCTTCTTTTGAAGCTGTTGTGACCTCCCACTGTATCCAACCCTCAGGCAGATAATCCTGAGCCAGAATCTTGATCCGCTCCAGAACCGCATCATCTTGCTCCGACTCCCCTCGCTCGTCCAACAGGTCGCCGATCTTGATCAAGCTCCCCTGCGCCATCTAGGCAAAAATTGCTAACTTTATTCGTGCTAAAGGCACTAAAATGGTGCACAATATTACACGGACAGCAAAGCAGGAGACCCATATGACAATCTCTGAGCTTCGTCGCGGCTTAAAGAGTGAGCCGCGCCGCTCAGAAGCTTAAGCCGGGCCGCTCATAATACGAGCCGTGCTTCAAAACCTGAGCCGCGCCGCTCAAATTATGAGCCGCGCTGCTCAAAAAAAACTGAGCCGCGCTGCTCAAATTACGAGCCGTACGGCTCAATTTACGAGCCGCGCTGCTCAAATAACGAGCCGTACGGCTCAATTTTCGAGCCGTACGGCTCAATTTACGAGCCGTACGGCCCAAATTACGAGCCGTACGGCTCAATTTACGAGCCGTACGGCCCAATTGCGAGCCGCGCTGCTCAAATTACGAGCCGTACGGCTCAATTTTCGAGTCGTACGGCTCAATTTTCGAGCTGTACGACTCAATTTTCGAGCCGCGCTGCTCAAAATTTGAGCCGTGGGCGTACGTTTGTGGGTGGAAATGCCCGCCAAACGAGGTTTGTGGATGAAATGTCCGACAAACAAGCAAGGTAAGTACAGGTTGCGATGGCAAGCCCGAAACCATAATTTTATAGATAATGCGCGTTGCGATTTCTAAAACACTCACACAAAGACAAGAAATTATTAAATTAACTTACCGCTGATACACTCCTTGGTAAGACACTATTTAAAATGCAAACGTTACAACAACGTTATATTATCACAAAATTTAAACAATTTATCGTAATAGTGAAAGCACGTGTGCACGCCAAGTAAAATAAAGCGTACTAACGAAGCGCGCGGCGAGTACCATCGCCTGCGCCTGCCACCGCCCCCTGCCGCGCGCGCTAGATGGCGCCTCTACCGCGCCGCGTCTCACTCAAGGACAAAAGAGTAGTAAGTGTTAGCATGTGTGTAGGTTCAGGTAAGGTAGGTAATCTCCGAAAGGTCAAGCCGAAGGCACAGAGCTGAAATAATAATTATTATAATAATATTATTATTTATTATAATTAAACTTTTTTATGTAGTTATATATGTAGTATGTAGTGGATAATGTAGTTCCTATTCATATCTTAAAAAATAATGTATTACATCAGAAAAATATTTTTTTATTTATGATAAAATTTATAATATTATATATTAGAAATTGTGATAATTATGTATTTATCGAAATTCTTCATATTATTATATTATGTATAATATTATGTACTTGGTATTTTTTTTTCCAAAAATTAATAATAATAAAATTATTAATAATCATCATTATTATCATTTCTCAATGAATGTTTTTCATAGTAACCAGCGCCATCTATAATATTATGCTCCCGTAACGCTAGAAAAGCGGACAGAATAGCTCTTGCACGTTTATGATGCCCTAGTACAACGGGATTTTAGCGAGTGTGGAATATCAACTTGCCACCCGGCCGACATCTTGTCGTTCAAATTTTTTAAACGTTCCTCACGGTTTTTGTATTTGCCAAGAAGCAAATAGTTATTTTTCTACTAAATTGGTAGAAATTTTCAAAAATCTCTCGTAACTCGTAACCATGCTACTTGCTGCATTCTTTGAAACGCATAGACAAAAAAACATGATCGTTTATTCAGTATTCATACACAAAAAAGAAGGAAAGCCTGAATCTTTTTAATAATACATTTTATTTGTTTACTACTAGTGTAAATAAATTATTTTTTATAGATATCTGTATGTGCACCAATCACTTGAAAATGCTTGAACTGATTTTTTATTGTTTTTTTAGACTACACCGGGTCTCCAGCCCCTTTAGCACAGAAGACATTGACATTGAAATAAGAGTAGCAACTCCCGTCTCACTGTCGTAAACTGACATATTATATCAAGACGCTACTCTGGGCTATGTCATTGCATACAATATGCAGCCACTCCCGATGTCATTGTGCTCAGTGCTCTTACAAACATCAATTACTATTGACAACGAGATGGGAGCCACTACTCCCACGTCGATGTCACGGTGTGCTAGGGCTGCAGCTCGTGTTTTGGTCTACATAATCAACAAAAACTATTTATGTTTACCTAAGGGCCTATTGGCTAATTCTCACCCACTACGATTGATAACAACTTCAATGTACATTGCTGCGTTTGTAATTTTACTCATATGAATGAGGAGGTTTAAGCAAGTACCTAATGTACGCAATTTTCTCTACGAATTCAAGTCATGTAGCTTGGCAATAGCTAATAGGCTCTCTGGTCGATCTGTTTTCAAATTTTACGAATTACAAAAATATGTGTATCATTCTAAAATTATTCAAAGGGAACGACGTGTCTGATATATTTTTTAATGCACTAGTATATGAAATAATTATTATTAATTCCTGTTTCAGTTGCCTTGGACTACAACCGGCGCGCTCTCTTCACAATAACAATGTTCATGATATTCGCTATATCCACGGGAATGGTCGCCGTCCAGACTTATGCCAACCAATTCTTCGCCAAAGCTGCGCCTACAATGTCGCCAGATTTATGTTCTGTGTTGCTAGCTGTACTGCTAATTCTGACTTGCTGTGCGACTATAGTGGTCACTGATTTTGTTTCGCGACGGGTAAGAAATAGTTTTGATAAAATAGGTATTTTTTGTTCATTATAAGTTAGCCTTAGACCACGATCTCGCGTGATGTTAAACGTCAATGCGGCCATAAATGGTAGCAGAATAAACCTACAAGGTGGGATAAATCCCTTCTTTGATAAATGGTCCTTTAAATTGAAATTATTTCGCCATGGCACAGTGATGCTATATTTTTTAAGTAAGACCATGTAATATTTTAATGGCAACACACAGTTTGTGTACCTACGTAGTAATAGTTTCTATTCTTTGGTTTGTGTGCAAAATAACACACGCAGCAATGTACATTGAAGTTGTCGTCAATCGTAGTGGATAAGAATTAGCCAATAATAGGCTCTCAGGTGAGAAGTGGTCAAATGTAGGGTATAAATAGGCCTATTTAGTAAAAATTATGTGGTCAAATGTAGGGTATAAATAGGCCTATTTAGTAAAATTTCACTTGTTTCAGACACTAATGATATCAACGTCTCTGATATCGACAATATGCCTCAGCTGTCTCGGCGCGTCGATGAGATGGTCGTGGGTGCCGGTGTGGGTCGCGCCACTGGTCATAGTTCTATTCTGCATCGCCTACCAACTGGGCGTCATCAATATCGTGTTCATACAGATCGCTGAGTGCTTTGGACCTAAAGTAAGAAAAAACTTGAGAGGTGTCAAGGGACACCCGGACGGAACGAAGTTCCTTTCGATTAATGAAAATATCTGGCTTGTTTTCTATAAGAGAGAGAGACAGACAGAGAAACATGCGCACGCCGCACAGCTTACAATAGCTTACTATAGCAAAAAGTGTCGTGACAACTTTTCGTAAGATTTTTTTCCGTCTAGCCCTCTTTCACAACGCGCGATAAGGAACTTCGTTCCAAAATTATATACTTAAAAATATAATAATACTTAATTTTTTTATGAACGAGGGACAATATAGGTAGGCAAATCAGGTGTGATGGTAAGCATTAAGGTTGCCCATATTAGATACAATAATGGCCTGCTACTACAAATATATACAACTGGCTGCGCTGTACGTAGCCTATGTGTTATTCCAGGGTCTGCGCTATCTCTATACCAAATTTCAGTTCAATTGATCCACCCGTTAAGGCGTGAAAGAGTAATGAACAAACATCCAGACATTCTAACAAACTCAGAATGTCTTCTTAAAAAAAAAGTTCATCTACTTGACGTAAATGTTCGTGCGAAGTGTCTTTATTTGAGAATTCGAAAGCGGAAATAATTCCGTGAAGTAGTGCAGTGACTTTAGATATTTAAATTATTTATGGTCACTCAACCCACCAACTCTTATCACATGGAATATATAATTTTATTATACTTACTCGATTTATCTTATTTGCTGAAATGTAATACTTAATTTTAAAACTGTTTGTTCAAGAATGAAAATGATAAACTTATTAGATAAAATTTTATTATAGAACGTTTATCTATGAAATTGTTTAATTAAAACAAATGATGTTTAATTAATCAGACTTTGACACGTTGTCCATCTTTAAAACTTGTAACAATTGAATAACAAGTGAAATAAAAAAAAACTTTTTAAAAACAAGCCTTTATTATTATTACCATCTAGCACCATAAAGTATTCGTCAAGACGGAATTCGTTACGTCGTTTAATAACGGAGTTCCTATAGCCACCTTCCAGCTCCATCATCAGATCAGCTCGATGTCATAAAAATATTGCATTGTCATCCGATTTATACAGGCATGCAAAATTTCAGCTTAATCGGGACACCGGGAAGTGGGCCATATTAAACTTGCAAGATTTGATTACAGACAGACAGACTGACTACAGACAGGTAAAAGTAAATAAAAGCTTGTAATAAATAAAAAGTCATCTGACGCCGTATTGGCTAATTTACTCTGGTTACCGCCCGTGTCAAATATTAATTTTTTTATCTACTTAATTATTGACGATGAAAAACCGCAGTCAACGTCGCTACGCCAAAAAGATTATGACACTGAAAGTTTTTCGCCGATTACATTTTATTCGTCGTCGTCGATGACGTTGTTCATCCCTCTAGTAGTCGACTTAGTTTCACATAACCACTTAACCAACCCTAATAATTTTTTTTCAGGTTAATAGTGCAGCAACAGCGATCATTCTTTGTGTTGTGTTCGTAACTAACTTTACTGTAACCTACACCTTTGGACCGTCCATCGCATACTTCGGCATCGACGGAACATTCTTCATGTTTGCCTTTATTGGAGCAATCTTAACAATATTATCCATCTTCTTTTTGAAAGAAACGCGGAGGGTACCGATTGAGGACGTACAAAAAATGTATTCAAAAGGATACTTATGTAGAAGACTGTAATTATTGTAAAGATTTAAGCCGCGTCTCCAGCGCCTGTTTTGGTTTAAACTTTCAACACAAACATCACAACATTCAAAAAAATCTCAGCAATTTTCATGAATATTGATAATAAGTATGTTTTGTTGTACGTGCTTTCCATCGGATATGGAAAGCAAAAAAAAACATTGTTGGAGCAAACAAGCAGTGTAGTTTGACAATGTATTGTGAAAAATGTTGTATGTTTGTGTTTAATGTTTGAACCAAAACAGGCGTAGGGACGCGGCTTTACATTACTTTATAAAATAAAATAACATTTTATTTAAACTTCGTTTATTTTTCATTACCTTAAACTCTGAGAAATAAATCCGTTATGGTAATATTTTTATTTTTGAATGGCAACCCTTTTAATATAATGAAACAAAAGAAGATCTCTTGGCGCATGACAGAAAATATCCACGCGCATGACTTCCAATAATTCCGCATTCCACTTTGCAATAATGGCGTTGTTGCTCCAAAATAGTATGTAAATGATATAGTTTTATTTTTGAGCATATGCCAAAAGATTCTTGTAGCATTCAACTAAAAGGCGACAGAAGCGCTACCCCGTCTGCAGCGGATATTTTAGGTAACTTTCTGCCTACGTTTAAAATTAATGCGGTCAAAATAAGAACTACAATAAATACTCGTTGGTGTTATTATCGAAAAAGTGCAACAAATAGACACTAGCGACATTCCTATTTTCATTAATTTGAAATTGGACAAGACAGACTTTGTTCTATCGGAACTTCGAACCCCTTCAACGATTCGGTTTTATGTCACTATTCGACTAAAAGGCGCTTCTAAGTACTAGGCGAACATGAATATAGGAGAGGTGAAAACGAACGCCGACGCGACGCAACGTAATATGATGGGCAGGGCTTAAGAATGTTACCGCCCATTGAGTAAAGTGGGTTATTCTGAAACAGAATTAATAATTAGGTACAAACATTAATTAAATTAGGTGTGCAAACATTACTGTGATTTGGTAGGAGGGCACTGTAGCTAGTAAAATTCCTAGGCTAAAGAGTCTTAACATCTTTGACTCTTTAGTAAGAAGCGCTGGTGCAGTGCACCTAGAATTTTACATCATTGTGAAATCCTAAGCACTGTAGGTAGGTACTAATTATGGGCAGCGTTATCTCTTAACATCAGGAGAGCATCTTGTCCGTCTATTTACTTCTTCACATAAAAAAATGTCCCAAGTCCCAATGCGGGACGTATGATCACGTTAGGTACCCTAGATTCAAATATCTAGACTAGATATACCTACCTAGTGCAAAAGACGTGTAGGTAAGTCCGATATATTCGTGTGACAATGTTGAACTTGCCTGATAACTGATATAGGTGATAGATAAGCATCTGTTCCGTAGTTAAATTGATAACATTATTTTGAATAATATTTGTGATAATGTCTTTGAGAAACCGCGAATTTTCATTGTATCTATTACCTATAGGCATAGGCGGATCCAGGATTTGGTTTTGAGGGGGGGGCAAGGTGAAGACGGGCAAAAATATTATAATTTTTACTACGAAAAGTGTGTGTTTAGCTCGCTCTGAACAGTTAGAGAGTTCAAATATGCTTAATAATAAGTGCGCGAGCAGCTTGCTGCGAGCGCCGAGAAAAGAATTATAATATTTACCACTAGCTGACCCGCGCGCACTTCGTTGCGCGTGAGAGTCAATTAATAAAGCGAATTTGGTGCTGCTATGTTCACTATGATAGTATTTCCATCCCCGTGACTTTGTAAGCGTAAAATAAGGCATGGCTATATATTATTTGCTCCCGCTGTGGGTAGCGAAGAATATCGGGTTGGGTATTTCTATGCAGTTTTGTTCGCTACCGTAGAAACCAATCCTATGTCCTTTCCCAGAGGTCAAATTATCTCAGTTGAGCGGTAGTTTATCGCCTTCATAAATTTTCACGCCTCTTTTCAGGAATTAAAACTATTTGTGGTCCTTTCCCGGTAACTCTTTAACTTATCTCTACTGTAATGTACCTCAGCTAAATTATTATTCGTTACTAATTTCTCACACCATCCTTCCCGCGACTCAAATCAATTCCATGGTTCCTGAATTCCCATTAAATCTCTGATCCTCCTTCCCCCTCCTTTAATACTTAGTCTCCTTAAAGTTAATTTCTGACATAAAAAAACTATTCATTAACAGAACTTAACAAAATATCAGCTCATTTTCGGTTCAGCGGTTACTAATTTCCATGCAAACGTTTTTGTGAAAAAATTCCTGTTCTGGTGAGAATTTCACAAAATCCCTTCTTATCGGTCGCCTACGTTACATAAAGAATACGTTGTCCAAATTTTAGCTAAAACGAAGAAGCGGTTACCTTTCCTACACAAACTGGATCCCTCTTTCCTCCCCTCAAAGGTTGATTTCTGGGATAAAAAGTATCCCATATCTTTTTTTAAGACTTAATCTACCTTTGTATCAAATTTAAGTGCAATAGGGTCAGCGGTTCTAAATTTCCCATTAATTTCTGTCAAAATAAATATTTAATGTTCCTAAACACAACTCAAACCATGATTTTACAAAATTTCGATTCAATCGGTTTAGTTGTTACGGATTTGCATACAATTGTTTTTTGTAAATAAATCCCGTTCCAGTGGGAATTTAGCAAAAGCCCTTCTCGTGAGTCGCCAAAACCACCTAAAAACACGCTATCCAAATTTCAGCTCAAATAAAGAAGCGGTTAACGATTTCTTACGCAAACTTGCAACCCCCCCCCCCCCCCTTTCCTCCTCTTTAATGTAGATTTCTGGGATAAAAAGTATCCCATTTTTTAGGACTCAATCAACCTCTGCACTAAATTAATTTAAGCTGAATAGGGTCAGCGCAGCGGTTCTAAATTTCCCATACAAACTTTGACCCCCCCTTATAAGTTAATTTCTGATATAAAAACTATTAAAAATTTCCTTAACAAAACTCAAACCATCATTTTACAAAATTTCAGCTTAATTGGTTTAGCGGTTACGGATTTGCACACAAAAGTTTTTTGGGAATAATTCCCGTTCCTGTAAGAATTTCACAAACTCCCTTTTTATCGGTCGTCTTAGTTTATGTAACTAAGAACACGCTGTCCAAATTTCAGCAAAAACAAAGAAGCGGCTAACGATTTTTTACACAAACTTGCACCCCCCTTTTTTCCCTTAAAAGTTGATTTCTGGGAAAAAAGTATTGCATATCATTTTTTAGGATTAGATCTACCGCTGTACCAAATTTAAGCTCAATAGGGTCAGCGGTTCTAAATTTCCCATACAAACTTTGACCCCCCCTTTACCCCCCTTAAAAGTTAATTTCTGACATAAAAACTATTCAATGTTCCTAAACACACTTCAGACAATCGTTTTACAAAATATCAGCTCAATCAGTTCAGCGGTTACAGATTTGGATACAAACGTTTTTTAGAATTAATTCCCGTTCCCGTGGAAATTTTGCAAAATCCCTTTTTATCGGTCATCTACGTTACATAAAAAATACGCTGTTCAAATTTGAGCTTTAAAAGATGGCCGGTTACTGATTTTCTACTCAAACTTCTACCCCCCCCCCCCCCCTCTTTCCCCTTCAAGGTTGATTTCTGGGATAAAAAGTATCCCATATCATTTTTTAGGACTCAATCTCCCACTGTACCAAATTTCAGCTCAATGGGGTCAGCGGTTACGGATTTGCATACAAACATTTTTCGGGAATAATTCCCGTTCCCGGAGGAATTTTGCAAAAATCCCTTTTTATAGGTCGCCTTCGTTACCTAAAGAACACGCTGGTTTAAATTTCAGCTTAAACAAAGAAGCGGTTACCGATTTCCTATTCTAACTTTGACCTCCTTTATCCCGCCTTAGAGGTTGATTTTTGGAATAAAAAGTATACCATACAATTTTTTAGGACTTAATCTACCTCTGTACCAAATTTCAGCTCAATAGGGTCAGCGGTTTTAAATTTTCCATACAAATTTCGACCCCCCTTTACCCCACCTTAAATGTTAATTTTTGTCAAAAAAAAAAAATTAATGTTCCTAAACACAATCTAAACAATCGTTTTACAAAATTTCAGCTTAATCGGTTCAGCGGTTACGGATTTGCATACAAACGTTTTTCGGGAATAATTCCCGTTCCCGGAAGAATTTTGCAAAAATCCCTTTTTATACGTCGCCTTCGTTACCTAAAGAACACGCTGGTTTAAATTTCAGCTTAAACAAAGAAGCGGTTACCGATTTCCTATTCTAACTTTGACCTCCTTTATCCCGCCTTAGAGGTTGATTTTTGGAATAAAAAGTATACCATTCAATTTTTTAGGACTCAATCTATCTCTGTACCAAATTTCAGCTCAATAGGGTCAGCGGTTCTAAATTTTCCATACAAACTTCGACCCCCCTTTACCCCCCTTAAAAGTAAATTTCTGACAAAAAAACTATTTGATGTTTCTAATCACAATCCCAACTATCGTTTTACAAAATTTCGGCTTAATCGGTTCAGCGGTTACGGATTTGCATACATTCGTTTTTCGGGAATAATTCCTGTTCCTGAGGGAATTTTAAAAAATCGCTTCTTATTGCACGATGAAATCTTCTTACAAATACGCTGTCCAAATTTCAGCTCAATCCGTCCAGCCGTTTGGGCTGTGCGTTGATAGAACAAAAGTGTACGAACGATTTTATATAATAGATAAGTAAATCTTTAGATAGATATAACTCTTTTATTTAAAAACCGATTTAAATAAAACCAATACTATTTACAAATTAGAGAAATTTGCAACGTTTTAGCGAAAACTGCATACAATTCGGTTGTGCCGTTTTATCACACATAAGTAATAACCTTTTTACAAATTAAGCCTAATAAAACTACTCTGGTAAATTTTCGTTTATGGCCACATCGATAGATGGCGTATTTTTAGTTTGTCGCACTTTTTGCTTTTTGATTTTTTTGAATTGAATTTACTTTATATTCTATTACTTTTACTTCGAAATTTTGATGTAAATTAGGGGCGATGTGTCCGATATAAATGATTATTATTTATTTTATTATTTTATTTTACGTTTCCCTAGGAAAAATTGACAAAATGTTTTACGATCTAGATCGCGCAAGCGACTTTTTCGCGTCGTTTTGTTCATATGCGTATTTTCACAGTTCACTTTAGTAAAGGATCACAATGAATGGGGAGAAATTTCCATTCTTATTATATGTATGGATATGGATTAAATATCGCACCCCCCGAGGAAGAAAGTCGTAACTGAAAAACACCAACTTTACAGGAGCAACAAAAAACTGATTTAAAAAATCATCGGCAACCTGAGAAAAATTTAATATATAGCAAAAAATAGCAAAAATTAACCTCGATTGGCCTATGTATTACAATTTGCAATTTAATTAATCGTCATGGAGTAAATCTTAAAAAATAGATTTACGCTAATTTTCAGCGACACATATTAATTAATTTATGTAGTTAAGATAAATACTACTTTATTAACATGGAACGGAAACTATAATGCTGACATAACTGCAGATACGACTTTCTGAGCGTGTGGTGGCGTTACAAACTCCACGCGTAAGTATGATTTACGATGTTTTTCCACGAAAACTTTGTCTCGGTCTTTTTGCGTAAAATGAATTGCATCCTTTTTCTTCGAAAAATATATTCAAATAAATAATGTATTTCAAGGTAAGCGCTTTTTTAAACGAAAAAAATCACAGACATTTTGGCGTATGTTGACATATTACGTTATTACAATCATTTATTTTATAAAATATTAGTCGTTTCTCAGTACAAAAGAAATTACAAAATAAAAAACAGCCTTTAAATGACTCCAGTATAAGGGATTAATGTGTAAAACTTTTAACTTATTAAAATTTTGTAGAAAGATCTTGTAAATATTACTGATTGTGTATTTTAAGGTAGCTTTTGTTGTACTATACCAAAAATCATAAAGGTTTCGTAATAAATTTTATACCAGCTATGTTGAGTAGTTTTACAGCTTTAAAATTAAACTAAGTAATATTTCAGGATATATTGTATATCTGTGCAAAATTTCATCTAGATCCACGTAGCCGTTTTGGCGCAAATAAATCAGAAATATTCATCCACTCATACATTTGTATTCAATGATTAAGTCTAGTATTATGACAGGAGAAGTGTCATAATTATGTCTTTTTATTAAATTATAACATTGTTTTTCATTTATGAAGTATGACTAATGATGATTAAACCAATTTCAAACATTGCTTGAGTAAAAACAAAGTCTAGGACACAAGGAAACACGATTGACTGCAAAGTGTTTCAAATACGATCAGTTATTGCGCCACTAGTTATGGATGCCGAATTGCTGGAAGCCCTGACTTCCGAAGTTGAAACGGGCTTAATAAATGGCGGGAACGGGCGGGATTGGATTAGTTTGTATAATTCCTGCGCTACTCTCCAAAACGAATCTTAATAAAACGGTTAGAAGGGGTGACTCTTCTACAGCGTTCAAAACTCTTAGAATTCACTAGCGTTTGGTCACTCACGAGCCTTTTGGCGCTCCCCTGAATCGACTCCAGAGTTTGAAGCTGGTATTTGGCAGTATCTTCCCAAAGACGAAAACAATATTCTATACATATAGGATCGGCTTTATGATAGAAATAAAACAAATGTCCCGGATAAAGTAATGTTGCACCTTTGCCAAAATATCCAACTTCCTGACAGTCTATTGAGTCTAGACTTGATGTAATCACAGAAGTAAAAGGCAAAAATGAGAGAAATTCCCAGTATCTGAAAGTGATTTGCTATCTACAAACATACATACATTTCGGAAAGAAGAAGTTTTATTAAATAAAATTCTTTTAACAGCAAATAACTTTTATTCATCGCACCCCCCATCGTAATTTTTTCTTTCCGTCTCTATTGGCTCTACCGCTAGATGTTATCTGCTTATCCAAGAAGTGAGTGATATGCAAAACAGATAAACAGTAGATGTACCAGCTCAAAACCCGAATTTTTGATCACACAAGAGATCATTTGTCGAGATTGACGCTCCATTTCATGAACGTGACTGAGATATACCAGTGGTTAGAAGGGCCAGCATAACTGCCTTTTTTTAAAACAGGCTGCACGTTGGCGTATAAGGCTGAAGGCTAGTCAAAATCGGAGTGAGCCCTGGTGCTCATGTCTTTAACACTATCGCAGGTATTCCGGCTGGAAGCCAGCATATTCACATGATTCCACTGCGTTCTATGAACCTCTGATTAGTTATAATCAGATATAGGTATAACAAACATTGAAGGAGGCCAGAAGTATTCAGACGCTTTGATTCCGTAAAAAGAGAGCCATATAAACTACCGAGTTCATCACGGGCGTAAATGCATCCTACACATGAGGCTTGAATTTGTCTTCAAGTGAGCCTCGGGTTAATCTGACAAATACACATCTGACGGCAAACCTATTAACGTCTCCATGAAGAACAAGAGAGCGGGGTTTTCAGATTCAAAGTAGTGGTGATAGTGGAAAATTCGAGTGCAGACGTTGAATGTTGGATAGGCGCACTTTTAGAGAAAGGGATAACTGAAGCTGTGAAACCGTTCTCTTAGTCATTGATTTATAGAGTGACATGGTACACAGAAACTGAAGTGGAACGAGATCTTGCGCTACAGGTCATTAGAAATCAAAACTTATACTACGTCAACCGAGAGAAACTAGAATGAGAATTGCGAGGTCACTCAAACCCTCCGGGGATATCCTTTGGGTCCTCTTATCCATCCAGTCGCTAACGGGTACAATCTTGCATGCCGAGACTTTCTTTTATGACTGGTTAGCTCATCATTTGCTTTACTCTCTCTACTCTCCAGATTTCAAGCTGAAGCAAAGCAGAATGAGTAACTACGATCTGCGTTTAGCGTAACGATACCCAGTTTACATAACTGGCTACACAGATACGTGTGCTGCTGGATTCCAATAACATAAAAACCAATCTCTATACAACTATTTCTTAATAAAAGATGTAAACAATTAGACTTATTTATTTTAAATCTGACTAAAGTTTCGTGAAAGAAGTGAGTAACTAGTAGTTAAAGTGATGAAGGCTGATAAATGTTTCGTAGAAGAATGTGGTAACTGTAATTGCACGACGATATATTTACGAAAATTTCTTTAAAAAGGAGTTATCTGTAGTTATGTAAAGATATTTGTAAAAATGTTCATACAAGATTGACGTAAGTGTATTTATGATGTTATTGACATGGAAAACTAGTAAATAGTGTGGTCGCAAAAGTAATTAACTACAGTTTTATGGAGTAATTATATTTGATTTCAGTGTCGTACAAGTTTAGTTTTTTTTTAATAATTCCCTCATTTTTTGAGATAAATTTATGAAAAAAATTGACAATATGTATCGGATTTTTCTTGATTTTATTATGCAATAAAAACAAAAAGTCACAATTAGGGTTAATTCTTTCTTCCTCGAGAGGTGCGATATGTGCAAAAATCGTAACTCTACAATGCTTCTAGGTGGGGCCTTGGCTCTCTATACAGGGTGTAACTCATAGGCGTACCCAGCTTCTGGCCTAGGGGGGGGCAGGCAAGGGCGGATTCAGATTTTTTTACTGAACTTGAACTTTATGCCTGCTGTTATGTACCTATATGTTTTAACGTTGAGCAGAAAGGTACGTACGCCATACATTGATTTCAGCTCGCACAGAGCGGTAAGAAAATTAAAATATTCTTCCTTTAAATAGCGCGAGCAGCTTGCTGCGAGCCCCGAGAAAATGTTATATTTTTGGTAGCGAAAATACTGCAGTAAATTTGCTGCGAGCAGTAGAAACATTAAAATATGCTTCCTTAAAAAAGCGCGAGCAGCTTGCTGCGAGCGCAAGAAAATTTTATATTTTTGGCAAGGAAAAAGTGCGGTTAACTTGCTCCGAGCGGTAGAAAAAATATAATATTCTTCTTTAAAATAGCGCAAGCAGCGTGCTGTGAGCGCCGAGAAAATTTTATACTTTTAGCAAGGAAAAAGTGCGGTTAACTTCCTCCGGAGAAAAATTACAATAATCTTCCTTAAAATTGCGCCAGCAGTTTGCTGTGAACACCGAGAAAATGTTATATTTTTGACAACGAAAAGAGTGCAGTTAACTGCTACGTTGGAAAATTAAATTATTCTTATTTAAAACAGCGCGAACAGCTTACTGCGCGCGCCGAGAAATTTTTATATTTTGGACTATGAAAGGAGTGAAGTTATCTTTCGCTGAGTTGAGGGTTAGAAAATTAAATATTCTGACATATAGGAGCGATTAAAGTTGAGGTGACATATAGGAGAAATTAAAGCTTTGGACAACGAAAAAGTGCAGTTAATTTGCTTCGAGCAGTAGGAAAATTAAAATATTCTTCCGTAAAATAGCACAAGCGGCTTGGTGCTATTACCAAGTAAATTGTATCCCATCAAAAACATAAATGTGAAAAGAGAGCCAAGTTCAATATTACGATGTATGTACTCATAGTTACCTATGATTTGGTAGTTGACTTCAGCGACAAAAGAAGTGAGATATAAATGGGTGCCAAGTTCAATGGTCAGTCCTGAAAAATATTTACAACAACATAAAATATTTTATTACAACTTAAAAGATATTATTTCTTCTTATCACTTAGAATTAATATTATTTTGAAGCCTAAAGACTGACTTGGCCAGTTCTCATAATATACTAGGTAGGTACTCTCTTAACTTTGGCTTGATCACTATTAAACGCACTTAATGCTAATTAGTGCGCCACCGTCTTTTATCGTGTAAATTAGTCCCCTCCATCCATTGGTTGTCTGGAAGAAATCGCTCTTTAATGATAAGACCGCCACTTGTACATTGTACTTAATTTTTAATTTTAATTATGTACCTACTTATGTATTTTCTGTGACATTATGTGGCGTACGATAAAGTATAATATCTATTGTCTTATCTTAATGATACTTCGTCGTATGGTACCCATGAGAACTAGCCAAGTCAAACTTTGGGCTTCAAAATAATATTAATTCTAAGTGATAAGAAGAAATAATATCTTTTAAGTTGTAATAAAATATTTTATGTTGTTGTAAATATTTTTCAGGACTGACCATTGAACTTGGCACCCATTTATATCTCACTTCTTTTGTCGCTGAAGTCAACTACCAAATCATAGGTAACTATGAGTACATACATCGTAATATTGAACTTGGCTCTCTTTTCACATTTATGTTTTTGATGGGATATCATTGCTTTTTGTACAGTACTTTTTAGTATGTAATAGGTTTAAGACACCCAGTCATAATAAGATTAATACCAAATGATTATTTTATTGCACATCCCCCACCCTACTGCTCCATGGCATGGCCGTCGCACCGCGCACGGCGCGGCGGCCCGTGAGCCTCGCCGTGCTTCGATATACCTATACCTATAATTAATTTAGTACTTATTTATATATAGCATTTATGTGCACTATTGATTTGAATATTGTACCTAATCAATTGATTTTTAAACAATACTAGTTACTGATAAATTTATCTATATTCACCCAACTATCTTATACCTACCGCCTACTTGGATGGAAATTTAACTTTTTAGATCATCTGGAACTGGATTAGAATTTCGATCAAAAGAAACCTAAGCCGACAAGACTTGTAATGACGACGACTTGGCGGGGGCACTGCCGTGCCCCCAGATACCGCCACATACCTATAATACTAGTAGTTCGCCTCAAACTGGGACCTCGCGGCCCAATTTCCGTTAAACCTTAGACTTTAGACCTTAGACTTTTTTTAAAATATCCTAATACAAGAACTTTAACTTTAAGTCGAAAAAATACACCCGGTTTATCCTTCAAAAAATGTTTTGACCCTCTGAATAAATCAATATTCATAGAGAACTTGCCGTTACCCTATGTTTATGAAATTTGGCATACCTTAACATATATTTTAAATACGGGAAAAAATCTGAAAACTTTTAATCTACTATATAAAAATAGGTCGGGTTTTCCTTCCTGACGCTATAACTCCAGAACGCACGAACCGATTTCCACGGTTTTGCATTCGTTGGAAAGGTCTCGGGCTCCGTGAGGTTTATAGCAAAGAAAATTCAGGAAAAATTTAAAACGAAGCCATCTGGTGGCGAAACGGAGTTCGCCGGGTTTGCTAGTCTACTATATAAAAATAAGTCGGGTTTTCCTTCCTGACGCTATAACTCCAGAACGTACGAACCGATTTCCACGGTTTTGCATTCGTTGGAAAGGTCTCGGGCTCCGTGAGGTTTATAGCAAAGAAAATTCAGGAAAAATTTCAACAGAAATTTAAAACGAAGCCATCTGGTGGCGAAACGGAGTTCGCCGGGATTGCTAGTTTTTAATAAAATTAATTCATTTAAAAATAGCGCTATTTAAAGAACGTAATCATCGAAGTTAAGCAATGTTATGCGTGTACGTATTTGGATGGGCGCGTACGTAGTGATCTCAACTTTTTGCTGACTTTTTTGGAGAGAGCCACCAGCGGTCTGCGCTGCACTACGGTGTGCTCGTACACCTTTATTGTTGAATGTGCCGGCACAAACTATTCTAAGTTTTAAAAAGTTTTGCAGATAGGCTACACAAATAATAATATATCTTACTGCCAGCGAAAAAGCTAATATGCCCAAGATGAAATTGTGTATTTAATAATTAAAAAGGCTGCAGCCTTATTAAATGGTCTTATAATGGTCTTTTCAAAATACTGAACCATTTTAAAATTGCGACTATCAACCTAACAAAATGTTACTGTCTTTTATGGGAGTGAATCGCAAATCTATAATGATCATCTCTAAATTATGAACCATTTTGAAATTGCGTCAATCAACCTAACAAAATGTTACTGTCTTTTATGGGAGTGAATCGCAAATCTATAATGATCATCTCTAAATTATGAACCATTTTGAAATTGTGTCTATCAACCTAACAAAATGTAAGTGTTTTTATAGAAATGAATCGCAAAACTATAATGGTCAACCCTAATTTCTGTACCAATTTGAAATTGCGATTATCAACCTTACATAATGTTTTTATCTTCTAAGAAAATGAATCGCAAATCTATAATGGTCAACTCTAATATCTGTACTAATTTGAAATTGCGTTTATCAACCTACCGAAATGCCCCATCTTCAACGACAGTGAATCGCAATTACATAACGGTCCGTACTATTCGAACTAATTTCAAACTGCGTTTATCTACCTACCAAAATGTTCCCATCTCCTAAGACAGTGAATCGCAATTATATCCCGGTTACATTATTATTAAAAGATTTAACTGCAACTCTTGGGCCGATTTGGCTCATTTTTGAACATGAGAATTCTTTGAGTTTGTACTACCCGTTCGCAAAGTTCCGTTAAGATTGGAACTTCGGTAACGTAGTAATCAAGGAATCTTTATAACTCTAGAACCCTTTGACCGATTTGGCTCATGTTCGAACTTAAAAATTCTATGGATATATACTACGCGTTTGCAAAGTTTCATCAAGATTGGACCATCGGTTTTCAAGTAATCGCGTAACAAACATACATACAAACATACACTTTTGATAATATATTTATGTAGGTTATAAAAAATGTTTATAGCTTAGAAAAAAAATTATCAGCGCACCAGTTTTGAAATTATCGTCAGACCTATCGTAAAGACTTTAAGTCACTTATATCTCTGCAACCTTGAAGCTTATTTGGCAATTTTTTTCACTATAATTATTCTATTAACCTACTTAACTGGTGTGCAAAATTTCATTTAATTTGGATTAACCGTTTTCGAGTAAATGACGACCAAACTTAAGCACCAGAGGTCAACCGTTAAACTGGTCGGAACGCAGGCTTTTCGCGGCTTTCGACTCTAAGACCTCGCTTCGCTCGGTCGATTATGACTATACGTTACAGGTACGTAGGTATCTAAAATGTTTACACCAACTAGCACCTAAGGCGATATACCTACACATTATTTTTATTGTAAACAATGTTAATATTATTACCTCAATGTTACTGAGCCGCCTTGTGCTGGTGAGTCGATATATTGATAGGTATTTACATAGGATATACAATTGTTACGTAGGTACCAGGAACCTATTTTTATTAGTGACTAGCTGTGCCTAACTGTTTTACCCGCTATACAGTTTGGTACAGTAGTGTATTATTATTATTATTATTTAATAATGCACAAGCAGCTCTGTGAGCTGATGCGTGCATATCACTGCACTTGTGTTTATTGGTTTTTTAAATGTTTGTCAAGTCTATTTTTAAAATTATTCACTGATGTTGCATTAATAACTGTTTCGGGCAAATTGTTCCACTGTTTAGTGACACGGTTTGGTAAAAAGTGTTTGCCGGGGTTGCTCGTGTGTGTGGTCTTCATAAGTTTCTTAGAGTGTCCTCGTAGTTTTGTGTTCGAGTTCATTGCATAAAGTTATTATGTTATTCCAGGGGTCTAAGCTATATTTTTTATTATACCAAATTTAAAGTCAATCGGCCCACCCGTTTAGGCGTGAAAAAGTAAAAAACATATATACATACGTACAGTAGGTATAAAGTTTGTATTTATATTTATAATTATATTAGTAGGAATAGTGGACTCGCGCGCACATTGTAGTATCTAACAGAAAAAACCGCCTACACAAAAATTATAGCAACATGCAACATGTATTGCTTTATGCGTTCCTAGGCGTCCCAAACTTTAATATCATACATTTTTAAAAAATTAATAATAATTTAAAATGATAAAAAAATACTAGTTTCTGATTTTTCCCTTTGTTACTACGACATTACCTATCGGGATGCCAAATTTCAGCTTTATAGGTCATCTGGAACTGGGATATTACTTTTGATCTATACCTCAGTATGTATTAACTTCACCGATTACTGGATGTTTATATCTAAATAACCGTTAGAGCTGTGTTATTGGAATTTGGAACAGAGATATAGTTCGTATATTTAAGTATATGTGCCAAATTTGACTTTTCTATGTGTAATAGTTTTTGTATAACGAGGGTGTAAAAAGTCGTCAAAACGCGCTTTGGACGGTTCGTGTAATATAACACACGGCGCGGTCACCAGTTCCTTTGCTTGAACTTGGCTTGACTCGCTGCCGCGTGTCTAAATATATTTGACAACGAAAAACGTGCAGTTATCTTTTTCTGGGCGGTTAAAAATTTATAAATTTTCACTTATAAGAGCTTACGAGCGCCGAGTATTTTTTATATTTCAAACTACGAAAGGTGAGCTTAGTTCGTTCCAAGCTGCAAGAAACTTGAATTTTTTTATTCTTATTCTACAGATATATTATAAGACATTCGATTTCCAGGGGGGGGCAGCTGCCCCCCCTGCCCCCCCCTGGGTACGCCTATGGGTGTAACTATTTTATTTTATTTATTTATTTGGGAAAACAAACAGTTTGCTTATGTACTATATTATATCTATATCTTAATACTACATTGCTTTAATAAGCAAACCCATAACGTATTCCACATATTACTTAAAGAATTATGGTGTGTCTAAACAGCGTTATCGCAAAATAATGGAAAAAGGAGGAAATTTGTGTACATACGTTATGCGTTATATATATATATATCTTAAAAGTAACTGACATAAAGTGTACAATAAATTTAGATCTTATACGATTAAAGTGTTTTACTAACTTATATAAATGGATATAAATATATTATGATATTTATACTTATATAAATGGATTTAAAGGAAGGTGATAAGTACAACATTGTTTTTGTGTAGGTAAGTAGGCACATACACGACATATCCGAAGCCACATCCATCCATGCAAACATCATCAGCGAATTCATGGCCACAACAAACGGAAAACTCTCTGACGTATTAAAGATCAGAGAGTCTCCCGCCTATCACCGCCCTAAACTCGCCGATACAGCTAGCAAAGATATCAACGTCCTCGAAAAGTCTTGTTGTATGTTGCTACCATACGGTTTGAGGGAGCACGTTCTCCGGTGTTTGTGCGGCAGGAGCCAACAGAAAACAGGCGGTTCGCGCGAACTCCGCGCATGAGTACGGTCCTTGGGACAGTGTAACACAGACCGTTCACTAAATCAATACAGTCGAAATAGTTATTTACAATTTTATAAAGGTTTATAGTTTCTAAATAAATACGCCTATTCACTAATGTGAATAAATTATACTTTTTGAGCAGTTGGGGATAATGCAGGTGTGTTTTATAGCATCTATAATGTGTTGCACGAAGAAATTTACGTTGGACTTTTTCAATCGTTTCTACATATTTATTGTAATAGGGATTCCAGATCGGGACAGCATATTCAAGTTGTGTCCTCACTAAGGATTTATATAAGTATATATACGTGGCGGGTTTTTTAAATTCCACTGCTGATCTCATTATGAAACCGTACATTTTAAAGGCTTTTTTAATTATACATTCAACGTGAGAGTTTAAGTTTAATTTTGAGTCTAACTGTACCCCTAAGTCTCTTAAGTTATATACTTTTAAAATGGCAGTATTACAGAGGTAGTAAGCAGAGTCTATAGTGTTTATATTTTTAGTAAAGGTGATTAAGTTACATTTAGGTATGCTTAGTTGAAGTTTATTGCGGTAACAATATTGTGTAAATCTATCGAGATCTTCCTGTAAAGCAGTACAATCGTGTTGGGATTTAATCGTCTTGTATATTTTTAAATCATCAGCATATAATAGAAATTTTGACTTAATAAAGCATTTTTTAATGTCGTTTACAAATAGTGTGAATAAGAGGGGCCCCAGGATTGACCCCTGGGGGACACCTGAAGTAATAGTTACATTATCTGATTGATAACCATGAAGTACTACTTTTTGAGACCTGTTTAATATTAACTATATCACTAGGTACATAGCATAAAATGAAGTTGCTTCCCGCTTTGTCTGTCTCTATATATGTATATTTGCTTATATCTTTAAAACTACGCAACGGATTTTAATGCGGGTTATTTTAATAGATAAAATGATTCAAAAAGAAGGTTTATAATGTTTAATACATGCATAATTTAGCAGAGAAACACTGATAATTTATTATTTGTGAAGTGCGGGCGGCTCCACTAGTTTATTTAATGACATTCTCATGTAGCTTCAAAGGTTATATAGGTGCTTTCTGAATGGACGAAAAATAATTGACTGGCTTGTAGAAAATTTGCTCTATTGTAGCCTATTTGAATATTTTTATGTTGCTTCTTGGTTCTCTAAAGATAAATTCACTTTTTTGTGACACCCGTTACATACTTAGATATTAGTTATCTAAATATATAAAAGGAAAGAGTGACTGACTGATCTATCAACGCACAGCCTAAACCGCTGGACGGATTAGGTTGAAATTTGGAACATAGATAGGTTTTATGTCGTAGACCTCTGCTAAGAAAGGATTTTGTCATGCGGGCAAAGCCGCGAGCATAAGCTAGCATAGTAAATTTATTATTGTATATTGCATGGCCAAGAACACAATCCTAAGAGTTTATCAGTTAATGATACAGCATTCAAAGGTGAAGCACGAGATGTTAGTTGAGATTAAACAATATATTATTTCATATTCGTGAAAAACAAACAAAAAAATCATATATTTTATAATAATAAATAATATATAAATGAATTTATCATAATATATAAATGAATTTATCATAAAATTATTTTGTATATAATATTAGAAGCTTTTGTCCAGGAGTACTACACTCGGGTTAAATTAATATAAAATCATATTATTATTTTGTTAAATATGAAGGGGACAGTTGTGCAGTTGGGATCTTCAATGATATGTAAGTAGGTAGTATATTATTTTTTTAATCGTGGCAAAAATGCCTTTATTGAGAAAAGCAAATTAACAATACTATACAGTTACTACAGAAATAAAGAACCCTTTAATTTACCAAAGATCGGCCACAAGCCGAGCTACAGAAAATCCAAGTGCTCCAAACCACTGTCAGATGGCAGAGTGCCCAGAGGTTGAAGATAATATTAAATATTTTAGTACGAGTAATAAAACACCGTTGTATCAGTCAACTAATGTATTACAATTTAATCAGAAATTTAGGACTGTTAAAGTATACTTTTATTTATCTCTATGATATATGAAAATATCCTACTTATCTTAGAAGAAGAGCAAGACTAATTCATTTACTGAGTGATCTATCAACACACAACTCAAACCGCAGTAGGTACGTTTTATGATGTAGACCCACTAAAAAAGAATTCTGATCTCTCCACATGGCCAAAAACACATAGGTATTATATATTATTATCTATCTACATTGACTTGTGACGTAGCCTGCCCTAATCTACGTTAGCTATAATATGTTTTTGACATAGAGCTGATTTGATGCTGTTTTTTTTGCTGATTTGAGCTGGAAGGTGGCCAGAGGAACGCCGAAACTAAACGACGCAACCCCATCGAGTTTGGGCTCATTTGATTCGTCTTGACGAGTACTTTGGTGCTAGATGGTAAAAATAATAAAAGCTTGTTTTTAAAAAGTTTATTTTTTAATTTCACTTGTTTTTATTTTCAGTGGCCTTACTAACATTCAAATTGACATTCGCAAACGTATGGCCGTCCTACGCCACTCCAATGCTGCAAGGCGAAGACTCTCCGCTAGGGTTCCCAATAAGTGACCTTCAAGTGAACATCATCAGCTCTATACCAATGCTGGCATCGATCATATCTACCCTGCTGACAGGGTATATATCGGAGGCACTCGGCAGGAAGAGGACGCAGATATTATGTGCTCTTATATTCTTGGTATGTACCTATATAATATATACTCAATACCAATGCTGGCATCCATCATATCTACCCTGCTGACAGGGTATATATCGGAGGCACTCGGCAGGAAGAGGACGCAGATATTATGTGCTCTTATATTCTTGGTATGTACCTATATAATATATATTCAATACCAATGCTGGCATCGATCATATCTACCCTGCTGACAGGGTATATATCAGAGGCACTCGGCAGGAAGAGGACGCAGATATTATGTGCTCTTATATTCTTGGTATGTACCTATATAATATATACTCAATACCAATGCTGGCATCGATCATATCTACCCTGCTGACAGGGTATATATCAGAGGCACTCGGCAGGAAGAGGACGCAGATATTACGTGCTCTTATATTCTTGGTATGTACCTATATAATATATACTCAATACCAATGCTGGCATCGATCATATCTACCCTGCTGACAGGGTATATATCGGAGGCACTCGGCAGGAAGAGGACGCAGATATTACGTGCTCTTATATTCTTGGTATGTACCTATATAATATATACTCAATACCAATGCTGGCATCGATCATATCTACCCTGCTGACAGGGTATATATCGGAGGCACTTGGCAGGAAGAGGACGCAGATATTATGTGCTCTCATCTTCTTGGTATGTATGTTGTGGAATAGAATAGAAAACTATATTTAACACCATAATATACAAAAATGAACAACACACATATAATTACGCCTGGTTCCCTTTGGGGTAGGCAGAGACTATTTTCCTCCACTTATAGTACGATCCTGACACACCTCTATCGCTTCCTCAACTTTCACGACATTTATTCATAGTTCATTTTTAAAAATAAACAAGCTTAATAAACTTACACATCAGAGAGAGAAAAAAGTGTCAGGTAAAGTTGGTGGACTTATCGCTAATAGCGGTCTCTTCCAACTACCAAGCGACAACCACGCTGGGAAAGGAAAGACAAAAATAAGAGCCACGCTATATTACGATGAAAGAAGATAAAGCTCGTAAACACAAAAATAAAGATCGTAAAGATAAAAATAAATACCCTAAAGATAAAAATTAAGCGAGGTGATAAGGTTCCATCCTAATTGAGCCGTCTGCGCTGCGTTTTGACCGACTTAAATAAATTTAGTTGTAAATTTGGTATGAAACATTTTTGGGACAGAGTATGAGAGATATATATATATATTTTTTTATGTGATGAAGTAGAAGACGAGCAAGACGCTCTCCTGATGTTAAGAGATAACGCTGCCCATAATCAGTACAGTGCTACTTAGACCGTTTTTTTTTTTTTTTTTTTAGTGCTTTATACCTTCTTACATGGTCCTTTGAGGCTTCCAAATCAATGTACCAAATTTCGATACGCATGTTTGATTTTCTTTTATGCAAAGAAGTAAGAGAGATAAAAGAGACTCCTGATTCAGATGGTAAGAGATAACGCTGCCCACAATCAGTAACTAACCTAGACGGTAGAATAACTAGCACTTAGCACTATTAGGTTACCCACTTAGTCGACCTCCTGCAAAGGAAGTCTACACTAGGACCTAGGTATACTTCCGTTGCATGTTAAATTATGTTTATTAGTTTAAATGTCCATTCATCATCATCATCATCTCAGCCGTAAGACGTCCACTGCTGAACATAGGCCTCCACTTTAGACTTCCATATGTACCGGTTGGAAGCGACCTGCATCCAGCATCTTCCGGCGACCTTTATAAGGTCGTCTGTCCAACTTGTGGGTGGACGTCCTACGCTGCGTTTGCTAGTCCGTGGTCTCCACTCGAGCACTTTTCAACCCCATCGGCCATCCGCTCTCCGCGCTAAGTGGCCTGCCCATTGCCACTTCAGCTTGCTAATCCGCTGGGCTATGTCGGTGACTTTAGTTCGCCTACGGATCTCTCAAATCAAATGTCCATTGTTACGTAATAAATTTAATATAAGATCTTAGATTGCTATCTTTTTGACCTATTGATACAGTAGGGTAATTAGTGATTAGCAATTGCTCGTGTAACTGAATCTAACAGATAATAATTGTTATCTTATCTGAAAAGGAATGAAAAATATCGTAAACAACAAATTATATGACCAGAAAGTACCTACATAAGTAAAATAACAAAAACGTCACAACTCACGTCTAATATTGTCGAGAATACCTCGACCACGGTTTCGAACAATTACGATCGATCGATTCAGGCATTGTAATTGTTCGGAACCGTGGTCGAGATATTCTCGACAATATATGACGTGAGTTGTGCCGTTTTTGCTGTTTTAGCCCAGTCAATGAGTGCCCAAAAAGGGTATGTGGATCGAAATGTCGAAAGCAGAAAAACTAACTTAGTAACTTTGTTTGGACTAGTTAGGAGATAAACATACTAAAAGTCCCCACCCCTCCGAGGTGAGCTCGAGGGGGGGGAGGCCGAAGAAGGTCCCATTTTTAGGTATTATGGTTATATGTCAAAAACTGTGCGTTGTACGATATTTTGTTGTACTACATTATTAAACCTCATAAAATTTTCTACAACTTCGACCTTAACACTTTTCATCTATCTCCAATCGTTGTCCAGCTATGAGTTTCCAAACATGGTCTATTTTGAAGACGCTTAAGTTAGTTTTCCATACAAAGTTGGTAAAAAAATCTTACAAATAAAATTTGACCAACTTCTGGTTGTCGTATCATAATGAAACTTTGCAAATGTCTAGAAATCTGACGACAGTTTAATAATCTGGTACCACTGAGCTGATCTGATGATGGAGCCAGGAGGTGTCTAATGAAACTTTTCAATGGCTATTAGTAAACCCGTCGAGTTTAGGCTCATTACATTCGAATCGATGGGACTTTTTCATAACACTTGCTGTCAAGGGTCGGATAATGGACCAGGAGGTGACTACGTCTCATCAATCCGAATGTAATGAGCCTAAACTCGCCGGTTTTACTAATAGCCATTGAAGAGTTTCATTAGACACCTCCTGGCTCCATCATCAGATCAGCTCAGTGGTACCAGATTATTAAACTGTCGTCAGATTTCTAGACATTTGCAAAGTTTCATTATGATACGACAACAAGAAGTTGGTCAAATTTTATTTGTAAGATTTTTTTACCAACTTTGTATGGAAAACTAATTTAAGCGTCTTCAAAATAGACCATGTTTGGAAGCTCATAGCTGGACAACGATTGGAGATAGATGAAAAGTGTTAAGGCCGAAGTTGTAGAAAATTTTATGAGGTTTAATAATGTAGTACAACAAAATATCGTACAACGCACAGTTTTTGACATATAAGCAAAAAACCTAAAAATGGGACCTTCTTCGGCCTCCCCCCCCTCGGGCTCACCTCGGAGGGGTGGGGACTTTTAGTATGTTTATCTCCTAACTAGTCCGAACAAAGTTACTAAGTTAGTTTTTCTGCTTTCGACTTTTCGATCCACATTTCTTCTTTTACTGGACTATTTTAGTTATGGAAAACACTCGCTATAGTTTTAAACATCGTACAGAAAATACATACTTACCTATTAAACATATTAAACGACGTCATACAAACCTAGGATGCGTGGAAAAGCTGGATTCCGCACTTTTGTATTCGATTGTGACATTGTCGTTACACTCAAGCCTGCAAATTACAGCTTGGTGGATGAATACTGACAAAGGTGTGGTACTTTCCTAGAAGTCATTTCCCAGAGATTGACCACTACCTACATAATTAATTTTTAATTGGGGGCTTTATAAGCCAACAGAACATGTTACCCTACTTACACTGTCAGAGCCAAATCACAATTTAAAGGTTGTGATTTCATACCGAGCACATGCCTAGCTAGCATATACTGACACATTACCTATTTCAGTACCGAGGGCCTATTGGCTAGTAAAACACTAGAATCCATTGACAAAATTGCGTACATTACTTGCTTAAACCTCCTCATTAATATGAATAACAAACGCAGCAATGTACATTGAAGTTGTCATCAATCGTATAGTGAGAAATAGCCAATAGGCTCTCCGTACTGACGAATGGTTTTCGTTCAGACATCATGGACCTTAATAGCAACCGCTCGATCAGTCATCCAAATCATCATCGGCCGCTTCATCATCGGCCTCAGCGGCGGCATGGCTCTAGTCTCCGTGGTGATCTACATCAGTGAGATCACCTCTCTATCCAACCGAGGCAGTGGAACAACAGTCGTCTCCTTGTTCAACAACCTGGGCATCATGACGTCATACCTGCTGGGGTGGTTCCTGCGTTACGATGTGATCTGTTATGTTTGTATGACGGGCACGCTGGTGTTTGTGATACTGATGGTCTGCTTGAAGGAGTCGCCGTCTTGGCTGGTCAAGTGTGGACGGGATAAGGTAAGATTAGATTAGTTTAGATTCGATAACACTTTACTGAACACCATATTTACAAAACAAAATATTCAACATTGAAAAGGGTACCCATTATTGATATTGAAAAGTGTTACAATTGGCGGTCTTATCGCTTATAGTTATTTCATTCTTCTTTGTCGTATCCTCATGACTGAGGGACGTGACTGTGATGCGTAGTCCTCGCCACCAGTTCCCTCCAGACGCTTCTGTCTTGCGCCATCTGTATAGAGGTTTGCAAGGTGGCTCCTGTAGCGTCCTGGGTTGTGTGGGTCCATCTTGCAGGCGAGCGCCCTCTGCCCCTCTTCCCTTCGACACAGCCGGTGATATAATCACCCTCTCCAGGCTGTCTGGGTCTCTCCTGACTGTGTGCCCGAAGAACTTGAGGACTCTCTGCCTGCATATAGTCGAGAGACGGGATTTGATCTTTAGTAGCTTGAGGATTGATTCGTTTGTGCGGTGTTTCGTCCAGGAGATTCTCAGCATCCGGCGCCAGCACCACATCTCGAACGCGTCAATCCTCGATCGCACGCGGGCTTTTAGAATCCAAGTTTCAGACGCGTACAAGAAGATGGAAAATATTAGGGTCTGCATTAGCTTCCTCTTGGTGTTACGGCTAATGCTCCTATTCTGCCATACTCGCTCCAGCCTTTTAACAGCTGCTTTTGCCATTTGTGCTCTTCTGACAACTTCCTGCTCACAATCACCGTCGTCACTGATCTGCGACCCCAGGTACACAAACTTATGCACCACCTCCAGATCTCGCAGTTCGTAGGTTCGCTGCAGGGTACCCGCTCTGTATACGCACATAAGTTTTGTTTTAGACCTATTAATCAGCAGACCATAGTCTCGACTGGTGATGTCTATTCGGGCCAGGAGTTCAGCGAGTTCAGCTTCCGCAGCGCCTATAATTTCATTCAACATTATATAATTTTGATATTAGAAAGTTACAATTTGCGGTCTTATTGCTGATACTGGAGCTCTTCCAGACAATCAAAATCGTAAGATATCAGATATACACAAATACTCATAATAATATGTGTATTGTTTTCCTTTCAGGAAGCTTTAGTTGCATTGAAGTTTTACCGTGGGAAGTCAGAAACTACAGAAGCTATATTGGAAGAACTGTCTTATTTAAAGAGTCAAGCTCACTATAATCCTGGAAGTGGAAGTGAGTTTTTATTTATATTGCGCTCGAGGCTTAAAAGGATTTCTAACTTCTAACGCATATCTACTTACATACTTTGCAATATCTATCTGCTATATCTTTGAGCAAAATTTCCTCTAAATCTGTTTAGCATTTTGAGCTATAGCTATGCATTGAAAGATCAATCAATCATTCAGTAACTCATTTCTTTATTATTGAGTATGTTTATACATTTTGACCTGTTCTTAATTTTTTTTATGATTTTAGATACAGGAAAATACGACACGTCTCAAGAAAACTTTCACGAGAAACACGATGATTTGGAAAAGAAGAATCCATGGATTCAGCTTGGTTGGTTTTGTTTCATACTCGATTTAGCTATTGTATTAAGATTGTATAAATATTAATACGTTTTTTACAAGCTCTTATTTTTTTACCTACAAGCTCTTATTTTTTTACCTACCTTTCACCTGTCTGTTGTCTGTCTGTCTGTCTGTAATCAAATCTTGCAAGTTTAATTTGACCCACTTCCCACTTGAACCACTGAAATTTTGCATGTACCTACATAATATGTGTAAATCGGATGACAATGCAATATTATATATAATAACATCGAGCTGATCTGACGATGGAGCTGGAAGGTGGGCATAGGGACTCCGTAATTAAACAACGCAACCCCATCGAGTTTGAGCGCATTTGATTCGTCTTGACGATTACTTTGGTGCCGGATGGTAATAAAATTAAAAGCTTGGTTTTTAAAGCTTCTTTTTAAATATCACTTGTTTTTATTTAATTTCGGTGACCATAGACTACAACCGGCGAGCTCTCATAACAAGCGTAATGTTCATGGTACTGGTCACACTGACCGGCATGATCGCCGTGCAGACTTACGCGATACAATTCTTCAGTAAAGCTATACCCACAATATCGCCCAATCTGTCCTCGGTGTTGCTCGCTCTGGTGCTCATATTGACCAGTTGTGTCACTATACTGGTCACTGATCTTGTTACGAGACGGGTATGTATCTTTTATTATCAAATTAAGATTTTATTAGTCAACAGTGGAATATAGCTGCAAGAACATCTTATATGCAACGTTCATTCGTCCACTCATTGCATACCACCCAGGTCCTCTGTCTTCTTCCTCCAAATCTTGCCCATGTGCGCTCGACAATATGTTTACCAAGACGTGGTCTCCACTCTAGAACTCGTCATGATTGCCCATATCTGACACAGTGCCCAGTGTCTTGAAATCCAAAATTCTCTGCGCTTGTCACCCTGAGATGATGCCTAGTGATTTTGATGATGCCTAGTGATTTTGCCTGCGCATTACTGCTAGGCGGATGATTAAATACTACTACTTCCCCAGATGACTCGTTAGTTGTTATTGAAGTTATTTCTTTTTACAACATTAAAATGTATTTCCTGAGAAAGGCCTATCCAGCAGTGACCGAACCTAGGCTGATGTTGATGTTTTTTTTTTTTCAGACGTTGATGATATCAACAGCATCAACAACAACCATTTGCCTCATCTTCCTCGGCTCAGCGATGCGCTGGCCAGAAATCCCTGTATGGGTAGCGCCCGTGGCAGTGGTCGTGTACTGCATCGCTTATCAGCTCGGGCTTATCAACATCGTGCTGATACAGATATCTGAGTCTTTTGGACCACAGGTATGATGATAATAGTCAGATCCGCACCAATCTCGACTCTACGGTCTACGATGCTCTCCGGGTGGTCGGAGATAGGACAAGATGGCGTAACATCGTGAGAAAGGTCATGGATGGAGGAGGTCATGACCCTCAGGCATGAGGACCACGACCGATGGAGGGGAGGATGATAATAATACTTGGGGTTTATTTATACCCCAATAGAACAGGACTTACACTGACAGAGTCAAATCAGAATTTATAGGTTGTGTGGCCAACTTATATGTTGCAGTTTCAGGTCGCCGAGATTACTACAAGGCCTCCAACATGACTTAACGACTGCCACCTACATTTCTGATAGGAAACAGCCGGGACCCACAGTTTTACGTGGCTTCCGCAACATGGTAGCGTCAATCATCAACATAGTCGATCTCCTCCTGTTCCTCGGCTCAGTGATGCGCTGATCCCGGTTTGGGTAGCACTTATATCAGCTCGGCCTTATCTTAATATTGTGGTGATACAGATGTTAGCGTTTTATTACGATCGAGCAGTTAAATAATAATTAGTGGCAAATATACCATCGGTGACACATGACAAATGTTTGACGTGCAAAAAGGCGGGAAGTGACTGACATTGTAAAAAAAACATGGGAGATTGAGAGTTGGGCGCGGAATTCGAAATAAATATTATATTCACCTATCTAATCGTATTTATTTTACATTTCAGAAGTGGTATGACGACGACGTGCAGTTTTTTTTGAAGAAATTCTGAGGTGTTACGGTGCGTAGTGCCTCATCCGAGAAAAAATCTGAAGTGATACGACGACGACGCGACGCGCAGTACCTTTACCGAGAAAAATCTGGTCAGTTCGATATATTAGCACATTATTATATAAAAAAGAATACGTAACGGTTGAGTGCATAATTCAATTAATTTACCTATAATTTAATAGTCCTTCTTGAAGTGATGAGAAGTAGAAATACTGTAGTGAAATGCTTAAAATGCACTAGACTGTGTTACGTAACTTGAATTTATGTTTGGATATTTTACCTAGATGAATTTTCTTTTGCATTGTGGATTCTATGTGGATTTAAATTACAGTAAATAATATTAGCACAATATTCCTACGTAGAATCTGACATAGAACATGACTTCGATAGAGCGAAGTACGATGTATGCGTGATAATATTATAATAGTGCCAACTTATTTACTTTTCTGGACAATAAGTAGGTATTGCGATGTATTATGAAGTCTGATCAATTGATGTCTTAGAAACAGTAAAAAAAAATCTTATATTATTGAGTTATTCTCAATAAGTATGACAAGGATAGGTATAATAAGTTCATTCATTAGCAAATAATGTGAGATTTATAATTTTTATTGTATTAATTATTTACTAATACTCTTATTATTGCCAAGACATTTAACTTATTTTGATTGCCGTTTGTCTTGATTTTGTATATTATGATATTGAATATGACAAATGCCATTATTGAGAAACACAAACTAACAATACTACAGCAGTAAAGAACACTTTTATCAACCACCGATCTGCCATGATATTGAATATTAGTCTTATAATTAAATTATTGAGTACGTATATCTTGGAGGTGTTATTATGTGAAGTTTTGTTTTAATATGAAGTGAATGTTGGAAATATAAAAATGTTTAATCTGTGTAAATGTGTAAATACTAAATTATTATTTATGGTCACTGGTCTCTCTCTCTCTTGTGTGTGTGTCAAAATCGGGTAGGTATAGCTTAATAGTATGCAATAAGTAAAATCTAAATATATAAAAGGAAAGAGTGACTGATTGACTGACTGAATCTATCAACGCACATCCTAAGCCGCTGGACGGATTGGGTTGAAGATTGGATGATAGATAGGTTTTATGACGGAAACCTCCGTAAATAAAGGATTTTGCCATGCAGGCTAGTTATAAATAAAAGGATTCAATAAAATGGCCCGAATTATTTATTTATCATCAGCAGAGTGTAGTTTATATTATAATGGATGTTATGGCACTAAATTGAAATGTAAGAAGATGAAATAAACATAAAGATAGCAGATGGAAATACTTTTACTGCAGTGAGAAAATAAAAGATACCTTGAAGTAATGCATAGTAACAAACCAATAACCATAGAAGTAATAATAATACCAGGACTGACACATAACCTTATTAGTACACAGTAATTAATGGAGAGAAATTTCACAGTAGTGTTTGGTAAAGGTCAATTGAAAATACATACACATGGGCAGCGTTATCTCTTACCATCAGGAGAGCGACTTGCTCGTCTTCTTACTACGTTGTATAAAAAAAAAACATATTTGGAACAATTTATGGAGAAAAGCGTGGAAAATTATATATATTTGTCACGACATTACAAGGCAGAGACCAATACTGCTAGTATATCTACTGCAGATAAAGAGAAGGAAATGGGCCTATGGCACAGGAAAATGGGTCACCTTTATATAATAGAAAAGGTTTGGTAACTCTAAAGTTACCATTTAGTGACAAGGTATGTAAACCATGCATGAAAATAAGAGTACGCGGTTACCATTCAAAAGTTTAAATAAACCGCAGTCATATTCGATCGGAGACTTATTATTCATTCAGATGTTGCAGGTCCTGTCAGAGTTCCAACTATAAGAAGGTCATAGGTATTTTCAAACTATAATTGTTGACTATTCCTACTTTACACAAACTACAATTTTATTTATATTGAATTAGAACTATAATCAAACTATATCTGACGAGGCAAGGACAATTTTCAATGAATCAAACTTACCAAGACACCTATGGGGCAAGCTGCTCTAACGGCAACTACATTAATAAATAGATGTCCATCAAAAGGTATTAATAATAAAATCCTCCTAAACTGTTTGGCAGAGATATAATGAACGATAAGTTGAGAATCTTGGGAAGCACAATCATGGGCTGCAATAATCCTACCTCGATGTGACAATTTAGATAACAGAGCCTTGCAACACAGGAAAAAAATGCATACGTGGGATGTGCGGGGTACCCCCTTTTGAATCATGCAAACCTTTATTTAAATCGTTAAAAATCTTACCCCTGCCTTGCATGTACATTTACGAACTGTCGGTTTTCGTAAAACGAACCAACATTTTTTTTAAAGTAGCGTGCGACAGATATTCTAGGAATACTAAAAATCCCAACAGACTGGTCCATGATACACAAAAATATCCTAGAACAAAGCACTGCAGTAGCCAGTCTTATACTACAATGTGCATCAAAACGTACAATGCTATACCAAATTAATTGCATTAAACAATTAGATTTAAGTCGTTTCAAAAAGGAACTCATAAAATGGTTATTATGTAAAAATTTCTATGCAATAAAAGAATTAATAAATAAATACATCAGCAAATTTTAAAGATTATGTAACATTAATATACCAACAAGACTACTGCGTTGTGTTCAGATGAAAATCCAGAACAAGTAATTATGACGATATACAAAGAAGTTATATAAAAAAATGGGGAAAAGCCATACAGAACGAATTAGAAGAACATAAAAAAAATATGGAAACTTGGATAGAAGCAGAGTAACCAAAAAAAATTCAATGACAATTGATGCGAAATGGATTTTAAAAATGAAAATGAAGTGGTGAGAGGATTTCATCATAAAACAGAAGATCCGATCTCTCCACTATTCGAATGGGACTCTCGGAAGCATTAAATAATGACTGAGAAATAAAACAACTATACCTCGTTTGAAAAAACTTAGATCTTTTTGTAAGCGCAATAATGTCACAATATGTCAGTGTCAAAAATTACGGTCCGATTCTTTAACAAAACGAGAGAAATCGCCAATGAGTCGCGTACTGCCAAAGTACAACAGAGAGTTTAAAAAAATCATCTAAAATTTTACATTAATCAAATGCAACCCTATTTTTTTAATAGCGCGTATTTTTATGTAATTTTCACTGTAAATTTTCATAATAAAAACTGTGATTTATAAAACTTAAAGTGAAAAGTCGCATTGCTAACGTCCGGCCCTCAAGTTACTTTGTTCAGAATTGACCCCTGCTATGATACCAGTCTCAATATTTTCTTACTACCAAATATTTCTATATATTTTTATAATTAATTAAACAATTGAATCTGTGTGCTTAAAATATAATAATTCTAATAGTATTTATTCTTTGAATATGAAAAAAAACATTTACTCTAGCTAATTTATTTTTTAAAATCCTTTTAATTTGAGAAATCTTCTATTAGTTGATAATTTTTTTTTGGTGTGGGAACTCATTTGTTTACAAAAAGGATTCTCCTTGTTCAATCCGAGTATAGTAGATATAGATATAGTAATATCGTTCTTAAATGGAAAATTAGAAACAGATGTATACATTAAAATTCAGAGGGAGTAGTACATGTAAAGAAAGGTGAGCGCCGGTTACTGCAAGCGTGAACTCCTGATGAAGGACATCGTAATAGTCCGAAACCGTGGTCGAGATATTCTCGACAATAATAGACGTGAGTTGTGCGGTTTTGTTTTTAGTTAAAGAAAGACAAAGTAAAAACTGTGTTAAAACTACAAAAATCACCATACGGACTAAAAGATTCACCTAAATGTTGGAATAAGAAAGTTTGTGAGAAAATTAACATAAAAAGATCAGAGCATGACATTTTAATACATTGGAATAGAAATATAGTTGATATGATACTATTTGTGGATGATATTTTCTTAATGGGAAACAAAGAAGAAATGAATAAAGTGGTAAAACTATTACAACAAGAATTTAGAGCAAAGATATGGGTAAAAAAAAAACATTCAAGTACCTGAATAAGAAGAAACTATTAATAATGTACCTTACCGAGAACTAATTGGAAGTTAAAATTACCTGTCAAATATAAGCAGACCTGGGTCTAAATTATATAAAGAAAGATACGACGGCGCAGCAAAATATGCTGACTGGGCCGACGATAGATCTGACAGAAAAGAGCATCAGTGGAATGGTGATCTATCATCGGGGTTCTCCAATATCCTGGGCATACAAAAAACAACATATGGAGGCTTTATCAGCAGAAGCGGAGTACATCGCGGCTGATATTTGATGTACATATAAACCACCTAGGTCCTAATGAGCAATCTGGGAAATACCTTCATAGTATTGAAGGACATAACCAGAGAAGGTATAAAAATGTCTATACAGTGGACAATATGAAACCCTGGATAAGTTTGTCTGGTTCAGATAAAAATCAGGATGTTTTGACGGAATCCGATCACAGCCTCGATCATGAGGATATGGCTAATGTTATCATTCAGAATAGGGTATAAAACACACACACGCGTGCGCACGCAAACACACTCACCACAACATGCGGATTATTCTATCTGTTGTATTCTGTCCGTCAATATTTATGTATTTTTATAATAAATCTTAGTCATGTGGTTATAAAAACAATGTATTGTTAATGAATAACATTAAACCCTAATTGATAGAATTTTGTTTGCTTGTGCAAATCCTTACCTTGCCATACACTTATTTTATCAAATGCTGTAGAGTAGCACAAATTAAATCAATAAATGATCTAAACCTTATTAAGTTTAAAAAAAAGAGAACAGATTTTCTTCCGAATTTTCTCGTTGTTTTAGGTGCAGACTTCGGGGCGAGCGTGCTGCCGAAAGCTGCATTTGATACCGCTTACGGATTGCGAGACTTCGGGGCGAGCGTGCTGCCGAAGCCGCATCTGTAAGCGCAGATACCGTTTATGGATTGCAAACCTTCGGAGTGAGCGTGCTGCCGAGGGTTGCACCTGTAAGCGCAGATGATAGATTGCATACCGTCGGGGTGAGCGTGCTGCCGATGGATGCATTTGATACCGCTTATGGATTGCAAACCTTCGGGGTGAGCGTGCTGCCGATAGTTGCATCCATAAGCGCAGATAATAAAGACTGCAAACCGTCGGGGCGAGCGTGCTGCCGATGGATGCATTTGATACCGCTTACGGATTGCGAGACTTCGGGGTGAGCGTGCTGCCGAAGCCGCATCTGTAAGCGCAGATACCGCTTAAGGATTGCAAACCTTCGGAGTGAGCGTGCTGCCGAAGGTTGCACCTGTAAGCGCAGATGATAGATTGCAAACTATCGGGGTGAGCGTGCTGCCGATAGTTGCATATCTAAGCGGAGAAGATGGATTGCGAGACTTCGGGGCGAGCGTGCTGCCGAAAGCTGCATCTGTAACCGGAGAAGTTGGATTGCGAGACTTCGGGGCGAGCGTGCTGCCGAAAGCTGCATATGTAACCGGAGAAGTTGGATTGCGAGACTTCGGGGCGAGCGTGCTGCCGAAAGCTGCATATGTAACCGGAGAAGTTGGATTGCGAGACTTCGGGGCGAGCGTGCTGCCGAAAGCTGCATATGTAACCGGAGAAGTTGGATTGCGAGACTTCGGGGCGAGCGTGCTGCCGAAAGCTGCATCTGTAAGCGGAGAAGATTGACAGCAAATCTTTTAAGCGAGCGTGCTGCTAAAAGTTGCATCATTGAACTATCCAGACAAAAAAAAAACTGATCCTTTGTCTGAGGTCAGACATTTGTCAGAATGGCCGAATGTTAGCGTTTTATTACGATCGAGCAGTTAAATAATAATTAGTGGCAAATATACCATCGGTGACACATGACAAATGTTTGACGTGCAAAAAGGCGGGAAGTGACTGACATTGTAAAAAAAACATGGGAGATTGAGAGTTGGGCGCGGAATTCGAAATAAATATTATATTCACCTATCTAATCGTATTTATTTTACACAGATATATGTCTTTTGGACTACAGGTAGTTATAAACATGACGTATTGGCTAATTTATATGGGTGGCAATCAGTATATCTAAAGCTGACCGTAAATGACATTGGTCTCGCATGATGATAAGCGACGATGCGGTTATAGATTGTAGCAGTAGTCTACTAGATATTGATTAGACCTAGAGGGCGTGATAAAGTTCTACATGGCTTCATTGAACATCATGTGGAAAACAGCCATAATGATCGCTTAGCGACACAGTATTTTCCAATGGTAACTGTAACAAAGAAAGTAGTAACTGGTAGAAAAGTCAGTCCTAGCGTTGTGCTGAATCATCATCATCATCTTCCTGCCCTTATCCCACACTAGGTAGGGTCGGCACAACACGTTTCTCCACCATTCTGTTATCTGTTTTATTATCCGTCAAATCTTCAGCCACTCACCTAGCACGAATGTCCTTATTTTCCCACCCTTTTTTGGGCGTCCCCTTCCCGAATTACCACCTATGATGACCATATTCATATGACTTATTGGTTGAATAATAAAAAAAATACTTTCGTTTTTTTTTTCAGGTAAACAGCGCAGCAGCAGCCATAGTGATATGTTTCATGTTTGCAACGAACTTTGTCCTATTATTCTGTTTCGGACCAGCCGTCGCCTATTTTGGAATAGACGTAACGTTCTTCATATTCGCCGCCATTGGTGCAGTAATGACTGTGCTGACTATATTGTTTATGAAGGAAACGCGATGGGTGCCTGTAGAAGATGTCCAGAGAATGTTCGCCAAAGGATTCCTTTGTAGACGGTTGCAGGATTTGTGAATAATGTGGGCTTAGATAAATATTTCAGGACATTTCGCACAACGCCACCTAACCTCAAGCTAAGCAACTTAATGCTTGTGTTATGGTAGTTAGGATAACGGATATTATACTTTTTCTTTTGTAAATACATACTTATAATAAATACTGAAAACCACCCAGACCAGAAACAAATACCTGTGGATCACACAAACATTTGTCCCATACGGGAATCGAACCCGCAACCTACTGCGTTGCAAGCGGGTATTAGCCCACCGAGCCACAGAGGTTGTCAGAGAATATAATTTTACAAAAACAAGTACTTGAATGGACGATATTGTCAAGTATGTCAGAAGGAACTGGATGCGACTCGCACAGGATCGGAGGGTGTGGCGTGATGAGGAGCTCTAGGGTGCAGTGGGTGGATAGCAGATAGATTTGAAAGGAGGAAAAATATGGGAAATGTGACGTCATCGTTAGTTAGATGTTATAATTTGACCAGAGAGATTAAGAGAGTATTTTTATAATAGAATACTCTCTCACAAGGCTTTTTATAGTTTACAAGTTTATTGATCAAAAATATATTTTAAGGCATATAATATTTATTGTTTGTTTCATTTATTATATTATATACCTACTACTAACGTCTATTGATAGTGAACTATGGGAACCATGTGCAATTTAATAGCGGCCGAACTTGATTAAAATAAATTAAAATTAAAAAATTAACTTTTTGGAATTTTATTTTGGTCATACTCGTACATTATTGAAATTACTACCTGGGTCAATCATATATATAGGTATAATATAATATATTATGACAGTACATACACTAGGCAGTACCTAGTTCCGTGACACATATTATTCAGTAGTACCTTTTACCGGGGGTAGACTTCCTTTGCAGGAGGTCGTCTAGGTGGGTACCCCAACAGTGCCAGTTATTTTACCGCTGCAGCAGTAATGTGCAAACATTACTATGCTCCGGTAGGAGGGCACTGTAGCTAGCGAAATGACTGGGCTAAAGAGTTTTAACATCTTATGACTCTTGAGTAAGAAGCGTTGGTGCTGTGCTCCTGGAATTTCACATCATTGTGAAATCCTAAGTAGCACTGTACTGATTATGGGCAGCGTTATCTCTTAACACCAGGAGAGCGCCTTGCTCGTCTTCTACTTCATCACAAAAAAAAAAGTAATTGTAGATACATAAGTATATTACGGAAGTACTGCGTTGCGAGACTTGTTTTATTTATATCACACATTTTTGCTGTGATCTGTTTTTGTGAGGCACTTAACGTCTTTTTTGCAAGGAACATCGTTCTTTTTTGCGAAAAACTTATGCCTTTATTAGAAGAAGTAGGAACTAAGGTCTTTTTTGCAAGTCAAGCACTTCAATTGTGTTCCACCTTGGGTGCCACAAATATTCGACAACAATTTTTTATCAATGATTTTTTTATGATTACAATTACATTACGTATGTTAAATGTAATCCTGCTAATAATATATATGAGAATGTATCTGTCTGGGTGTGCGTATGTGCGCTACCGCTTCATGATAAACGCCTGAACCGATTGAGCTGGGATTTGGTGTAAAAGTAGAAATTCTATAAAATAATACCTTATTGTATACCTAATAATATTACAATGAAACTGAGCTATGTAAATAAAATTAACTTAAACGTTCATACACAATACACATAGGTAATCTGGGTAAACAATCAGCAGTCACACTACCTAGTATACAAGCTTTTTTTTGACGCAAGAAAAAATGTGATATGCGAGATTCCCACGCTGAAGTAGCGGAGATACCCACTAAAAACCTTGGGGTGTTCCTGCGGGACGCCATAATGCCGGGGCAGCGGGTACGCCGAAGCACTCATCCGCGGCATAGATAGCTGCCCTAGAATAACAGATAGGTAATGTACTTCTTTCAACAGGTAAAACCGAACACGCCTATACTTCGTTTCAAAAACAAAGTTAATTTTTGCAGGGTTCGAAGGTTATATCAATGAAAATATAAATTGATATATTTACAAAAACTGTTAAATCCGATATATATTATGACATATATCTGATATATTATGAGAAATATCCGATATATATCGAAGTTATTAAAATATTGATCCTTTGAACCCTGCAAAAATTATCTATGTTTTTGAAACGAAGAGTAGGTACTTTTCTCAACGGGTAAAACCGAACACGGCTAGTTACAAAATACAAATTACTTTGATGTGTATCAGTGATCACGTTCATTTGACATTGAGATTACATGTATCAGGAAATAATACTTTTAAAAATAACAGGCTTATCTTAATAAAAGTTGTTCAAATACATACTCTAACAATCCTGAATTTTATCAGTTAATGGTACACTACTGACGAGAAATGTGAAACGTGATAGTGAAGAGTAGTTTTTTTGTAAGTGAAAGTGGTTTTTTTTATAAGTGAAAGTTGTGTTTTTAGAAGTGTTTTATAGGTGAGAATAGATTTTTTAATGCAAAAATGGTGTCGAAAATGAAGGGGACGGTTATCCAGTTGGGATCTTCGATGATATGTATGTATATTTTGATTTTTATAATTACTAATAATACTTTAAGAAATAGGTAGGTATATTATGGTATGTAGTATGTCGTTTGATAATTATGAATATATATTAAATAAATAATATGATGTAAGTTATATCTATCTAAATCGCAAGTCTAGTAATTAAATTCCCTTTTACTTATTTTATTTACATTTCTGTCTGTAACCATCTGTCCTAAAACCAATTTGAGTGCCAAATTTGCTAATCCGTTCAGCAGTTTGAACTATGCATTGATAGATCAGTCAGTCGTTTTAATTTCATATTTTTAGATCATTTAGTGCAGTTATTTGAATTAAATTTTGGTACATATTCATAAAAATGTAAAACAATAATAATTTAAAATTTGTGCGTGCAATTCTGGAAATATACTTTCAAAAATAAAAAATATATGTAATCTAAAGCGTTGCCAAGGATCATTTACAAAAAATATTTCTGTAGGTATATTATATCAAAACTAGCTTATGCTTGCGGCATTGCCCGCATGGCTAAATCCTTTCTTAGCGGAGCTCTACGCCACAATACCTAAATATGTTCCAAATTTCAACCCAATCGGTCCAGCGGGTGAGGCTGTGCGTTGATAGATCAGTCAGTCAGTCGATCAGTCACTCTTTCCTTTTATATATTTAGATACGTTTTTTTTGCGAGCAAGAACGTCACACGCAAAGACGAGGACCAAGGGGAACATGCGTTAATACCTACTTTACGATGCGATGCGTACCTATCAGTTCGCGGATGGATATCACTTTTGTCTATATGTTATCTTTTTCGCGCACTTTTATCTACTGGCTTTATGCCTTTCATGTCTTGAAAGATTACCTAAGCATGTTGATTTTATTATACTCTATGCGTTAATACTTATAAAATGTAGCTATATTTTTATTTCTAGCCCTGTGTGAAACAGGGATCTTACTTTTTTATTATCTTTATTTGGACTTCTATTAGGTACTTTGCTTTCCTTGCGCTTCTGTGCGCCAGTAAATTAACAAAAAACTGAATTAATAATTATGATTTACTATCGAACTGACTTTTATGCTATATTATAACTAGAGAATGAGGGGAGCTAATCGGATGTTATGTACCTAAAAGTAGCATTCTTTCAAGGTAGCCTAATTGCCTATTGCCTATCTAAGTAGGTAGGTAATTAGATCCATAATAAGTAGTCGTACCTATGACCTATAGTGTGATGTGTCATGGTAAAGGCTTGAATACATTCCTAACAATAACATAAACTATTACCTATATAATTCCATTTCAGTGGCATTACTGACTTTCAAGTCAGGTTTCGCCAACGTATGGCCGTCCTACGCTATGCCGATGCTCCAAAGCGAAGATTCCCCACTAGGATACCCGATCACAGAATTCCAAGCCAACGTCATCAGCTCCATTCCTATGCTGGCATCTATAATATCGACTCTGCTGACTGGATACATATCTGAGGCGCTGGGAAGGAAGAGGACGCAGATATTATGTGCTCTGATCTACTTGGTAAGTACCATATATCTAGAATACTAGCTGCAACCCGCGGTGTTACCCGCTGCAAAGTTGTCGATGGCGAAGATTTTGGCCAAGTGGGGTCGATGGCGAAGATTTTGGCCAAATTGGGGTCATTGGCGAAGATTTTTGCCAAGTTTGGTCGATGGCGAAGATATTTGCCAAGTAGGGTTACGGCGAAGTACGAGTATCTAGAATATTACGTAGATGAGTTTCAGCATTAACTACTTCCTCCATCCATACAAGTCCCTCTACTTCCTCCATCCACTCCAAGCGGCCCTCCGATATCATTGCCCCATCTCGCCTATTTATAGACGCCCTACACAATTAGTTGGGACGAAAGACGACGAAAATATTGTGTGCTCTGATCGTAAATTTGATAAAAGATAAGCTAGGTGATAAAGTTTCGACTTGAGTGACCTGCATTTTTGATGTTCGTTTTGTGTGTGTGTGTGGGTTTCGTAACTGTGTCTGATGTAGGGCACACACAGGTACAAATTGCCTGTCATCAAGGTCGTCGTGAAGGACTTTATCTCTTGTCCTTCAAATAATCTTTTTTATCCAATGAGTAGTTTAACATGTCATCGTAGATATAAAAGTTCCAAATATTTCGATCCAACGTCATATTGGCAAAACATCTTTATTGAGATTACACAGAATACAAACAAACACAAACATATTGGACTTATGACTCATACACTTGACATTTTTATGCACTCTACAGATGCACAAGTTATTTCCACTTGACAATAACTTCTGATCCATCCAATAAGTAATAGGTAACCTACCTACATTGTATAATTTAATGATAATGTGTGAGAGTATGAAGACGATCTCATGGTAAGCCTCACGATTGCCCAGTATTAGACACAATGCCAACCGCCAACCAGTGTTTTGAAATCTACTAAGTTCTACGAGACATTGTACTTATTATTGCACATGCCACTCTAAAGCCGCGTCTCCAGCTCTTATTTTGGTCTACACTCTCAACAAAAACACGTCAACACACAGCAAAATTCCCCTACACAAAAAAAATAATAATGTCTATGCTTCAAGCTTCAACAAATGTTTTTGCTTTGTTTATTCATTTATTTATTTACTAGCGGAGCCCGGCGGTAAGCTTCAACAAATGTTTTTGCTTTCCATAGCCGATGGAAAGCAAAAACATTTGTTGACGCGTGAAGCATAGACATTTTTTTTTGTGTTGGGGAATTTTGCTGTGCTTTGACGTGTTTTTGTTGAGAGTGTAGACAAAAAAAGGAGCTGGAGACGCGGCTTAAGGTGTTCAATCTTGTCATGCCCAAATATTTTGCTAACATTTCTCTTCAATTCTGAACACAGTAGACAATGCCTGCACATTGCTTGGTGGATGAATAACTGGCCAAGGTATGCCTAGACAGCAATAGAGGCCTACTGATTCGATGGGTCCTCGATAGCTTGATTGGAGCTTATTTGTACTCCAACAGAACAGGTTACCCTAATTTCACTGCTAAGTCAAGTCACAATTATCAAGATGGGAGCATAACCCTATCATAACCTACATATTTTTATGTAAGAAGACGAGCAAGATGCTTTCCTGATAACAATCAGTACAGGATTTCACTATGATAGATATACAATTCTAGGGCATTGCACCAACGCTTCTAACTCAAGAGTCATAAGTAGCCTAGTTTTTAAGTTTATCAAATGTGATGTATCTTAGTCTGTAAGGTGTATATGATATGGGCCTCTGGTACACTGCGTCTGTGGCAGTGTACTATTGCCTGAAATAAATGAATTATTATTATAAGATGTTAAGACTCTTTAGCCCAGTAATTTCACTAGGTACAGTGCCCGAAGCACAAATACTTCACTAATACTAGTCATATACTTTCCAGACATCATGGACCCTCATAACAACAGCCCGCTCAGCGATCCAGGTCATCATAGCCCGCTTCATCATCGGCCTGAGCGGTGGCATGGCACTAGTCTCCGTGGTGGTCTACGTCAGCGAGATCACCGAGCTCTCCAACCGAGGCAGCGGAGCCACTGTGGTCTCACTCCTGACCAACATGGGCATGATGATGTCGTACCTTGAAGGCTGGTTCTTCGGGTACTACTTGATTTGTTACCTGAGTATATCTGGGACGTTGATCTTCGTGATACTCATGGTCTGCTTGAAGGAGTCGCCGCCGTGGTTGATTAAGTGCGGACGGGATAAGGTGAGACTGGTTCTCGTATTTTTAGTTGTGCCCTCGCTCTCTACCTAAACAACCTAGAAGTCGAAAATGGGGTTTTTAACGACCATTTTAATGCTGTTACGTTTTTTTTTTTTTCGAAAAAGGTTGTGTTAAGGGTAAGGACTTGACTAAAAATACGCAGATCCGAGCATTAAAAATATATAAGTATCTATTAAAAATCTGAAGACATAAAAGGAATGAGTAACTGATTGACCTATCAACGCACAGCCCACCACTAAACAGATCGTGTTGAAATTTTGAATTTAGATAGATTTTATGACATAGGCATCCGCTAAGCGCATAAGCTAGTGTCATATAATTTAACCCCTAGGTATACGTCAAGCGCCAAATTAGAGTGCTTTTCACGAAAGAGGTCACCTAAATGGGGCGCGACAATCACGCGTCTTAAAGTTACAAATTACCTACTATATCTATAATAATTTTTGACTACTCATAATTTCTCATAAATAATTTCTTAATTAAATAGGTATTTACTTTATCACATTACACTAATATTACTTATAAATATGCGAAAGTATGTGTGTTACTTCTTCGCGCCTAAACGCGTGGACCGATTGAGCTGAAATTTGGTAAAGAGATAGCTTAGACCCTGGAATAACACATAGGTTATAGTACAGAGAACAGCGGGTAAAACCGCTGGGCGTAGGTAGTCTAACAATAAATTATAATTTAGGACATGAAGTAGGAATCATCAATTAAATTCAAAATAGGTATAGTTTCGCTAAATTCCGCGGAACTCCTTTCGTGAAAAGCACTCTAAATATTTTTTTCTCGACGCGTTTATTGCTTTCAGGAAGCTCTAGTTGCGTTGAAGTTTTACCGAGGCAAGTCAGAAACTACGCCGGCCATATTAGAAGAACTGTCGTATTTGAAGAGCCAAGCGAACACTAAACAAGAGAGTAAGTTTATATTAATTAACGATTTTAAATGGAAAGGATTAAACAAGTGAATTAAAAAAATAATAATAAAAAACAAGCTTTTATTATTATCTATTACCATCTAGCACAATAGTAGGTAGGTAGGTACCTAGTACCTGGTACTCGTCAAGACGAATTAAATGAGCCCAAACTCGATGGGATTGCGTCGTTTAGTTACGGAGTTCCTATGGCCACCTTTCAGCTCTATCAAATATTAATATTGCATTGTCACCCGATTTATAGGTACATGCATGCAAAATTTCATCTCAATCGGAAACCGGGAAGTGGATCAAATTTAACTTGCAAAATTTGATTACAGACAGACAGACAACAGATAGGCGAAAGTAAAATAAAAGCTTGTAAAAAGTAGAAATTAAGATGAATAGTTCTTACTTACCTACCTTATTACCTACACATACTCATAATGTCATAATATTTATTGCCTTATTATTATTTTATAATAGTAGGTATGTATTATTAATAGCCTATATAAACATTTGAGAATAGCCCAATAAACAAAAAAATTAAAGAATATATTTTTCTCTTTCACACCTTGAAACACTCATGTGAAAGAAAGAGAAAGATATATCGTCGAGAGTCTCGTCTTGATTTGAGCGAATGGTGCTACCGTGAAATTTACCGGTTTACCTAAATAAATTAAAAAAAAAAAATCTTTGAAATGAATTGTGTTTTTATTATTTTTAGATACTGGAAAATCGACATGGGAAATAGAAAATTCTCGTGAACATTTAGAAGACACGGATAAGACGAGTCCTTGGAAACAATTAGGTAGGTAAATACCTATACATTTTTTAAAAATTATAATGTGTTTAATTATTAAACAATAATAATTTGCTTGTTTTTATCTCAATGAAGGCATTTGCCACAAAAAAATATTATAATAAATGCATTTTTACCAAAACTGTAGTATTAAATATCTACCTGTAGAGTTTTTTTTTGAGGTTTTTTTATATAATATACTGAATTTATATCAAAAAATATTTTTGAAGTAATATCAATATTCATAACTTTGTGATACGAAAGTTCCCTTACGTTATACGTAAGTGTGAAACAATATTATTATTAATTAAAAAAAATATTTATGAAAAATTTAAATAGGTACGTTCGATTAAATTCACTTCACATCGAGAGTAGTGAGACTCTTTACCACGTTAAGTGCCTGTCTTTACTTCCTATAAAATTATGATTCCCTGGTACCTACAACGTTTTATAGCGAACTAAAAGCGACGGTGCCATCCCCTGTCAATTTCGCCAACTACTTTCCATAGATAAGTAGAAATTCATGGAAGCGAATCGGAGAAGCGAATTTACGATTATTTTGCCACAAATTTTGCTCCTTCCGGACGATACTTTTGTCTTATTATCAATAATAACATTGTCAATAAAAATAAATCTGAAGAGAATACCTAAATGAAATACACACACAGTAATTTTATAATAATAGATAATAATTTTAATGATAAGCTTATTCTATTGTACTAAAGGTTTTCAATAAAGAATTTTCTACTATATTCTATTCTTTTCTATAAAATCTCAATAATTTAGTTTTCGAGTTTCGAATCAAACAGAGGGGTTTTGTTTCGAAAAAAAATGAAAACTTTTTTCTTTTTTCAGCATAGCACGATTCTTGCACTTGCCAAAATTGTGTTGCTAGTGCAGATTTTTTTCCTAAAATAGTAATTATTTTTGTTTTATTTTCTTGCAGTGATGATTGACTACAATCGACGAGCCCTCATGACAAGTGTAACCTTCATGGTGTTCGCTGTATTAACTGGCATGGTCGCCGTGCAGACTTACGCGATACAATTCTTCTCCAAAGCTATACCCTCTATTTCCCCTAACCTTTCGTCGGTGGTGCTAGCTTTTGTGCTTATATTGACCAGTTGTGTCACTATATTGGTCACTGATCTTGTTACTAGAAGGGTAAGTGCTCAAAGAACTAAGACATAAATGAATCAATTTTGAATAATTTTAGCGACTGGAAGGTTAAGCTGTGATGTCGGAACGCGTGGAAAAACAATCGCAATCTTTGTGTAGTTCCTACCTACGTGTAATGTATTACGAATTAGAATTTAAAAAAAAAGTCCCAGATCTCGACCGCAATATTCCGCGTTCCAGCGTTTTTAACCCCCGACGCAAAAACGACGGGGTGTTATAAGTTTGACGTGTCTGTCTGTCTGACGGTCTGTCTGTCTGTGTGTGTGTGCAGGGCCGGTTTTAACATTACCAGCGCCCTGGGCGAGATTTCTACGGCGCCCCCTAAAAAGCAATTCAAACCCATACTAAAAACGAAAAAGGAAAAAATTCCAGAGCTCCGAGAAAATTTTGAATTTTTCAGCACGAATCATGTGCGTTTAGCTTGCTCCGAGTGGCAAAGAAACTAAATAAGTATTCTTAAAAAGCGCGAACAGCTCGCTGCGAGCGCCGCGAAAATTTAGATTTTTTCAACACGAATGATGTGCGTTTAGCTTGCTTCGAGTGGCAAAGAAACTAAATGTCCTTATTTATAAAAGCGCGAGCGCCGAGAAAATTTTGAATTTTTCAGCACGAATGATGTGCGTTAAGCTTGCTTCGAGTGGTAAAGAAAGTAAATGTTTTCATTTATAAAAGCGCGAGCAGCTCGCTGCGAGTGCCGAGAAAATTTTGAATTATTCAGCACGAATGTTGTGCGTTTAGCTTGCTCCGAGCGGCAAAGAAACTAAATAAGTATTCTTATTTATAAAAGCGCGAGCAGCTCGCTGCGAGCGGCGCGAAAATTTAGATTTTTTCAACACGAATAATGTGCGTTTAGCTTGCTTCGAGTGGCAAAGAAACTAAATGTCCTTATTTATAAAAGCGTGAGCGCCGAGAAAATTTTGAATTTTTCAGCACGAATGATGTGCGTTTAGCTTGCTTCGAGTGGCAAAGAATCATAATGACCTTATTTATAAAAGCGCGAGTAACTCGCTGCGAGCGCCGAGAAAATTTTGAATTTTTCAGCACGAATGATGTCCGTTAAGCTTGCTTCGAGTGGCAATGAAAGTAAATGTTCTCATTTATAAAAGCGCGAGCAGCTCGCTGCGAGCGCCGAGAAAATTTTGAATTATTCAGCAGGAATGTTGTGCGTTTAGCTTGCTCCGAGCAGCAAAGAAACTAAATAAGTATTCCTATTTATAAAAGCGTGAGCAGCTCGCTGCGAGCGCCGAGAAAATTTAGATTTTGTTCAGCACGAATGCTGTGCATTTAGCTTGCTTCGAATGGCAAAGAAAGTAAATTTTCTCATTTATAAAAGCGCGAGCAGCTCGCTGCGAGCGCCGAGAAAATTTTGAATTTTTCAGTACGAATGATGTGCGTTTAGCTAGCTTCGAATAACAAAGAAAGTAAAGTTTCTCATTTATAAAAGCGCGAGCAGCTCGCTGCGAGCGCCGAGAAAATTTTGAATTTTTCAGCACGAATTATGTGCGTTTATCTTCCTTCGAGTGACAAAGAAACTAAATGTTCTTATAAAAGCGCGAGCAGCTCGCTACGAGCACCGAGAAATATTGAATTTTTCAGAACGAATGGGGCGCCACGGGCGCCCCATTATAGAGCCTGTGGCGCCCCTTTTATCCGGCGCCCTGGGCGGTCGCCCAACCGCGCCCTACCCTAACGCCGGCACTGTGTGTGTGTCTGTCTGTGGCATCGTAACTCCCGAACGGATGAACGGATTTTGATTTAGTTTTTTTTGTTTGAAAGTAGAGTTAGTCGAGAGTGTTTTTAGCTATGTTTGGTGGAAATCGGTTCAAGATGGCCGCCACTACAAAATGGCGGATTACTTTTTTCTTCTACGACCCCCTCAATATGGGTATCAAATGAATGGTCTTAACTAGTAAAATACATTCCACTATATAAAATTTAAAATCCAAGATGGCCGCCATCACAAAATGGTGAATTATATATTGCATGTGTTGGGGGTTTTTTAAATTTTTAATTTAATTCACTTGTTATCTTAAAGTACCCAAATAAAAGCATGATTGGGAGCAGCCCTACGGCTAGGGAAATTGCTGCACATTGTGCGAATTGTACTCAGTGTGTCAGAGGTTAGTGTGTGTTAATGATGTTTTTCGCAACAAGAAACAAAGTTGAACAGGGTATAGGTTTACGTCAGAAAAACGTTTACCTATTCTCATTTGGGTCATGCTTTTGTGCAAACATGAAATAATTTGTTTTTCTTTTTCATCTGCAGGCATTGATGATATCAACAGCCTCGACGTCCACAATATGCCTCATCTTCCTCGGTTCAGCGATGCGATGGCCTGAACAGATGCCGATTTGGGTGGCTCCTCTTGCAGTGATCATTTACTGCATATCTTACCAGCTGGGATTGATTAATATTGTGTTTATACAAATATCAGAATCTTTTGGACCAAAGGTAAAAATTTTAACTATTCCATATAATGTTATTAAAGCAAAAATATTATGGATGTGTCCGTGTTCGTTACCTCTTCACGACAAAATGGCTAAATTGATTAAGATGAAATTAAGTATATTATAGGAAGCTAAGACTATGGAGTATCACGTGGGTAACATTTTACGGAGTAAAAACCCGGAGAACTTCCATTCAATTCGATTCTCCGTTTTTATTTAAAATACTAGTTCTTATGATGTGGTCCTATATTAAATTGATGTCTTAATTGCTTATAAAGCTTGATTCTTTATTATAATGAATTATTCTCTATTTAATTACAGGTAATTAGCGCAGCGACAGCAGTCGTCATCTGCGTCATGTTCGCAACGAACTTCTTTTTATTATTTTCTTTTTCACCAGCTGTTGAATACTTTGGTATAGATATAATTTTCTTCGTATTCGCTTGTCTCGGCGCAATTATGACAGTACTTGCCTACTTTTTCCTGAAAGAAACACGATGGGTCAAGATCGAAGATGTGCAGAAAATGTTTTCAAAAGGATTTCAATGCACCAGATTATGATTGTATAAAAATAAATATTATTGTTTTGTTATTAAATTGTTATCAGAAATTATGCCTATTTGTTTCAATAATTTATTTATTACCATTATTAAGGAAAATAAGTTGTGATTTTAAATGTCTTTATAAACCAATTGAATATACTAAATACTAGGTATAATGAAAATACTTGTGGCGATAAGATATAACTATTAACTTTTAGTACTAAAAGTGTACAAGACACTGAGTTGTCTTTTTTAAGTCTATTATTGACCTTTATTCAAATACACAAGGTAAAATAAATATATTATGAAGTGCATTGGCAAATAATAAATTATAATCAAGTGGTAGTATTTTCATTTATCTCATTGCAACACTAATTTGACGTTTCGTGACTGACACTGACTGTGACTAGTAATGGGTGATATCTATATTTCTGAATATCGAATCGAAACTATATATTGATATTCAATATCGGATATCAAAACTATATATTTTACGAAACTATATACTGAACAAATAACTCGATTCGAGTCGATGTGGTTATTGATTATGATTTAGATATTTGAATATCGTGTCATCTTACGTCAATAGCTGAATATAATGTAACTATTAGATATTTCTAGCAAATCGTTTCTAAACAATATCTTCATTACTGTTGTATTTGACTCATTTTATTGAAGTGACAAAACATACATCAATAAGAATATATAAAAAGAATGATTCAAATTTTGATTACAATGTGTATAACAGCCAGTAATACAACATACACCCCCGTAATCAAAATGAGACAATTAACATAAACCTATCCCTTTTATACAATTCTGATGCTTAATGCGTGCTAGCGGCTTAGTGAATACATCAGCCCACATCTCCTCTGTCTGTTTAAAGACAACATTGATAACTTTCTTAGCAACTAAATCACGTAGAAAATGATACCTAGTGTCTATATGTTTTGATCTGTTGTGGTGGACTGGATTTATTGCTAATTTTTGAGCAGATTGCGAATCATTATAAATTGTTACAACAGTTGACTCACCTGTTACTTTCAGTAGAGGAAAGAGCAATTGTTGTTTGTTTCTTGCTCTCCCATGAGATAGCTCCACCAGCCAAAGAGAAGTAAAATCCAGTGTATGAACGACGATCTATGGGACAATTAGCCCAATCTGCATCCGCATAGCCAACTAAATTTCCTCTATCTTTCCTGTAAGTAATACCCACATCGATACTTCCTTTTAAATACTGTAACACGCGCTTTGCCGCAATCCAGTGAGTTTTGTCGTATTTAGTATTGAACTGACTCAAATACGAAACAGCAAAAGCTATGTCGGGTCGAGAATTGACTGCAAGGAACATTAAACAGCCAATTAATTTCTGGTAAGGATATACAGTAGAGTCCTCATTACCTTTAGATGGCACTAATTTTTCCTTTTGTAAAGGTGTATGCATAGATCTGCAATCACCCATTTGAAATTTTTCTAACAAGCTCCGGATATAAGTAGCTTGATGTATTTTTATCTCATTAGGTTTCCAATCAATGTTTAAACCTAAATAATAACTCAATGGCCCAATCACTTTCATACTAAAATGATTCTGTAAGTCAGATATGACAGAGTCAAGTGTAGAATCTTTTTTATAAAATACGACAATGTCATCGACATGAAAGGCCAGAATAAGTAACTCGTTACCAACCTTCTTGGTATAAATACATGCTTCTGAAGGAGTTTGTTTAAATCCTATACATTGCAATATTTCGGTCAACTTTTTAAACCATGTCCTTGGGGCCTGTTTTAGGCCATAAAGTGAACGTTTTAATAAGCATACCTTATCTTCTTGACCAGGTTTAGCAAAACCTTCTGGTTGACTCATGTAGACCTCTTCCTCTAAGTCTCCATTTAAAAACGCAGTATCAACATCCAAATGATGCATTTTCATTCCTGTTTCTGCAGCCAACGCAAACAACATGCGTAAAGAGGAGCTCCGGACAACCGGGGAGAAAGTTTCTGAGAAATCAACACCATATACTTGATTAAATCCTTTTGCAACAAGTCTTGCTTTATACTTAACAACATCACCTTGCGCATTTTTCTTTAACTTGTATATCCATTTGCATGGAATAACCTTTTTATCTGGTCTATCAACGAGTACCCAAGTTTTCTTCTCAAGCAATGATTTGTATTCATCGCACATTGCGAGACGCCACTTTTCACTATCTTCTGCATTAATAGCTTGTGAATAGCTTAAAGGTTCATCCAGTTCAGAGGATGAAGTCTGCACACATACATAGTTGGCAGAAGAATTAGGTTTTCTTGGTCTTAAATTATATCTTGGTTCTACAACCTCAGTATCAGAATTAATTTCTTCTGAAGAAATTGATGTATCAGCATTATGCCACTGTTCCTCACTACTATCAGGTACACAATTTTCTGATACTGGTGCAATATTAGGCTTTATTAACTGTTCCACAGTGACAGTATTTCTCTGCTCTGAACTATTTAATGAATTCTCAGACAGAAGAGGTATGTACGAGTATACTGGTTCCAATAAATCATTACCAGTCTTACAAGTATTACCTTTACCTTTTAAATCATGAAAATGATCTTCAAAGAATGTTACATCTCTACTCTTCACAAGTCTTCTAGGACACGTAGCATCTCTAAAGAAATAGCTTCTCGGATCTTCTGAATATCCGACAAAGATGTGTTCCGATGCTTTCATATCCAATTTCTTCCGATTACAGTCGGGGACATGAATTAGAGCCCTACATCCGAAGACGCGTAGATGTGATAAATTTGGGACCATACCATACCACTTCTCGTATGCTGTCTTGCCTTCGAGAGCACGATGTGGAGATCTATTCTTAAGATATACAGCCATATCTGCTGCATCCTGCCAATAGGCAGAAGAAAGAGAACTTTCTGACAGCATAGACCTTACCTTCTCCATAATGGACTTATTCGTCCGTTCAGCAATACCGTTCTGTTGAGGACTATAGGGAACAGTAGTTTGGTGTTTAATCCCTTCATTTTGTAAATGTTTCGAAAAAGCTGCATTAACATACTCTTTTCCGTTGTCACTCTTCAGTGTCTTTATCTTGGCTCCCGTTTCCCGTTCCACAGAGGACTGGAAAATACAAAACTTATTCTTTACTTCAGCTTTTGAAGAAATAAAGTAGACAAAAGTCATACGAGAAAAATCATCTATAAAAAATAAAATATATTTATTGCCTTGAAATGAAGATTCAGGCAAGGGACCACAAACATCTGAATGAATAAGTTCCAGAACTGAAGTTGATTTTTTATGTGAAACTTTCTTAAAAGTTTTCCTATTCTGCTTACCTTCAATACAGGAGATACAAGGTTCCTTATCGACTTCTGAATAATCAACGCCCACCGCGTGACCCTTCTTAAGTTGGTCCATTCCAATGCGGCATAAGTGACCTAATCGTCTATGCCAAAGCTTGAAACAAGATACATCAGAGTGCGTTTCAAAAGCGGATAATCGTTCATTGAGTTTAGAATTGACTGTAACATCTAATGAATACAGTCCACCACAAATAGAACCATGTAAAATTACATCTCCATTACAAGTAAAAGCATCAGAATCATAAAAATTACAACCAGTTTTATCAAAAACTAAACTAAAACCTTTATCTACTGCCTTCTTAACTGATATAAGATTCGAGTCCAAGTTTGGCACATGAACTACATCAAGAATCTTTTTGACCGATGTCAAATTATCACTGCAACTGGTAATCGAAACTTCACCAACACCTTGGGTTTCCAGTATATCACCATTTGCTATAGTTACAGTTCCAATAGGGGAATCCTTCACATTCTCCATCCAATCAGCTCGCGATGTCATGTGTGCTGACGCTCCAGAATCTATATACCATTTCTCATTATCTAATTTCTCATTTACATTCAGTGCACAGAGAGCATTCTTATGATTTACAGATTTCTTATTCTTGTCCTTCTTATGGGGACAGTCTGGACGCTTATGACCTGGCTCATTACAGTCATAACACACAATAGGCTTCTTAGGCTTGGATGCAGAAGATTTACTTTGATTCATCCGGGAACGAAGAGCAGTATCAGGATTATCATATTCAGTTTTATTCAATTCATTCAATAATTTTGTCTTTACAAGGTCCGAAGTTATATGTGTATTCGAATTTTCCAGAGCTAATATTAAAGGCTCATATCGTGGACTCAGACCTCCCAGAAGAATAGCAGCTATTGATGCATCTTCTATTGTTTTTCCGATGTCAGCCAAGTCTTGTATAGTAGACATGATGGCATTTATATACATCTCAATTGAGTTATAATCTTCAAGGCTGCATCTATAGAGTTTACGTTCAAGGCTTATACGTCGACCCAAACCTTTGTCTTCGTATGCGGATGAAAGAGCGTCCCATGCCTCCTTTGCAGTTTTTGATGACCTTACGTGGGTTATTGCCAGTCCATCCAGAGTAAGGCAAATCTTCGATAAAGCTTTCTGATCATTTCTTAACCTTTTATCGGTGGATACATTACTATCTTGGTAACCTACGACGGCTTCCCACAATTCTTCATGAATAAGGCACATCCGCATCTTAAACTTCCATGTAGAGTAGCCTTCCCTATTAACTAAAGGTTTTATGCAAGAAAGGGAATTGTTATTTGACATAATTTTATAACTCACGAACAGCTGGTCAATGTCCAAAAAAAAATACACATATGATGCACGTAATACTTTAGAAAAACTTTCTTTTCACTTTTAATGCAGAAAAACAGTTTATCCTTGTATTTTCTTATAAATTCGTGCTGATAACGAATGTTGTATTTGACTCATTTTATTGAAGTGACAAAACATACATCAATAAGAATATATAAAAAGAATGATTCAAATTTTGATTACAATGTGTATAACAGCCAGTAATACAACAATTACAACAGAGTCACAGAATGAACTTCCCTTCATACTTTACCCAGGCTTAGGACTGGCTACTGGCTACATTATTATTTTATTTTGTAGGTACATGTTACAAGTTATGATATTTATAGTAAAGCGGACTATTTTTAAACATAAATATTTTATAAACAAGTATGCAGAATGCAGATAGGTAAATGCAGAACAATAATGCAGATCGCAGGCGTATTTAGAAGTTCATTCGATTTTATATAGGTACATGATTTTTCTATTTACATAATTGTAAATGTTTTTCTATATCTATTATATACCTACATTGTTTACATAATTGTACATGTTTTTCTATATTCATTATTTACATCATTGTTTATTATCGTACTATTTACACATGAAATCTCTCGTCGTTTAAATTCACCAATTCAAAAACCACGAAACTGAATCATAACAAACAAAATGCAGTGTTAAGTGTTCAATTTATTTGTATCCACTTGTAACTTTCTTTCAAGGCCAAAAGGTCAGGTCAATATTTATTTTAAATAAAAAATCCTTAACTTTAGGCGATAGAGTCTATAATTGTAACATGCCAAAATTCTGCCAAATAATATTCAAAATCAATTTTTTATCTATTTTGAATACCGACATAACCACTTATGAAATAAAGTTTAAAATAGCATGGTAGACCTAAAAATATATCGCTTCTCGCTCTAACTCACGTGCGCTCTTTCATTAACCTTCGTCTAAATTCGTGAGCGAATCGTGTAACTTCGCAAACACTATACTATCAAACACGATATTCAAACACGATATTTCAATATAGGGTTTGGGACTCGGGACGGCTTCGTTGAACAATCGGATATTTTCGTAAAAACTATTTCGTGAATCAAACACGATACTCAATATACGTTTCGGTACCGCATCGTTACGATTTTCTCCCATAGACAAATATAGTGTTTCGCAAAATATATAGTTTCTGCAATGGTCAATATATAGATATCCGATATTGATGCGATATATAGTTTCAATATCTATATACGTTTCGTATCACCCATCCCTAACTGTGACAGATGACAGATACAGTAATGGCCGCGTGCCGCTGGTGTAGGTTGTAAATATTGCTTAATTTTCCGTTTTTCTAGATTTTCGGACCAATTTTTTATTTCTAAAAGTTCGCTTCATGTCTTAACTATGAATTAACTCATGTTATATTTGCCTGAAAACATCCAGTCATCGATTTGAAGTGTAAAATCTCTGAAACATGGGTTTGTTATCGGACCCAGAGTACGGGTCGGTAAAATGGGTAAAAGTGCTGAAAAAAGTTCACGCTCCGCTCTGTTTTGTGTGTTATATTGGAGCTATAGTGTGGTTCGTGTTGCTGGGTAATAGAGAGTTTAATAATGAGACTTATTTCTCCGAGAATGCGTTGCTACCTGGGTTGGTAACCAATGAATTCAACGGGGAACACGCCGCCAAGCAGTTTTACAACGAATTGTTGCAGGAATTAGAGGTTTGTGAAGCTATTCACATTTAAAATATAATTCTTAAAGAAACTAGTTGATAAATTAGCTGCTAAAGTATCCTATGTATTCTAAAGGATTTTTTGTCTAAAGCTACAAAATGTATCTACCTACAAAAGTTCTGGTCAATGGCAGCTGGTTAATCATATTTTTTATAGTTCTTGCCAAAACCTCTTTTATTATAACCTAAACTTTGCTGTTTATCAGTGTTTAACTGACTTTCCTTCTCTATTTATAGTTAAGATTCATGTTCTTCTGTTTGTTATTTTGCTTCTATTAGTAATCATTTCTTATGAATGTACTACATCACAATATTTGAATAATATAAAACTTAATAATTGTAATTTTGAGTTTCTTGCTTGTAGCACAATTTTATTTCCAGAATTATTTACATAACCTAACCTAAAAAATTATTAAAATTTAAATACTACTTATAAATAAAAAAACATCCTGACCCGCTGGAAGTGTACCTACAAAGCTGGCTGAATGGCCAAACTTATACGTTGGCCGAGGTAAGAGCCAGCTTTTTGGTCACTGGTTGCTACTATTAGGCGGCTAAAAAACTCTTGCTTGTTATTCTTGTGGAGCTGTAAAATTGACTTGCAATTGAATAAATGCTCATTGATTTGAATTTGAATTATTGCAGGATAAATACTCGGACTCGGAGGAGATACCAATGCCATGGCTGGTGGCCAAGATGTCTCAGCTGCACTTGGAAGTTTATACACACAACTTTACTCTCAACTATCCTATGGGGCAAGGACAGGTAATTTTAACCTTGGAATGATCGACACATTGACGCCTAACAGTGAATTATTATTAGTGTTTCTCTACTATACTAAGGATGTGTCACTACATAGTGTAAAATAAAGTTGCTTCCTGCCATCTGTTCCAATGTATACTTATATCTTTAGAATAGAATAGAATAGAATGATACTTTATTGCATACCAAAATACAAGAAATAGTTATGAACATAATATGACTAACATAAAACTAGAGGTAAACAATCGGCGGTCTTATCGCATAAAGCAATCTCTTACAAAAATCTAAGCATACATAGGAACAGACAGTTAGCAGGTAGCAACTGTTTTATACCATGTAGTGCTAATAAAGAGGAAAAATTTTTATATTTTTTTATGTTTACGATAATTCTTTCACCATTAGAGTGCAACATTATCACTGAGTAACATAGACGAGTATAATATGAAATCCGGCCAAAGCTGGGACAGGCCATTACTTCATTATAATTCATATTGTGCAAACTGTGGCTCGTTATAATTGTGAAGATTGTAATTCCTTTTAAATGTTTGTTGCTCCAGGTGTACAAAGGTACAAATGTGTACGGCATTCTCCGAGCCCCTCGCACTTCATCACTGGAAGCTCTGGTGGTGACTGCTCCGTTCAGATCCCAGTCCTCGCATCAGAAAGGAACTGCTGCTGGCATCGCTTTGATGCTGGCATTTGCTCAGTTTGCTAGACGTAAGTAAGAAAGAATTATATTTTAACTAGCTGCGCCCAGCGTTTTTACCTGCTGTACTGTAATCTATGTGTTATTCCAGGGTCTAAGCTATCTCTGTATCAAATTTCAGCTCAATCGGTGAAAGAGTAACAAACATACATCCAGACATTTGAATCCTGACATCGTGAAATCCATACATTCTTACAAACTTTCACTTTTATAATATTATTAAGATTTATGAACCTTCCTATTTACTAATTATAATCTAATTATAATTAATCCTTTTCAGCTCAAAAATACTGGGCCAAAGACATAATATTCCTAGTCACTGAGCACGAACAACTAGGCATGCAGGCGTGGCTAGAAGCTTACCACGGCCTCACACACGAATCCGAGACCTTCTACACATCTCTTGGTTCATTCTGGAAGCCTGGTACTCCCACACTAAATTTGGACAAGTTGGTACCTGGTCTTGGGGTCATGGACCACCAGAAATGCTTGGATCCTGGTAAATTGAAGGGCAGGTCAGGGTCTATTCAGGCTGCCATTAATTTGGAGTTGCATAGCCCTAAAATTAGTAAGTTGAAAATTTTTATATCATGATAAAGTGAAATTCGGTAAGCCATTTTCAGAATATTTTTTTATTAATATATTATTGACTATCAATTCCAATCACCGCTGAACTGATTTTGATGCAAATAGTCGTCTATAAAAAATATAATTAAAAAAAAGACGTGTGGCACTCGGAGACTGCCGCGGTAAAGCTATTGCATAGCATTTTTTATCAACTTATGTAATTATAATTATTTATTTATTTAATGCCACCTAAAGGGTTGCTGAACTAAAGAGACAAGCGTGATATTTCAAAAAGTCATTAAAAGTTCTGGTATTTATCTATAGATGGAAAAACTAAAAAGTATCACCGCTGTGCCGGTCGGAGTGGGGGGTGTTAGGTTTTTTTCGTTACGGAATTTCTGGATTCGGTCCCCACGCTCAAGGCCCGCGATAGAAGCTATGCAATAGCTTAATAAATTTGCTTTTGAATATATAACTTTAAAAGCCAAGATTTTCAAATATTTTGCATAATGAATTACATACAATACAAAATATTTTTTTTTCAGAATATGTTGAAGTCAAAGTAGAGGGATTAAACGGACAGTTACCTAATCTGGATCTAGTCAATTTAGTGCACAAGTTGTGCGTCAAATCTGGGATACATCATTCTTATAAAAACAGGTAACAGTAACATAATATTTCTACTTCATGGCTGTAAAAAAACAGTTCTTTTCCTTATAACATAATTAACCTCTACTGGTAGGTTTCGGTTGGGGCTAGTTACTACCCTCTGCGCAATAAATAATAAAAAAACTTGAGAGGTGTCAAGGGACACCCGAATGGAACGAATTTCCTTTCAATTAATGAAAATATCTGGCTTGCTTTCTATAAGAGAGAGAGAGACAGACAGACAGACAGAGAAACATGCGCACGCCGCACAGCTTATAATAGCTTACTATAGCAAAAAGTGTTGTGACAACTTTTCGTAAGAATTGTTTCCGTCTAGCCCCCTTTCACAACGCGCGATAAGGAACTTCGTTCCAATAAAATAATAAAATGCGTTTATTTTCTCAAAATCTTACAATAATAATAAAGTAGGTACAGTATAATACTAAAGGTACATCGTTGCAATATATCATAACTAGCTGTTCCCAGCGGTTTTACTCGCTGACCTATAGCCTAGGTGAAATTTCAGCTCAATCAGTCCTACCGTTTAGGCGTGAAAGAGTAACAAACACACATCCAGACATCCATTCTTACAAACTTTCACGTTTATAATATTAGTAAGATTTATTTGTTTTTCAGTTACTCTTGGATTCGTCCACGTAACACAAGGGAAGAATGGATCAACAATCTCTGGACGATGATGGGGATGGTCATGGCACAAATTGCTGGGGTAAGATACATCCCACCAAAAACATTCTGTAAAAAACTAGCCAAGTCTCGATGGAGCTGCTTGTTTATCTCTAAAAAGTAATGAAACTTAATGACCTACAGACTTGAAATTTTGGATTTTAAGTACGTTATTATAGCTTACTAGATGACGAAAATTTCTGTGTTCTGGTCTTATCCAGAGGTTCTCAAATAGGGGCCTGAAAATGCGGCGAAATGGTTCCTGTAAAGGATGGTACGGCAGTGCTTGCTTCGCGCTCGACTTGGCGGGGGCACTACCGTGCCCCCAGATAAAACACATTCGTGATTTAACAGATTTGTACTAAAATCTAACTCTGGTCACTTATTGTCCAATTTGGCATTTAAAATGTCACGTTCAGTGAAGCCAGTGAGAGATTTTCCCGCATTCTCGCTTAGATAGTTAACTTTTTATTGCACACAATAATTACAAACAAAACTATTAACATTTAACACATTTGATTTAAAAAGTGTTTCTATTGGCGATCTTATCGATTTGTTCCAGAAAACCAAGCAGGAAAGGAAAAATACAGTAGTTATTGTGTACATGGACCTAATTAGAGTGATCCATTTGCGAGACTTACATTTTTATTTTAATCTTAGCATTGTAGGTTAAATCTGCTATCATTTTAAGCCGCATTTACGCATAAGATCAGGCGAGGTCATGGTCAAGGGCTAATAAGTTGATAAAAAAATCCTTTTTTCAGGTCCCCAATGGCAATCACGGACTTTTCCACCGTTTCAACATAGAAGCGGTCACATTAGAGGGTAGAGAGGCCAATGACCCCGCCGGCCAAGTGCCCCGAGTTTCCGCTCTTACTCCTTCCAACTTCTACCGCCTTGGTACCGCGCTTGAAAGTACGCTGAGATCTTTGAACAATTTGCTTGAGAGATTCCATCAGAGCTACTTCTTTTATATGCTGGCTGCTACTAATAGGTTTATTTCTATTGGTAAGTAAGAATTTCTTTAAGTAAAGCTTTCTTTAAGTATAAAGTTGTAGTAATATGTTAGAAAGGGGGTGGCCAATGACCCCGCCGGCCAAGTGCCCCGAGTTTCCGCACTAACTCCTTCTAACTTCTACGGCCTTGGTACAGCGCTGGAAAGCACATTGAGATCTTTGAACAATTTGCTTGAGAGATTCCATCAGATCTACTTCTTTTATATGCTGGCAGCTACTAAAAGGTTTATTTCTATTGGTAAGTAAGAATTTCTTGAAGTAAAGCTTTCTTTAAGTATAAAATTGTAATATTATGTTAGAATGTGCAAGGCCAATGACCCCGCCGGCAAAGTGCCACGATTTTCGGCGCTAACTCCTTTTCACTTCTACCGCCTTAGTACCCCGCTGGAAAGAATAATTCGGTTGAGTTACTTTATGCTGCAGGCTAATAATAAATATTTAGTGGATTTAAAACATTCCATCATTTCTTATCTTTGACATGTATATAATTAATTGGATTTAAGACATATTTATTTATTTTAAAATTTTGTAATTCTTGACTTTGGCTTTTCCTTTATATATTTTATTTCTTATGAATTGAATTGTGTTGAATATGATTTTTTATCGAAATAAATGCTTTGAATTGAATTGAATTGAAAACACTCGCTATGCTCTACTGGGCAATTCATAATAGAATATTAGATAATTTTGTATACTTCTTTGCCAGGTCGTGATTTTAAGTCACAGAAAATTATTTTACTGTCTTTTTGTTCAAATAACTATTCTAAACTGATGGCAAATTGTTTGGCAATGGCAAATTTTAAGAAACAAACATAAATAATATTTAAACTTATATTTGTGATTTGACTCTGACAGTGTAAGTAGGGTAACCTGTTCTGTTGGAGTATAAACCCCAATCTTACTAATATTATAAACGTGAAAGTTTGAAAGAATGTATGGGTCTGGATATCATGATATTTGGATGTATGTTTGTTACTCTTTCACGCCAAAACGGGCGGACTGATTAAGCTGAAATTTGGTCTAGAGATAGCTTAAACCCTAGAATAACACATAGGCTCCAGTACAGCGGGTAAAACCGCCGGGCGCAGTTAGTTATTATTATAAAATGTAGTTAAAAAAACTTACTATCTTTTTTTTTCAGGACAATACATGCCTTCTTTATGTCTACTATGTGTTGCAATGTTGATTCGAGCTTTATACCTGTGGGTGGACATACAAAAAGATGACGAATATGACAAAATAGACAAAAAGATACAGGACAAAGGGGGAAAAGATAAAAATTCTGACTCAGAACAGGAAGAGAAGAATTTTATTAAAAAAAAGAAGAAAATTAAGAAAAGTGAAGAATCTACAATGTCTGCTGTCAATATAGGAGCGAATTATTTGATGGTGCATTTGTGGGGTTACGCTGTTATGAATTCTCCGTTGATTTTTAGTAAAATTGGTAAATATCTTTGGTATAATAAAAATTATTAAAGAAATAAATAATCTGCATAATTGGATGGAATAGAATAGAATAGAATACTCTTATTCTTTTTTCTTTGGAACTTCCTGAAAAAAAATGCATCCCTAAGTATCCTTAAATTGGGTATATGTTGATGCATATTATATTAAGTGTACATACCTACTTAAATGGATGACATTTCTACTTTTATGGCACAATGTGTGAAATTACAAGTTTCGACACACCCACTTTCACACACACTGGACAAAATCGTGTCGCCAAGCGGTCATTGTGACCGTATTCCGGCATAATATTATGTGAAGCCAGGGAGGGATTTATCCCGACATCTAGGTCTAGTCTGCTGCCATCTACGGCCGCGTCGTCGGTAGATTGTAAATAGTCAAAAACAATGCTATAGTTTATAAAAAACAATGTTGCCACTTGGATCTAACCTTCATTTCTTCATTCAAGAAGCACTTTTTCATTCAAATGGTGGAAAATATAAGGGCCGCTGGCCGCCACTGATTTGTCCAAATGGGGTAAAGTTTCCATTATCTTGACGAATTTTGAACACACATCGTCCAAAATTTTTGGCTTCATTTACGTGACAAACACATGCTTTGGTATTAACCAAAAAACCTTTCTTTTCAGGTGCAAACTACGGCTTCGGATCCGAACACTCAGTCTACTACGGCCTCCTATTCACCTCTGTGCTCCTAGTACTCACAACGCCTTTAATACCTAGACTATTCCGTCGAGGCGGTTTATCCCACCAGGAGCTATGCCTAGTCAATATTCTAGCTTTGATTGAGCTAGCCACTTTATGTTTGACGGTGGGGATGCATAACTTTCCGCTGGGATTGGTCATTGCTGTGGTTTATACGCCTTTGGCGCTCGTTGCTGGGGTTAATTTGAAGGGGAAAACTAGGTGAGTTTAGACTAGTGAGCATAGATATTTTTGTCATAGCTTTCAAACCAGAGGATACGCTAATTTTTTTTTATTCAAAGAAGCAAGAAGTCGAGCAAGACGCTCTCCTGATGGTAGGAGATAACGCTGCCCATAATCAGTACAGTACTAAGTACTACCGAGCGCACTGCCTCAACGCTTCTTACTTGAGAGTCATAAGATGTTAAGACTCTTCAGCCCAGTAATTTCACTAGCTACAGTGCCCTACTACCGAAGTACAGTAATGTTTGCACAATGTGTTATTTAAAAAAAAATTGAGGAAAAAATTATGCTTTTTAGCGTATACGCCCCTATGCTTTGAAGCCTGCGATTCTGAAGCTTCAGCTTTGCAAATAAAGGACTTCTCTATATCTTGGTCAGGAAAACATCTTTTAATTTGCACATTTTGGGATAAATATAGTTTGGTTACATAGAAGACTCGACTCTCAACCATAAGAGTGTGACGAAGATATGCATTGACCCTGCATAACATACTTTGAAGCAGCCAATCAAAACTAACCATCTTTGTAAATGTATTTGAACCAAAGAGTTTCTACTTTGAACGAGCCAATTAAAATTAGCCTACCGCCCCCCGTACCCCGATTTATTTTGGCGATTTTTTTCATACAGAAAATTACATAAGCCTTTTCTGGTTTAGTCTGGGTATGGTTATAATAATTTTGACTGCAATCAAAAAATAAATTGATCAATCGTTGTGGTAAGCCTCTATTGTACTTCTGCTCTTCGTTTTACTGTTAAAAGAAAACTGCAATACTTCTTTGAACATCTGCCGCCCTAGTACCTCCACCTGAAACATTCTGTTACAAATTTCTCTCACTTCTTCTGAAGCGTATCTTCTGAATTGTTAAAAGGAATTGCCACATTACTTCCTCAAACATCTGCTGCCCTAGTACCTACATCTTAAACTTCCTTCTTTTTCTTCCAGATTCCTCTCGCTCCTTCTGAAGCGTATCTTCTGAATTGTTAAAAGGAATTGCCACATTACTTCCTCAAACATCTGCTGCCCTAGTACCTACATCTTAAACTTCCTTCTCCTTTCTTCCAGATTCCTCTCGCTCCTTCTGAAGCGTATCTTCTGAACTGTTAAAAGAAATTTCCACAATACTTCCTCAAACATCTGCTGCCCTAGTCCCTACATGTTAAACTTCCTTCTCTTTTCTTCCATATTCCTCTCGCTCCTTCTAAACCGTATCTTCTGAACTGTTAAAAGAAATTTCCACAATACTTCCTTAAACATCTGCTGCCCTAGTACCTACAGCAGTCACAGCTTAAACTTCCTTCTTTTTTCTTCCAGATTCTTCTCGCTCCTTCTGAAGCGTATCTTCTGCCTCCTTCTGCAGCCGCTGAGCGTGATATCCCTGAGCATGATAGCGTACAGCGGGATCATATTCCCAGAGGATAATATCTTGGATATGATTTCTAGAGGAAAAGATGCCGCCATGCAAGGGATTATGTTCTCTATTGTGGACTCTTTGGTGAGATAACTTTTTTACAAGCTTCTATTTGTCCTGTGTTCTATTGTTCTATGTGTCTGTCTGTGTGTAACAAATCTTGCAAGTTAAATTTGTTTCACTTCTCGGTTACCGATCTAGCTGAAATTTTGCATGCTTTTGCAGATCAGCTCCATGTCACAATAATATTGCATTGTCATCCGATTTATGCATGCATTTCAGCTCAATCGGACACCGTGAAGTGGGTCAAATTTAACTTGCAAGATTTGATTACAGACAACAGACAAGTGAAAGTAAATAAAAGATTGTAAAAACCATTTTAATATGTTGACTTGTTACAGATTTATGGCAACTGGTTATTCAACGTAGCGACTTCTCTACTCCTACCAATATGGATTATTTTCTGGCAAATTATGTGTCGCGAAGTTAAAGCTATTTAACATAGTATTATTAGCTAACTAATGTAATATCCTAATGTAAAAGTACAAACTGGAACTGTGTTTGTTACCTTTTTAACCCCCGACGCAAAAACGACGGGGTGTTATAAGTTTGACGTGTCTGTCTGTGTGTGTGTCTGTCTGTGGCATCGTAGCTCCCGAACGGATGAACGGATTTCGATCTAGTTTTTTTTGTTTGAAAGTAGAGTTAGTCGAGTGTTCTTAGCTATGTTTGGTGGAAATCGGTCCAAGATGGCCGCCGCTACAAAATGGCGGATAACTTTTTTGTTCCACAACCCCCTCAATATGGGTATCAAATGAAAGGGCTTGACTAGTAGAATACAACGCACTATAAAAAAAGTAAAATCCAAGATGGCCGCCACCACAAAATGGTAATTCACCAGTATTGCGTTGGGGGTTTTTTTTGAAATTTTTTTATTATTTTAATAGCTGAATCGATTGAGGTGAAATTTTGGCACACACGCAAAATGTCTACTTCTTGCAGCAAAATGTAATTTCACATGATTTTTACAAGCTTTTATTTACTTTTACCTGTCTGTTGTCTGTATGTCTGTAATCAAATCATGCAAGTTTAATTTGATCCACTTCCCGGTTTCCGATTGAGCTGAAATTTTGCATGCATGTATAAATCGGATGACAATACAATATTATTATGACATGGAGCTGATCTGATGATGGAGCTGGAAGGTAGCTATAGGAACTCCGTAATTAAACGACGTAACCCCATCGAGTTTGGGCTCATTTGATTCGTCTTGACGAGTACTTTATAATGCTAGATGGTAATAATAATAAAAGCTTGTTTTTAAAAAGTTTTTTCTTAAAATTTCACTTGTTCCTGCGGCATTTTGCGAATAATTCTACGTATGTAAGTGACATAGTGAGAAAGATACATGTTGTTTATAAAAGACATTTTGCGAAATTAGATTTTGGGCCCAAGACGAAATTTATCTATTTATTTAAAGCATGCCAACATAATGTACACCTTTACTAACAATTACATACATTTTTTTATATAATACATGCTAAGTGTCATTACATTTATAGGCACAGACTGCATTTAATGAGGTGTGCGAGTAACTTAGCATTAACGACATTGTATGCAAATTTAGAGTTTAGATGTTTATTTTTTTTAATAAAACTGTAGGTCACGCTAGTTGTTTGGTAAAGAACAATTTAATTTATGAAAGTATATAAGAGCGTATATATCGACTGACGCTCTCTCGCTCGTACTATTTGAGAAATTTTGAAATATAAATTCATAGAATTAATTTATTGAAAATTCTTTAATAATGAGAATTTTTGAAAAAGGAAAACTTTTAAAACATTGCTCCCCTTGCCATTTTTTAATATATCGAACTGAAAACACTTTTAAAATGGGTGCAATAATATTATGGAGGGCTGGTCTTAAGGAATTTTCAATAAATTTATTCTATGAATTTATATTTCAAAATTTGTCAAATAGTGCGAGCGAGAGAGCGTTACTCGATATATACGCTCTTAAGTTTTAGCAATAACTCATTCCAAAGACTTCAATAAAAGCGTTTTTTACTTAACACTAATACTGGAGTTTTATTTTAACTTGAACATTATTTTTAACTGTATGAATATTTTCATGCTCGGTTTTTTGCCAGGGAGGGATTTATCCCGCCTTCTTAGTTTAGTCTGCTACAATCTACGGCTGCATCGTCGCGGCTAATAGTCGCTGAGCCTACGTCTCGCTCGCACGATATAATAAATTGTCAAATAACAATTGGTAAAATTTACTTTTTACAAATGTGTTAAATTGAAAATTTAGCTCATACTTTTATACAATTTTTTAAAGTATAACCAGTTTGATACTTTATAAAATGGTTGAGGCATGTTTAAAGATTGGTATTTTTCATATAATTGAGAATGCCATTGTTGTTATTTCAGGTAGCAAACTGGGAACACTTATAAAAATAGTATAAAAATATCAGCAAAATTTTCAATTTCCAAACACATTTCCAAAAAGTAAATTTTATCAATTGTTATTTGACAATCAGCTATATCGTGCGAGCGAGACAGAGGCTCAGCGACTATTTACCCCTTAACATCACGCGAAATCTTAGTCAAAGACTAAGCTATAAAAAAAACAATAATCCTATACCTATCTACGCTGCTTGGTACGCTAAATGATTAAAACCATCAATCTTACTTTAGTGTAAGTAGGATTGATGATTTTTACATTACAAAAAAAATGCGAAAGTTTGTGAGAATGTACATAATATGTTGGTTAAGTACATACATTCTTACAAACTGTTTTTACCCATTCACGCCTAAACGGGTGGACCGATTGACCTGAAATTTGGTATAGAGATGGCTTAGACTGGAATAACATATACTACAGTACAGGCACTACAGTACAGCGGATAAAACCGCTAAGCGCAGCTAGTAGGTATATAAGATAAGATAAAAAAAAGATAAAAAAGTATTTATTATCAGTAAAAAGGAAAATTACATAAAAGAAAAAAAAACAACACAGACAATTCACTGATAACTGGGATAGGCTCAGCATGTACCGGGCAGACAGATCCTGCGCGGCGCTGATTTTCAGCCTACCCCATGCTCGACTAAGATGTTCAGCGAGTTCAAAACCTATGCAAGTAGCGGGATAACAATTGTACAGAATTAAATTGCTGAATTTTGAACTTGATTGAAATGTTTTAAATATAACCAAGAAAAAAAAAAAACAAATCGCGACATAGACAAATAATGACAAGCTAAATACGTATTTCAATTGATAAAAATAGAAACATTACATAAAATAGTAAAATAAACTCAAGGAATTACAATTTTTTTTTTTATATAATATCTATATTTAAAATGCATTGATGTCTGACTGTTGTGAAATACAGCATAATGTTTCTCTATCCTTCTCGGTTGAATACATACCTAGAGTTCAATATTTGTATGGTTGAATACAGCTGCGTCAGCAGACCTATTCATACGTAGCTTGACGTAATTACTTCATTATAATAATTTCTATGTGGATACAAAAATAATAATTCAATTTGATATGTAAAAAAAATGGCAAGGAAAGCAATATTGAAAAAAAATTTTTTTCACTCATGCCATTTTTTTATATATCAAACTGAAAACACTTTTAAAATGTGTGCTAATATTATGCAGGACTGGTCTTAAGGAATTTTCAATAAATTAATTCTATGAATTTATATTTCAAAAATTGACAAATAGTGCGTATTATACGCTTGCAGTACATATTATACGCTCTTAACATCACGCGCGATCGTGGCCAAAGGCTAACATGAATAAAAAAACACTCATTTTTATTTAGGAATAATACATATATTAATAAACAAAATAGACACTGACAATAATATCTGCTGTACTTATCTAATTTATTCGTCGCATCCTCAGTAGATAAGATCTTGATTTTTTTTTCTAGTTCATTGTTTAATTTTTTAAGGACATTTTTTTTTGTTTCTTTTATTTTGCTTAGGGTCGATACTACGATATTATTCCCGACAAAGAACTTGAACCCTGCCCCCAAATTCAGATCTAATTCAGACCCTTTTTACGACTCAGAAATGCATTACGCATCGTCGCTCTGCGCCGGCGAGCGCAGGGCGGTATGTGGGACTCACTAAAAAACCTGGGGGTGTTCCTGCGGGTCAAAAGCTAAGCTATAAAAAATAACGTAGGATAACAAACGGAAAAACAATTCAAAAAAATAACAAGTGAATTGTTGTTAACCTACATGTCGAAAATATCTATTTTTATAGCTCATTATTTGTAATGTCCAGCCCTAAATAACAAGTCAGATTAAACAAATACAAGTAGACAGTGATCGATGTGTCCACACCCAGCGCATACAAATCACGGAGAGTGCTGGCCGAATTATAATGATGTTTACACTTAGGTTCGTGGTAGGGGTAGGCCTTCATTAATGAGGCCTCCTGGGGAACCACAGCTTTGCCAATTATTCATCCGCCAAGCAATGTGCTTTTTTTATTTTTTTTATACAAAATAGGCCGTTTGACCACATCCCACCTGATGGAAAGTGAAAATGCGGTCGACGATGGATCACGTATGATGCCTAGAAAGGTACCTATTCACTCGTGCCTTGAAGATACCCAAGTTGTACCGCTCGGGAAACACGGATGACGGCAAAGTGTTCCAAATGCGACCAGTTCTCATTAGAAACGACGAAGCAAAACGCTTGGTGCTGATTGCCGGCATTACTGTGCTGGCATTACTGTGTTTACGGAAAGATAATGTTACCAAATTTTTTATGTGATGAGGTAGAAGGCGAGCAAGACGCTCTCCTGATGTTAAGAGATACCGCTGCCGCGTATATTGAAACCCTACCTCTATTCAGCACCGCGACCGAACTGAGATGCGGGAGCCTTTCCATACGTGAATTCTCAAAATGCGACTTTAATCCCTTCCGCTATTCAGCACCGCGACCGATCTGAGCTACGGGAGCCTTTACGTGTATTCATTCTCTGATTGCGACTTTAATCCCTTCCGCTATTCAGATCGATTGATCTGAACTCGGGGATTGTTTTGAGAGTAATATTTAAATCTGTTTGATGAAAACGTATGTCTGTATAGTACTGTAGACTGTAGACAGTGATTCAAGAGGAAAGTTTACGTATAACTAGTGGACCCGCGCGCACTTCGTAGCGCATAAAACAGTCTACAAATACTACCTACCTTTAGTCATTCATTTATTTCTAAAATAAAAACGATTTACTTTACTCTTATTCTTACTACTCTTACTGTTACTCTTACTCTCGACTCTTACTCTCGACTCTTACTCTCGACTTTTACTCTCGACTCTTACTCTCGACTCTTACTCTCGACTTTGACTCTTACTCTTGGCTCTTACCTCTTATTCTTGACTCTTACTCTTGACTCTGGATTCTTACTCTGACTCTTACTCTTGACTCTGGATTCTTACTCTGATTCTTACTTCAACTCTAACTCTGACTCTTACTCCTATCTACTCCTATTACCCACCAACTACCGTCATCATCAGATCAACTCGGTGGTATCATAATAACGTATACACAACTCACACCTCTTTCAAATTTATCGATCTGAACTCGGGGATTGTTTCCAGAGTAATATTTAAATCTGTTTGACTAAAACGCTTGTCTGACGTATATTTGCTTAGATCTTTAAAACTACGCAACGGAATTTGATGCGGTTTTTTTAAAAGAAAGAGTGATTCAAGAGGAAAGTTTATGTGTTACTAGTAGACCCGCGCGCACTTCGTGGCGCGTAAAACAGTCAACAAATACTACCTACCTTTAGTCATTCATTTATTTCGCTAGTTATACCTAGCTGCTGCTTTTTTATTTTATTTTATTCAATTTCATTTAATTTTAGAAATAAATGAATGACTAAATGTAGGTAGTATTTGTAGACTGTTTTACGCGCCACGAAGTGCGCGCGGGTCCAAACCAACTACCCACCTAATATCCACTCACCAATAACTACCGTCATCATCTGATCAACTCTATGGTACCATAATAACCTATACCCCAAATATGAGTGTGAAACTCAAACTGAGTCAAAACTAGTTAAAAATTGTATTGCAAGATCTGTACTAGATATATAATACGATTATACCATATTCCATATTTAGTATCAATAATAAAAACAAATAAAAGTTTATAGAATAATTATATTATTGTCGTATTTTTTTTTATTACATTTCCTTAACAATGCCGTCTCATTCAGTATTCAGAACTACAAGAATAGTAGCAAACAAACACCAAACATTCAATATCAAAAGTTTCCGCAGATCGAAAATACTTGAGTGCTGAATACTGGAAGGATTTCCAATCTATAATGGTAATATTGCGTACATAAACCCTCCCGCATGTCAGAACTAAAAGTAGGGTAGCATTTAAACTCTCAAACTGCATGTTTTGTCGTTTAAAAGCTCCCGCATCCCAGATCCATACTGGCGCTGAATAGAGGAAGGGTTTCCATATACGCACCGCTGCCCACAATCAGTACAGTGCTACTAATTTTAGGAGCACGGTACCAACGCTTCTTACTCAAGAGTCTGTAACAATAAGATGTTAAAACTCTTTAGCTTAATATTTCACTTGTTTTTATTTCAATATTGGTTTACCCTTGACCGCGACGTATATAGTAGCGTACGTCTACGGCCCGTAGATGGTAGCAGAATAAACTTAGAAGGCGGGATAAACTTTACTGAACATCATGCGCAACACGACTATGATAATCGCCTGCGATGCGTTTATTTGTTGCATATTATTTACCATTTTTAGCTTTATCCACAAGCATATAATTGTCTAAGGGTGCTGAGTGCTGACTAGCTCATCTTGTCATTAAATTATAATATTATTGTCATAAAAATACAGAAATGAAAGAAACGTCCGCTGGCCACTGACGATTGACCATTTCGTACGTCATAACATAAACTATACCTAGTTAGGGCCTATAGGTACCCTACTATTCCGCATACGTCATGCAATAGGTACAGACTATAGTTATGACCTATAGGAACCTATGCACAAGTGTTCCGCGTCCCATCGATTGTTTAATGACTAGATTGCCCATAATTGAGACCTTGTCAGTGTTTACCGCTGGTGCATTCTAAGACCTGGAAGTTTTACAGTTTACATTTGAAAAAATGTTGAAAAATTCCCAGGCTTTTTCCAGCTTAAAAGTATTATGTTATTCTGGGATCCAACTAAGATCAAATTTTAGCTCGTTTGGTTCAGCTGTTTTAGTGAGGTAACATCGACTTTTTTAGTCCAATTAGCTTTTTTTTATCTAGACGCGCGCGCGGTAGCATGTCAATCCAAGTTCAAAGGTCGTTTTATATATCATGACTTAGTTTTTTAAAAACAAAAATATCTGACCTACTCGTATAGAGCCAGGTAAAGCGCCTCAAGATCGTTGTCCTCTCAAGCATTTGCCGAGGTCAAAAGCAGAACAAATCCTATAAGATATAGGTACCTAATTAATATCAAATCTGGTATGTGTACAATTCGAGTGGTACAAGTGCACGGACCGCGTACAGTGTTACCACTTGACCTAGCTGCGATTGCTACATTATTTGGACGTAGTTATGCAAACGGACAGGACACAGACGGTGGTCGCCGGAAGACGCTGGACGCAGTTCGCTTCCAACAGGTACCTATGGAAGTTCAAAGGGGAGGCCTATGTTCAGTAGTGGACGTCCTATGGATGAGATGATGATGATGAGTTATGCAAAAGTGTCCCATTCCACAAGTCAGCCGAAAATAGATAAAATAGACTAGCCTACTCATTTAGAGATTTTCTTTCTGCACTTTTCGCACTTCTCTGAAGAGCAAATTTGTCTCAAACTCAAAATTCATTTATTCAAATAGGCTACAATGGAGCACTTTTGCAAGTCTATCTGATGTATCCTCCTCATATTTTTGTGGGTTCAGGTTTTCGGCGCGCGACGTCAACTCGCGCGACCTTGTGTTCGACCGCTTCTAGGGAGTGAAAATACTGTATAATCTCTTTACCGTGGTATGGGTATGGCGGGTAAAACTGTTGACCCACGGCTCAGCTAGCGTATTTATAAGAAAGAGTTTATTGTGGGTCCCGGCTGTTTCCTATAAGATATGTAGGAGGCAATCGTTACGTCATGTTGCAGGCACAGTAGTGATCTCGGCGACCTGAAACTGCTAATAGGTGTGCCACACAACCTATAAATTGTGATTTGACTCTGACAGTGTAAGTAGGGTAACCTGTTCTGTTGGAGTATAAACCCCAAGTATAATTATTATAAAGTAGCACCTGAGTAAATAGGTAAGACAACGCTTGTCTCATGCGCGCTAGAGCGTAATCTGGCGCGGCCTTACGATGTCCGATCAACCGTACAGATATATCACGTTATTTCAATGTAAGAGGTGTGAACATTACATATTATTTGATATTATATGAGTACATTACACTTCTATAGGCCTATAGGGCCGTGGGTAGAATTCCTTTGCAGGAGGTCGACTAGGTAGGTACCCCAACAGTGCCAGTTATTTTACCGCCTGAGCAGTGATGTGCAAACATTACTGTGCTTCGAAGGAGGACACTGTAGCTAGTGAAATTACTGGGTTGAAGAGTCTAACATCTTATGACTGTCAAGTAAGAAGCGTTGGCACAGTGCACCTAGAATTTTACCTTTGTAAAATACTGAGTAGCACTGTAACTGTATGGACAGCGTTATCTTTTAACATCAGGAGAGCGTCTTGCTCGTCTTCTTACTTCGTTGTATAAATAAAAACCTACTATATTTTTCTGTACGTAAACTTACTAGTTTACTCTTCTAGCTGCTTATCTAAAATCTTTCCTGACCAAAGGTGTACGTAATAAAACCATAGAGTTACGATATGTAAAGAGGAACACAAAGCTGCAAGACAGAAAAAATCTTACGGATATAATTCTACTAATATTATAAACGTAAAAGTTTGTAAGAATGTTGGATGTAAGATGTCTGGATGTATATTTGTTACTCTTTCACGCCTAACGGGTGGACCGATTGAGCTGAAATTTGGTATAGAGATAGCTTAAAACCTGGGATATCACATTGGCTTACAGTACAGCGGGTAAAACGTTAATATTTTTCAAGATTTTTTAAAAAAATTGTTAAAATTTGACAGTCGTCGTTAGCGATGGCAAAAAGTTTGATAATTTGTTTGTGAATCAACAATCTGGCTAGACCTACAATCTAAAATTAACATAAACTGATTAAGATAAAATTTCTAGTCACGGATAGATAACAGGACCACATTCGAACTAGTCTTTAAAAGGATCAAATTAATCAGCAATGTGCGTAAATCATGAAACAATTTAATATTATCAATTAATTATCAGTTTTAGAAAGGATTTAGATAATTGTTGAAGCCCTAATATTGATAAGATAACATAATTTAATAATTCCATAATAATTTTGATTCGGACCTTTTAGGGCAGTCGCATTATATTATACTGGCTGCGCCCAGCGGTTTTACACGCTGTACTGTGTCTATGTGTTATTCCAGGGTGTAATCTATCTCTATACCAAATTTCAGCTCAATCTGTCCACCCGTTTAGGCGTGAAGGAGTAGTAACAAACATACATCCAGACATCCATAAATTCTTACAAACTTTCACGTTTATTCACATCACAAACCTACGTTTATTCAGAATCAGGAGGAATTTTCCCATGTTTGTATCTGGCGGGTCCATAAATTTGCCTAAAATGCACCTCTACGTCATACAAAATGTTCTTGAAGTTTAAAACAACGGCGTGCACTTTAAAAATGGACGATCTCTTTACGTAGCTATTGTCTTTTTACTTAATTAGTGTACTTAGATACCAGGCGTCCAGAACAATAGAGGAACGTTTTCGGTTAATGTAGGCCAAACGTCGAATAAATAACAGAGTTAAGAGCGACAAACATACAAATCCGGATGTTTGAGTATGATCACCGGCAATTTGTGTGAGTTACGTCCGAGGGTTCCTGACTCCCTGGTACTTGTCTTAATCTGATTGACCATAGGGTCTTTCTTAGATAACATTGTTTATGTATCTATCCTAATTTTGACTGTGGGAAGACTTATCAACGTGAGAAACTGATCTGGGCAGGATAGTCTGGATTTTTGGTCAATATTAATTAATATCTACGAAAAATATTCATACAAAAAAAAACGTTATATCTAACGTTAATATTATACATCATTGTTATAACTTCTACTATTTTAAAATTTTTATTATTTACATTTAATTCTAAAATTTTTAATATTTACATTTTTTTAGTTAAAATGAAAAAAAGAGACAGCGTTACAAAGGAAAAACAGAAAAATATAGAAGCTTTTTCGTTTCCGACTAGAATTCTTTGTACTTTTTCCAAGCCACTATTTTAATACACTTACGGGTAAACCTCTTCTCTTAATAAATCTTCTTTTTTTCTTCTCTTCTAACTTGTTATCCATATCCATATCCATATCCATACATATAATAAGAATGGAAATTTCTCCCCATTCATTGTGATCCTTTACTAAGATTAACTGTGAAAATACGCATATGAACAAAACGACACGAAAAAGTCGCTTGCGCGATCTAATTCGTAAAACATTTTGTCAATTTTTCCTAGGGAAACGTAAAATAAAATAATAAAATAAATAATAATCATTTATATCGGACACATCGCCCCTAATTTACATCAAAAAATCGAAATAAAAGTAATAGAATATAAAGTAAATTCAATTCAAAAAAAAATAGTGCCAAAAACGCTACAGACGCCATCTATCGATGTGGCTGTAAACTTGTGGTTGACCTTTAGTTTAATTTGGGCTAAATTTGTAAATAGTTTGTGTCACTGGTGTGGTTAAACAACACCACCGATTTGAATAAAATTTTCACTAATACGTTGCAGTTTTCTCTACTTGAAACTTAGTGTTGGGTGCGTTGACCATCGCACCGTAGGTCTATGGCGGGGGCCGCGGCGGGAGAGGAGTGTTGGTATCACGATGCGCCACTCTCCCTGCCTTCCGCGGCCCAAACGGGGTCGCCACCGTTTTGATGGGGGACGCGGTGGGGCCGCAGGGGAAGAGGAGTGCCGGTATTACGGTGCGCCGTTCTCCCTATCCTCTGCGGCCGATGTGTGTCGTAGGTGTTGCGCCTCCGCGTGTCCCTATGAAGGCAGCATAGGGCACAGTGGATGGCGCGAGCGGGCTCATTGCGAGCGCCGACGTGGCGGAAGGTGGCAGTGGACCGGTAGACCATACCTACGTATCCCTCGCGTAGTGATGGGCCACACCACTGCCCCTTGTCGGGTGAGACCAGGCCCGGGAGGCTGGTCAAAGGGCTCGGCCGTTAGGCGGCGAGCGGGGTGGTGCTGGATCGCGGCAGGTGTCTGGTGGCGATAAATAGGAGGGATGTCGTTTTCCGGACATCTCCAGCGCTCCGTAGGAGGAGGGGAGGAAGAAGAGGAATCTCTGATTTCTCTTTTGCAGGGTGGTATGCATTGGGGGGTTGGAGAGTCCAATTTTGAATCCCAGGACCTGGACGGAGGATGCGAGGGCGTTTGCTGTCACTGAACAGGTCCGGGAGGTGGCGCTTGCGGTGTTTCCGTGCGCCATTCCGGTGAGAGGTGGGGTCCCTTAGGACCAACGCCGCTGGGGCCGCGGACGAGTGCTTCGGCGTACCCGTTGCCCCGGCACTAAGGCGCGAGGTGGAAAAACCCCAGGTTTTTTAGTGGGTATCCCCGCCGCTTACATCTTTGGCGGGGGAGTTCCACATACCGCCCCGCGCCCCCCGGCGTGGGGTGACGATGCGTAACGCATTTTTCCTGGGTCAAAAAAAAAAAGGTTCACGTCATAAAACCTATCTGTGTTCCAAATTTCAACCCAATCTGATCAACAGTTTGGGCTGTGCGTTGATAGATCAGTCAGTCAATTGGTCACACTTTCCTTTTATATATTAAGATGAAATGAAAATGAAAAAATGTTTATTTTACATAATTTGGCACATACAACATTGTGTTTACTGTGGTCCTCACACTAGACGTGAGTCTGTGTCGTGAGGGCCAAAACATGAGGTTTACATTTTAATTATAGCATAGTGGTTAGTTGGCTATACATTTTCTTAATTACAATAAAAATGAATATTCAAACTACATATTTCAGTAAAAAATGCAACGTAGGAATTTAAGTAGATATAGAATAGTATTTCAACCAAATTTTGAAATTACGATAAAAAAAAAAGTAAATTTTATGGCGTAGATACGCTACGAGAATTCGTAGCTTTGATCTAATCTGCGATTTTAAACTAGTTTATGTCTAGTAGTTCGCCTCGAACTGGGACCTCGCGGCTCAATTCCCGTGTAAACCGTAGACTTTAGGCTTCGACTAAATATCCTAATTAATACAAGAACTTTAACATTAATATTAAAATTCAAAATACCAAAATTCAGAGAAATTAAAACTTAAAATACCTACGTACCGAGATTTTTAGAATATAATCCTTTTTAGAGTTTCGTACCTCTGAAGGAAAAACGAAACCTTAATAGGATCACTTGGTCGTCCGTCTGTCTGTCAAGACCCATTTACTCTAGATCCCGTAGAATTGTATATTTTTACCATATGGCCGCTTGGTGCCCATGAAATGGAACTTCTAAGCTTAACTTCAAAAACGTAAAATTTTTTGACCCTCTGATCTATGATCAATATTCATAATAACTTGCCATTACCCTATGTTTATGAAATTTGGCAGACTTTAAGTACATAATATATTTTAAATTCGGGAAAAAATCTAAAAACTATCCTTTGTAATTAATTCATTAAAAATGGCTCAATTTTAAAGTACATACGTAATCATCGAAGTTAAGCAATGTTATGCTCGTACGTATTTGGATGGGCGCGTACGTAGTGATCTCAACATTTTGCTGACTTTTTTTGGAGAGAGCCACCAGCGGCAAAAACTTTTGCAGACAGGCTACTCAAATAATAATAACCTTACTGCCAGCGAAAAAGCAAATATCCCCAAGGTGAAATTACGTGTTAAAAAAATTCGAATGGCTTATAGTATTTTTTCCAAATGAGATGATTGACATTTTGTATATTCATACCTACATAATATTATCTTTATTGTTTATAATTATTGCATTATTGACATTTTAATGAATTTAATTTGTAAATAGAAATTGCATGCTTTATACGGCAGAAATATGTTGAGCCAATTATGTATTTTAAACATCTTATTATGTACACGTATTTCTTGCAATCAATAAATGAATTGAATTGAATTGAATTGAGAAGAATACAAACATAAGATTTATATCACTCATCATAACTAACACCGTCACCCGAAAAACCAATACCGTGACTTTACGACTATTTATTAATAAGAGTATTATAACAAATTCTAACGTTTTTGTTGTTATTTTGATCTAATATGTGACCTTCTACTAATATTTTGATTAAATGTATTAGGTATATTACTAATCATTTTGGTATTAATTATTATAATATCATGAAAAGTACCTACTAAAAATCTAGCACATGTAATAAGCCAAATTAAATTCAAACTCTCGAATTCTCGGACTTTTTACGGCTATTATTATGGGAACTTGAAAATTCTATAGCAAGTACATACCTACTGCAACTACTACAAATAGGATCGATATTATAATATCAAACTTGATGTATTTTGATAAATACTATGAACACCGATCTCGCACGGTCATTTAGATTCATATTTTGAGTAAGACAGTTTTTATGCAATTGCAAAAAAAATGTAAATTAGTAATCTCTGAAACTCTTCAACACTTGGGCCGATTTGGCTCATTTTTGAACATGAGAATTCTTTGAGTTTGTACTACCCGTTCGCAAAGTTCCGTTAAGATTGGAACTTCGGTAACGTGGTAATCAAGGAATCTTTATAACTCTAGAACCCTTTGACCGATTTGGCTCATGTTCGAACTTAAAAATTCTATGGATATATACTACGCGTTCGCAAAGTTTCATCAAGATTGGACCATCGGTTTTCAAGTAATCGCGTAACAAACATACATACAAACATACACTTTTGATAATATATTTATGTAGGTTATAAAAAATGTTTATAGCTTAGAAAAAAAATTATCAGCGCACCAGTTTTTTAATTATCGTCAGACCTATCGTAAATACTTTAAGTCACTTATATCTCTGCAACCTTGAAGCTTATTTGGCTTTTTTTTTTCACTATAATTATTCTATTAACCTACTTAACTGGTGTGCAAAATTTCATTTAATTTGGATTAACCGTTTTCGAGTAAATGACGACCAAGCTTAAGCACCAGAGGTCAGCCGTTAAACTGGTCGAAACGCAGGCTTTTCGCGGCTTTCGACTCTAAGACCTCGCTTCGCTCGGTCGATAAACAAGAATCAAAACAAATCCATTCAGACATTGTCTATAAGCCTCGGTATGATTTACGCGTTATTTTCGTCTGCAAATGAAACAATAAATCATACACTGTAAACTAAATATCTAGTCTACGTAATAATAATATTATGTACCTTATAAAAATAAATAATATACCCGATGTAATATAGCCTATGTGTTATTCCACGGTCTAAGCTATATTTATACCAGATTTCAGCTCAATTGGTCCACCCGTTTAGGCGTGAAAGAGTAACATACATTCAGACATACATACATTTTTACAAACTTTCAAATTTATTATATTAGTAAAATACAGAGATATTAGAAATTCAATCTTACTAATATAATAAACATGAAAGTTTGTAAAAATGTATGTATGTTTGGATGTATGTTTGTTACTCTTTCACGCCTAAACGGGTGGACCGATTGTTCTGAAATTTTGTACAGAGATAGCTTAGACCCTGAAATAACACATAGGCTACATAAGTACTGCGGGTAAAACCGCTGGGCGCAGCTAGTAGGGATATACATTCATTGGTGAACAAGCTATGATTTTAGCGCCACATTTTTTGTATACTCCGTAAATTTATGGGCAAGGGGTGTTTTTCCAGGGGCTTTTTCACACACACTATACATTCTCATTTATCATAACAATAAAAAAATATTACATTTATTTTCTGCGTTTTTTTATATTCTTTTTGGCAATCAATTTTGTTTTATTTATTTATAAATGCAGGCAAAGCCGTGAGCTTAGTCTAGTTGTTATACAAACCCAGATAAGCAACACCTATCGAACTGAAATCTCTTATCTAGATCAATACCACATATCAGTTCTAACCGGAGTAAATATGTCAAAGATTTTATTGATATCTCAATAAAAACGAAAATATAATAAAGATCTAATCTCAAAACGCTACCAAATACAAAAATATAGCCGATAATGTGCATGACTGTTAGGCACAGTCATGTACCTATAGGTGCAAAAAGGTCCTTTCATATCTACTAAGATGTAACGCCTACGACACAATCTCTCGCTAGCCAAGCGCTTAAAACGTAAAAAAGCCCGGAGGAGCTAAGAAAGATCACCCCTTCTAGAAGCTGCAAGGGTCAGCAGCGAATTACGTTGCGCCTTCTCGCCTTTGACGATCACAATAAGCCAACCATGGCATTACGAAAAGTCACATCAAAGGAAATAAAAAAATTACACGTTAAATATATAATGGGATGACAATCGTTGCGTAAAAATTAAAAATAAATGTCATCCTAATACGTTTTTGCGACGTTAGTCACATGCATTTAGCTGTAGTCTTGCATATTTTGTTGAAAACGGGAGGGATCAACAGTGGCAGTTATTCTACCGTCTGAGCAGTAATATAAAACATTACTGTACTTCGGTAGGAGGACACTGAAGCTGGTGAAATTACTGGGCTAGTACTGACATCTTATGGCTCTTGCGTAAGAAGCGTTAGGGCAACAGGGCAATACACCTAGAATTTTACATCATTGTGAAATCCTCCGCTACCACGGTGTACTGATGGAGGATTCCACAATGATTATAGGCAACGTTATCTCTTACTATCGGGAAAGCGTCTTCTTACTTTTTTGCAATAAAAAAAACTCCCCGTTTCCGTGCCTCCCAACACTCGATCATAACACAGATATTTTAACACAGATTTATTATTTTTATACACAGACTTAACGTAGTTCACCAGTACGTGTGAATCAACCTTTAGTTTTGCACCGATACTCATATGTAAAGGCGCGCAGTTCAGTACTAAGTGACACACAGACGGACGTGGCTTGTTCTTGTTATTAGATAATTGATTTATCGTGAATCGTTTAGTCGTGAGAAAATTATTGTGAAAAGTTTTACACATGAACTTTTTTAATGGGATTTTCCTTATTTATATGGATTTTTCTTTTATTTATTTGTGATTATTATATAAATATGTTTTAGAACCAGTAGGAGTGTTAAAAATAGAAAAGTGCTACCGAAAGAATGCTGCTACAAAACAGTAGTAAAATAAAACAAATCTAATTAATTACCAAGTTAAGGTAAATTTATTAGAAAAAACAAAATATAAATAAGTATAATTTACTTATTGAAAAATAATTAAAAAATACATTACAATTAATATAATTCTTACCCATAAATAATTACAGATTCCTACAAACTTTACCGAACAATTAACTAAAGTTTTAAAAACAAAAATTAAAAAAATGTGTGTAACACATAACTTTCACAACTTAAACAACAAATAATTTAATTAATGGCATTAACCGTTACTTTGTCAAAATCTGTATTAATATTTATTAATTAAAATTAAGTGTTAACACCCAAAGAAGAATTCTCAACCATGTGTTCCTTCAGTGACCATACCATAAGGTGACATGAACTGCTAAAATGACGTGGACGAGAGAGTTGGATGAAGCTTCCACCCTCGCTACCAGGAGGGGATATTGGCACGTTCTTCTGTTCTACTTGCTGTGTTCCCTAGCTGCTTTGCCTACTGCTTTCCTGGTATTCTCACAGGTAAATTAACCAAAATTTTTGGCTATTATTTCAAAATCATATTAGTCCGTGTTCCTGTACGAGGTTCTTACTGCTCTCCTGGTCTTCGCACAGGTACATAAAACCAAAATTTATTTATTTACGACCTTAAGAACACACAAAGTCTAGCATTCTTAGCCATGGTTTTTGTACAAGGAAGTAAGAAGACGAGCAAGACGCTTTCCTGTTGGTAAGAGATAACGCATGTTAAATTTTAGGCGCACCGCTCTAATGCTTCTTACTCAAGTGTCATAAGATGTTAAGACTCTTCAGCCCAGTAATTTTACTAGAGCTTCAGTCACCATATAAAATGACGTGGACGAGAGAGTTGGATGAAGCTTCCACCCTCGCTACCAGGACGGGATACTGGCACGTTCTTCTGTTCTACTTGCTGTGTTCCCTAGCTGCTTTGCCTACTGCTTTCCTGGTATTCTCACAGGTAAATAAACCAAAAGTTAGGGCTATTATTTCAAAATCATATTAGTCCGTGTTCCGTATGAGGTTTCTTACTGTTTTCCTGGTATTCTCACAGGTAAATAAAACCAAAATTTATTTATTGTACACCTTAACTTTACAACTTAAGAACACACAAAGAAATCTAGAATTCTTGTACAAGGAAGTAAGAAGTCGAGCAAGACGCTCTCCTGTAAGAGATAACGCTGCCCATAATCAGTACAGTGCTACCCAGGATAGCGCCAGAATAAATTAAAGTTCCTATACGCGAAAAAGATATAAGTAAAGGTAGTCGGCATTTATAATTTTACAAACTAGTACGAAAAACTTCTAAGTTCTTATTGATGTAAGTAATAGCTTGCACTATTTTCTAAGTCATAGAACACCAAGTACAGTATATTAGTGCACTATAAGTATATTATATTGATTCAATTAAAATGGTTCTAACCTACCAAAGCTTACAATCTTAATTAAGTCGGGGTAATGAGGTAAAGCACAACTATTTTACTCCTACATGTATTTAAACTTTATCATGTGAAACCTAGTGAAATTACTGAGTTGAAGAGCCTTAATTTCTTATGTCTCTTAAGTAAGAAGCGTTGCCACAGTCCGCAGTGTGCCCAAAATTTTACATCTTTGTAAAATCCTGGGTAGCACTGTATTAATTATTATGGGCAATGGGCAGCGTTATCTCTTACCGTCAGGAGAGCGTCTTGCTCGTCTTCTTACTTCGTTGTATAAAAGTACCTCTAAGAGAAAAAACATGTATGTGTGAAAAATGCGTAGTTACGATCTATTTAAACTTGTCTCCATTGAAAAGATTTCATTGATGTAGAGACTATTTACTGACTATTTTACTATGTTACATAGAATGCACGTTTTCCTTTATAACATGTTATTGTATTATTCTATTTACATCTTTATCTCAAAATGTCTTTGAAGATAAATCACGAATTCTTTTCAAGATAAGGACTTTTACACACCTCCAGCTGCGTTACTACAAAATCACTCGAGATAATACATATTATTATTTCGACCTACCTATCCGTGAAAAAGCCAACTATGAAAAATCTCAAATTCAAAGAACACCAATTTAAAGCAGGACTTATTATGTACCTTTATGTTTTCTGATTACTTTAAGACGCCTGAAACGATTTAGAAATTGTTTCTTTGCACGTAAACGCACTTAAGTGTTATCGAAATCGGTCGATCAGTTTTCAAGTTATGAATTAAAACGTGCATGCCCTCAGTTACTGAAAGTGAACTTAGAATCAGTAAGATAAACATTGTAAACAGATAAAAAACAAGTGAATTAAATAAAAAATTTAAAAAACCCCCAACGCAACGCTTTCAAAATATGTATTGTGGTGGCGGCCATCTTAAATTTTAAATTTGTTATAGTGCGTTGTATTTTACTAGTCAAGCCCTTTCATTTGATACCCATATTTATGGGGTCGTGGAAGAAAAAGTTATCCGCCATTTTGTAGCGGCGGCCATCTTGGACCGATTTCCATCAAACATGACTAAGAACACTCTCGACTAACTCTACTTTCAAACAAAAAAAACTAAATCAAAATCCGTTCCTCCGTTCGGGAGCTACGATGCCATAGACCGACACACACACAGACAGCCAGACAGACATACAGACACGTCAAACTTATAACACCCCGTCGTTTTTGCGTCGGGGGTTAAAAACCAAAAAAGCACCAATACATTATTATTCTAAAAATGACTTGCAAAAATGCTCTATTTTAATAAATGAATTTTTATAATGGTTAAATATTTTATATTTCACTGTAATAGTTTCTAGACGGAGAGATGCTACAGCCTAATTTATTTTACATTGATTTATTATTTCTTTAAAAGCATTTTATATATCAAATGAGAATGACTATATATCACTAATCACTTAGTATTAATAATTCTAAGAACTTGTTTTCAGCCATTTTAGACCCTGTCATGGCGGATTAATTAATTATTTGGAGTGACAGGCTGCGTGACACTTTTAATATGCTTTGCATTCACTAATATTAATTGCGCTGGATAATAATAATAGTATAATGACGTAGTATTATTTGTCCTATTTCCTACATATTTTATACTAGTTCTATAGTATACTACGTATAAACCGGGGGTAGACTTCCTTTGCAGGAGGTTGACTAGGTGGGTACCCCAACAGTGCCAGTTATCCTACCGCCTGAGCAGTGATGTGCAAACATTACTGTGCTTCGGTAGGAGGGCACTGTAGCTAGTGAAATTACTGGGCTGAGGAGTCTTAACATCTTATGACTCTCAAGTAGGAAGCGTTGGGGCAGTGCACTGGGTAGCACTGTACTAATTATGGGCAGCGTTATCTCTTACCATCAGGAGAGCGTCTTGCTCGTCTTCTTACTTCGTTGTATAAAAAAATATATAAACTAGTTGTATCCAACGGTTTTGACCCTGAAGAGTAGTCTATGTGTTATTACAGGGCTTAACCAAATTTCATCTAAATCGGTTCAACGGTTTGACATCGAAACGTGATCGCAATTCAATGCAATTCTTGAGTATAAGTTATGATAATAATTTAAGGATTTATACTCCAAGAGAACAGGTTACCCTACTTACACTGTCAGAGTCAAATCGCAATTAAATCTATAATATATCAAAGCGATTCGTAGCTTTCGAATTGCTCGATGTCAAATTTCATTGAAGTTGCATTTATTTTGTACTGGAACGGTAGGGTTTTTCAATATTTTCAATGCAATCAAAAATTTTGCATGTTTTCAATTTAAATATTTTGTTAATTTGATTAAATAGATAATTTGAAAAAAACGAATTTGGCCAAGAACCACATGAAAAATACTGGCGAATCGGATTTAATTTAAATCCGCAACAGTCGCGAGCGCCCTATGTGGGGACAGCTTTAAATTAAAGTCATGTGTTAAATACGTGCATTTTTTTTGTGTTTATCGAGCAAGGTTATTTCTGTTAGGTTTTTTGTCCATTAGCCTAGTCTTTTATTTATCTTTTTGGACGTTGATTGACACGACTGTTTCTACTAATGAATGATAATTAATGGTACAGTAACTGAGTCTTGAACACATGAAGAGAATAAATAGGTAACTGAGAAATGTAAACAAAGTTTGTTAAACTACGAGTATTAAAAAGGTTTTGCACATTCCAGTTTTTTGTGATATTTCTCATAATAAAAGTAGCCGGTTGGTAACCACTACAATAGTTTTTTTATCTTTTTTTAAACTTAAAAAGCTGTGGAATATCTAGGGATTGACATAGTAGGTACTCCTGCAACTTTTACGTTTCTCTTTATTTGCTAGATCAGCCCAGACATCAGTATGATTTTAAGTCCTCCATATTTTTCTCAACGACAGGTCAATCTCTTGATTCATATTATTGTGGGAAATAAATAGGCCAAGCACTAGTCAGGTTACGCGCAATGTATCGTAGTACTGGCAAATCGAATATTAACAGCCTTAACTTTCATCTACCTATTAGGCTTTTTTTAACTGTAATTACTTGGGGGAGGTCTTTGCCCAGCAGTGGGATAGCATAGACTAACAAAAAAAAAGAAGGGTTCTTTGTTGACAATGGAAGCCTAAAAGGGCAACAGAAATGGTAGTAAGTGGAAATGCAGAAAAGACACGCCCTAAAAAGGTTTGGATATAGGTACTGTGTGCAAGGATAATGTGATGCGTTCTAGAGGTTAATGATTAGAATTTAGGAGAAAAACGTGCCGACCCTACCTTTTGTAGGATTATCCAAGGATCGGAGGAAGTAAAAATAATTTCGAAGACAGAGACAGAGCTTTTCAGACAGAACAAAAACAGAATGTTGGGTGTTCACTGAAGATACTAAAATCTGGCCTTTTAAATCAGCAGTAACTATAAAGGTGATGATGATGATTCCAGGTGTTCACCAACGCAACGCCAGAGCACTGGTGCGCGCCACCTCCCGAGCTGAACAGCCTAGGTCTTCCTGAAGACCTGCTGAAGAACCTGACGGTACCAGGAGAACATGGGGCGTATGAGTCTTGCAGAGGCTACACTGTCGATACGATTGCGTTGCATGAAGCACTCAATGATTATGTGAAGGAAAGGTAATACTGTTGTTGGTTCTTATAGCTTTCTGGTTCCCTGGTGTCTACCAATAATGGGTCACCTACTTTAATATTGCGTAATCTTTTTATTAATAATTTCATAAATAATTTAATTTAAATAAGAAACTTAACTAACTACTCGTCAAGACGAATCAAATGCCCAAACTCGATGGGGTTGCGTCGATTAATTACGGAGTTCCTATGGCCACCTTTCATCATCAGATCAGCGTGATATCATAATACTCGTAATATTGCATTGTCATACGATTTATGATGATGATTTTACATGCATGATTTAGTTCAATCGGAAACCAGGAAGTGTATCAAATTAAACTTACGAGATTTGATTACAGACAGACAGACAACGGACAAGGACGGATTAAATTTTGTTTTTTGTTTGAGTGTATTGTATGTCCGTAACGTCACTAAGCGGCTCCATCGGAAGACCAGCGCTGGGTGCTTGCATCCAGCATAATGCTGAGTTGGGGACCGATTTGTGGCACACACTAATCTATTGTTTTTACTTGTGTTTTTTTTATTTTTATTTATATATTTATATGTGTGTGTGTGTGTGTGTGTGTGTGTGTGTGTGTGTGTGTGTAACAAATAAAATATTTTCTTTCTTTCTTACAAGTGAAAGTAAATAAAAGTTTGTAATAAATACAAACTAAAAAATGCAATTTAGGACCCTATTTATTTTATCCTATCAAGTTAGATGTTCACTTATTATTACTTTTTAATCAGGCGTTATACGCTGCTTAGATTGAGTAGATACATATTTTAAAATCATTGTTTTTTCTTTTGAAATGTGAATTTTCAGAGAATGTGGTATATTTAAAGTCTGATGCTGCAATTTGTCTTTAGACTTAAAAAAAAAAAACAAACAAACAATCATTTGTTCAAAAGATTTGAACAAATGATTTAAAATGTATAAACCTTTTTCCAGGTCCGAATCTGTGAATGTGGATGGAACGATCCAAACTGTGAGGATCCACCAACTGATGCCAGCAGTTGGTGATACGGAACGAGAATTGCAAGTTGGTAAACTATCATGTTTGTTACAATATGACAATTTCTAAGTTTGGATACCAGGAGAACAGAAAGACTGACAACTTGATTGTTAGTCTACATTTTGATCTGCCCAATGGCACGGCACACAGTTTCGGTTCTATATCTACCACTCTTCTGTTACTTAGTCTTACATTCGACATTCGATCCAAATCCTCAAATCCGTATAACTCCTATTTGTTTATGGATTCCTGGTAGATTATGCCGAAACTTTGGATAATTTAAATATTCTGTTTTTTAGCAAGGCTCGGTTTTTCCGTAAATTTTCTGTACATCGGTTAGTTATACGAATATTATGAAAGATGTATCTGTGTACTTTTCTTCTTTTTAATCAATTAAGTTTTTTCTGTTGATCCAGATAGAACGAGTAAAAGATGTTATCCTGACAGTGAGGAGTAAGGAACCACACCTCTGTTCCAACGGATGGAGATACAGCACTGAGCATTACATCAGGACACTCGTCACTGATGTAAGCATTTTTTTACTAGTTCTAATACTTTTTGGCTTCAGTACTACATACACTACTATTGGGCGAAATTTAGTACCGTGCCTATGTCATAACTTTCTACGTGCTCTTTACCATCTCAGTCCAAAAACGTAATTCAGCCAGTTTTATACTGCATCTAAAAGTCACACAAGAGCTTCTTGGGGTGTAGGGAAACGCAACATAATTTAAGAATGGCCAAACCATGTGCTTTAATCAAACTATCTAAGCACGCTTTATTATTTCAGTTCGATCTGGTTTGCGACAAAGATTGGGTTCCTCGGATGAGCAACACGCTGTTTTGGGTGGGATCTATATTTGGAAACTTATTCTTCGGTTGGATGTCTGACAGGTGAGGAGTAATTTGTTAGTTTCCAAAATCCACAGCGTCTTGAGTCTTGAAACTATAATTTCTTACCTATTTTGAATTAACGATTGGAGCTTACAAGGTTAATTATTTTCGAAAAACTTTTGATTATCACCGATCTGATAAAAATGCCATGACTATGTTACATCGGAAGCATATAATCCTCGGTGATATATCGCTGTTTTGAATAATATACTTAAAAATACAGAAACCATCACCAATTACCAGTACATAATAGTGACCGCTGAGAGAGAGAGAGAGAGAGAGAGAGAGAGAGAGAGAGAGAGAGAGAGAGAGAGAGAGAGAGAGAGAGAGAGAGAGAGAGAATGCCAATTTGACTAACTGATATCATATTTGGCTTGTGCTGTCTCATAGCTGCGGTACTTGCGCCAGGTCCACTTCGATAAGTTTTTCTATATTTATCATATTTGCGTTTAAACTACTGTTACTAAACATAAAAACCTTTTCTAGATACGGCCGGCGCCCCACTATTCTCCTAATGATCTTCCTGGAAGTTCCTCTAGCCATTGCTGCGTCATTCTCATCATCATACTGGAGTTACGCAGCATTGCGAGTAGCTGGAGGGCTGTTCTTCCCAGCTCTGTACCAGCTGCCGTTCATATTAGCTCTGGAACTGATGCCGCCTCAAAGACGGACTTATGCTGGTAAGGATTCTATAGGAATTCATTGACTTGGCTGGTTGGTTTGGACTGTATGATAAGGATGATTTATTTATAGACTGAATTAAAGCAAGGAGAGTCACTTTCATCTCATTAGAATCGTGGAATTCTCATTCAACAAGTAATTTTCTCTTTCATGATTCATTCAAACCGTGTTTAATTTTTGATATTTTTTTTATATTATTGGAACTACGAGACATTGGTTAAAAAAATAAGTTACAATTACCATAACAAGATAGTTATTATTGCAGATTGTGTGCCCAACTAGATAATATGTTACAGTTTCAGGTTCAGGATAATAAGGTTGCTTACATTGGCTATACCAAACAGCTCGCTAATCCTGTGCTAACTGTATAATTGACGAGTACTTTGCAATTAAAATGCATATGCATAATATGTAAGATGTAACTGTAACGCCTACTATAAACGTAGTTTTGGCTGATACGGAGGCCTAGCAAATAGCCACAGGAGAGGTGTTATCTACGAGGGTTAAAAAATTACAGAAACTAAAAACAAATAATTAGGCCAGATTAATATAGATAATGTCTATTCTACAGGTATCGTGGTAGGAATGCTGTTCGCCACTGGTATGTGCCTGCTTGCGTTGCTGGCGTATTGTCTCCGGAATTGGCAGCATCTGTCTTTGGCTACCAGCTTGCCTTTCATTCTTCTTTATAGGTGAGTGACTATAGTCCTACTAATATTTTAAATGAGAAAAAATGTATTATGTGTGTGTGTCTGTGTTTGTTTTGGTTACAACCTAAACCAAGATATATATAAAAAGTCGAATAAAAGGCTTTTAACTTGATTTGTTACCTCTTAACACATATAAACTGATTGAGTAATTTGGCAGGTATACAATTTTTAGCGGACTTAACTGCTTGGGGCAGTTATTTCACAATTATAACAATTATTTTATAAATAAACAGAAACTTTCACGTAATGTTCACAGTACGCATGCAGTCAAACAATTATAATTAATTAAAATGGACGGTAAGTCGAGCCTTTCAGTTTAAATCACGGTCTGGCTTTACATATCCTCATTCAGAAGCTTTACAAGCCCAAATCTTTATTTTCCAGCTACTACTGGCTGATACCAGAATCTCCTCGATGGTTAGTAGGCAGAGGACGCATCGCTGATGCTGAGAAGGTTCTCAGGAACCTTGCACGGAAGAATGGCATTGAACTGCAGAGAGGTTTCCTGCTTGATTTACATGTAAGTAAATTTATAAGAACTGAAGAATAATGCAATTCTTAAATTAAAAAGGCATATTTCAACTTTGTTCCACGGTTCCACGTAACAAGACAAATTTAAGAAAACCTCTTTTAACTTTAGCGCACTATGAGTTTGAGAACGTTTTATATTTGTCGGTTAATAGTTAATAGTAATAGACCAGTGCGCGATACATAATAGACCCTGCAATTAAAGTTAGATGGAACTTAGGTATTATGCCATATTAAAGTTGGCTTTTGAAGGTTTTCGAATTATTATCCCCGTTTGAATTATAAACCAACACTATAGAATTATATAAATAAGGCATTAAGCTAAATAAAGTACACCAAAATACAAATTTAATAATAACGCGTGACATCAATTCATAATGAATTTGGTGCACCCATTTAGACATGATGGATGACTAAACCGATATTCCCGCTCTGGGTAGCGAAGAATATGGCGCAGGGTTTTTCAATGCAGTTTTGTTTCGCTACCGCAGGCAACAATTCTATTTTCTTTCCCGGAACTCAAACTATCTCTACATAAAATTACAGTTAAATCAGCAACAGCAGCGGTTATTTCCCATATAACCCCCCTATATAATAATATACCTACGATAATTTTATTTCATACTCATACTCATACTCAGAATTCTCATATTCAGAAAAGAATAAAAGACGAAGAAACAGCTGAAGCAGCAGTGGCAATGCTACCAACACTAAACGGCCACATCGCAACAGAAAGAGAAGACTACGACAGAAGAATAAGCAACATGCTCACATTCAAACCAGACCTGACCAAAATAGCAGAAAACGAAGACAAATCAGAGAGTTTAGAAAGAATAATCGCTTTGGAAGTAGCCGAGATTGTTAATAAAAAGAAAAGTATTGATGAAGAGCCTACCCAGCAGAAAGGGACTCAAACTGATTTTAAATCCCCAACAAATACTTTAAGCAGAAAGTCCCTACAATTAGTGACTAAAATATTCATCCAAGATAAAGAAGATGTTATTGAGAATAGAAGGATGGATGATCAGAATTCGGAAGGAGATTGTAAAGCGTCTCCGTTAGATGTGTTCCGATACCCGAATATTAGGAAGAAGTTTTTGATTCTGACCTTCAATTGGGTGGCTCTTGGAGTCGTTTATAATAGCTTGAGTTATAATACGCCTAATTTGGGTGTGGATGATTATTTGGCGTTTTTTATTGGTAAGTAAAAGATTTCTGTTACCGAGACGTCGCGCTTGTTACTGTGTGAATTGCTATTTTAGTTTTTAACTCCTTTTTTTTGTAATTTTTGTGTTTAATAAAGTATTATCTATCTATATTTGAAAACGGTGGGGTAAATCAAAAGTGTCAGACAAAAATATGATTCAGTCTCAAAATGTGATGAGGCAACTTGTGTTAAACGAAGAATTGGGGTGTTGTCAGAGTTTTCAACTCGCCTATTCTTCTGACACGCGTTTATGCTAGTCTCATTCCCAGATACGAAACTGATGAATAATCATCATCATGGTCCTGGGGATATTTATAAATATGGTTTTCAAGTTCTTTGATGGCCTTTCAAAGTGAGTCTTCGCTTGCGATTTTGATCTACTTTACCGATACAAACTTTTCTTCCATGAGAGGCTACTATAATGCGAATGCCAAAGAAAAGCACTGAAAAACTTAGAGCAATAAAAGACAAGTCGTGACCACGCCACAACAGAATGAGAACCCTTAAACTTCCTAGGAGTCTTCTCTTACTGATCATCTTCTATCAATGTCCTCAGGTGGTGCAGTAGAGCTGCCCTCATATTTCCTGGCGTGGCGCTGCATGGAGCGGTTCGGTCGCCGCTGGGTGCTGTGCGTGTTTATGTGTGTGGGGGGACTGGCTTGTCTCAGCTGCGTGCTCGTGCCGGAAGGTATGGATACCTTTATTCTTCATACCAGACATGCTTATTAACTTCTCTGGTAAAATTGCCATCCAATCCGGAACATGGTAATTCGTGCATGTTACTGACTGATAGAATAAGTTAAATTCTTGAACATCCAGACATGTTCTTCCAGCGGAAGGAAGAACTCCAGTTTCTAGAGTCAGGACTCTTGGCAAAACCTTATTGATAAACAGTAGAAAACTGCTTCTTCACCAACCAATTTCTCCTTACAGCCTGGCCCTGGGTGACAGTGTCGCTAGCCATGCTAGGCAGACTCTGTGCCGCGGCATCGTTCGCGGTCTTCTACGTGCAGATAGGGGAGCTGCTTCCTACAGTGTTGAGGGCGCAGGCGATGGGAGCCGCGTCCTTCATTGCTGGGTTAGGGCTGCTGGCGTGCCCTTATATTGTGCACTTGGTAAGATATTTAAAACATTATTATAAGTCGCTTTAAAGGATATAGAACCTCCAAGTAACCTAATGTAGAATTATAATAATGTAAAATCCTGCCCCCTCCTCCTCCTCCTCCGCCTCCTCCTCTTTGTAAAATCTTGGGTAGCACTGTACTAATTATGGGCAGCGTTATCTCTTACCATTAGGAGAGCGTCTTGCTCGTCTTCTTACTACGTTGTATAAAAAAAAATGTAATTCTTCAAAGGGGATATGGAAACCTTAAGTCCCAAGGTACGTAAAGTGGACGTTCAAAACAAACCTGACGTCGGAAAAATAATCATGGACTATCATTGTTCCTAATATTTATGTACACAATCAAGGATGAAGAATCTAAGTGTTTATCCCGCCTTCTAGGTTTAGTCTACCATCTATGGCCGCGTCATCGCTTAAGTTCAGGAGAGATCGTGGTCAAAGGCTAATCTATAATAATATTTAAAACACTTGGTAAGATATTTAATAATGGTATCTATTACAGTAAGAGTAGGGAAAAAAGTAGAAGCAAAGGGATTCTTCTTTGCCATAACCTCATAACTATGTAATGTTATGTATTTCTAAATTGTCATATGTATCAGATACTATACTCAATGTAAAAAATATGTTATGTGTGTCAATGTAAGCTACTTAAAAATTCTATAATACATGTGATATTGAAATACTTATTAAATAAATAACTGAGGGGCTGTGACTGTGGTGCGTAGTTTTCACCACTCGTTCTCTCCAAACATTTATTCAGTTTTGTATCTGGATGGAGACTTGTAGGGTTGCTCTCGTTAGTCCTGATAATATTTATAAGTTCATTTTTTAAAAATTAATTAAAGGTTAAGCCTTTGAACATGATCTTGTCTGATCTTCGTGATGATACGGCCGCATTTAAAGCTGTTTGCTACCATCTGGCAGATTAAAGCTTGTACGGGATAAATCCCTCCTTGGCTTCACTGAAATCAATGCCGGAAAACATTTACTGGTAGACTTCATTTGCAGGAGGTTTATTGCCAATTTCCAACTAAAAACACAGCACAATAACTTAACTAAAAATTAAGTATCTAACTACGTCGTCTAGGTGGGTACCCCAACAGTGCCAGTTATTCTACCGCCTGAGCAGTAATGTGCCAAACATTACAGGCACTCGAGCTAGTAAAATTACTGGGTGAAAGAGTCTTAGCATCTTATGACGCTTGAGTAAGAAGCACCTAGAATCACATCATTGTGATTATGGGCAGAGTTATCTCTTAGAGACCGTCTTGCTAGTCTTCTTTCTATTAAAAAAAACACGGTTATAATGACCGCTTGGCGACACGGTTTTGTCCAGGGGGTGGTAACTAGCCACGGCCGAAGACTATACACTCTCTTCTACAAAGTAACATCCTGTTTAATAAAACCTTGTTTTCCAGGCGGTGTACTCCCGAGCGCTCCCGCTCACAATAATGGGCGTCCTCTCGATGCTAGGCGGTATGACGTCACTGCTGCTCCCGGAGACGCTCAACCAGCCGCTTCCACAGACCCTGGGCGATGGGGAGCTGTTCGGGAGGAACTTCAAGATATTCAGCTGCGTCCAGCCGCCGGAAGGGAGGACCTATGATTGCGAGGAACCGGATGCGTGACGTCACTTCAACCACTACTTACGGTGCAAGGACCAAACTCTTGGCTTCTGATTGATTCAAGAAGACAACATTCTTCCAGATCCCTCTCCACCTCATCCTTCCAGTGACGTCACTTTTGCATACTTTAAAACGTTCGTAAGGATTGAGGAGCTACTTTTCTCGAAATGGTTACCGATGAACTGAATATCCCATATTTCGTTTACCAATCAATTTAGTTCAATATAAGTAAAATCTAAAAACAATAATTAACTTCAAGTGAAAATCGTAAAAGTCATTTAAATAAAAGAATAATCAGATACGCTGAAGAATAAAATTATATAAAATTTTTAGGGCTACGTCACACCTTACTCTGAAATTTTGCACGCTGTGACGTCATAGTACCTCACCAAGCAATTCAATTCGTTATAATAAATCTGAGTTTTTTATTAAATCAACATAGTAAAAATACATATTATAATGTAATGTGCAATATTTTGTATTTTTACGCTACTTGCGCGAGAAATTATTTTTTTACACCTCCCTTTTAAATTGTTTGTAGTTAACACCAACAATATTATGTAAGGAATATTATATTAATTTATTATATTAATAAATAAGTTAAGCATAATAAATAATTATATTTTGTACATACATAACATTATAGAGGTATAATAATAAGTCAATACAGTAGTCTCAAAGCCACAAATTAGTTTATATTTAGAGCTTAGTTTCTCAATCTGTGTATTTGTAAATAAAATATTGTCATTTGTAAAACATTATTTTAATACCCTATTGTCATCATGATAGGCACAAATTGGTAAAAAAAAATGTTATTTTTTTTCCGTTTCACAAGAAAAGTTTATCAAGTTAAAGTTGTGGGTTTTTTAACAGCTTTTAGGCTTTTGTGGTAACAAGGAAACTGTAATTTTCCACAGATAAGAAGTCAGGGCAAGAGAACGGTCGAAAAAATATCAAATTAATTAATTTAGGGGCTGGGTAGACGACAGACTATTCATGACGCACTTTTTAGTCTGTGAAAATAGAACCTATGCAATTATATGCAGTAACGCACATTACACGGATTATTTGTGCGGCGCGTCGTGTGCTTTTACTGCATATAATTGCATAGGTTCTATTTTCACAGACTAATAACTTATTAGTCTTATTAGTAATAAGTGCGTCATGGATAGTCTGTCGTCTGCGCAGCCCCTTAGGGTACACGTTACACACATAATATAAGTTGGAAATGTTTTTTTTCCTGTCAAATCTCATCGTGTGGGGTATCGTTTTGAATAGTTAATTAAGATTTTTTTTTATGTGATGAAGTAGAAGACGAACGAAGACGCTCCCCTGATGTTAAAAGATAACGCTGCTCATAATCAGTACAGTGCTACTTATGATATCACAATGATGTGAAATTCTAGGAGATCGGGTTATTAAGTAACTTTTTCGATTTAGTAATTCATTCAAGTTTAAAACTTTTTTCGACCGTCAAAAGCCAGAGTAACTTACATTTTAAAGGGGGGACCTTTAAAATGTAAGTTACTCTGGCTTTAAGAACCTGAAAAAAATCAAGACTACGAGTATGCTTTCAATCATGAACTTTCCAAGAAAACTATAGCGGTTAAGATGGAAGCGGAGAAGAGAGTTTTATTAGTTTTAAAGTTTAATTGATGAAAGTTAAGGCAGTTCCACCATCACCCTTTTACTACCGAACTTCCAGGCAAACGGCACTGCGCCACCAATATCTGGTGAGTATACCAGCAGCTCGGACTAAGCGATTCGCTTCGTCTTTCATTATGAGAACGGCGAAGTTATGGAACTCGCTACCACTCTCAGTGTTTCCCGAATGCTATAACGTGGGTTTGTTCAAATCAAGAGTGAATAGGTTCTTACTAAACAAGCGTGCTACAACTTCGACTGCATCGTCACTTACCAACAGGTGAGATTGCAGTCAAACGCTTGATTAGTCTTCTATAAAAAAAAAAAAAAAAAAAAAGTTCAAATTCGATTTGCCAGTACTACGGAAGTTTATATTGCGCGTAGCGAACAGCGCATAGCCATCATTCGCATAGTGATCATTGAAATGTCTTTTTTATGTAGGTGACAAACAAGCAGACCCCACCTGATGGTGAGTGGCTACCGTCGCCTATAGATACCTGCAATACTAGAGGTACCGCTGGTACGTTGCCTACCTTTCAAGACTCAAATCTTGTCTTGTCTCAAATTTGGCCAAAAATATCTAATTGAAAGCAAACTGCAACAACACAATGGTGTAAGTAGTAATAAGGCTTAGGAGCTGCAAAGGTAGGTAGGCATCCAGCTCTATCATCCCTCGTGCTTTAGCGCGGCGGAAGTATGCGCGGTTGAGTCTTCGGACGTTCTTGTACAATCTTCTTTCGCAAACTGGTGAAAAAAAAGTGAAATTAAGATATCTGTTCAGAATTTCTCTATGGTTCAGAATTATCAGCTAGGCGGGTTAGATGATTTGCCAAGCACGCGTTGTGAACATCTTGAACGCGCTAGGCGAGTTATTGACATCTCGTAGAGCTCATTAGGCACCTGTGTTTTATTTTTATTTATTATTCTCGAGTGAACATCTCTTTGAAGATGCCTCGTGTAGAGACGAAACACGTGTCAGCGTTGTAGTCTTTTTTTGCGTAGCGTCCGGCAGCGGTTTGTCATCGTTGTCGTCGTCGTTTCGTATCCTTTGTTCTAGCTAAGTTTCGCGTAACCACATAACTAACACTAACAAATAGTTATAACCCCTAATGCATGCATATGCGGGAGGGCGGGTGGTGCACTCGGTGGTGGAGTTAATACTAATTACTATTTTGGTAACGTTTGAATTCCTCGTCGTCTCTTAAAACTTAGACTCACAAATTTAGAGCGGAATTAACACTATGGTGGACCTAGCAGAGGTTTTTATTAAAAGATTTTTATTTGTAAACACGACTTGTTTATTCGATGGTAGCTTATAGACTACTTTTCATGGAGTGTCATGAATATGCTATGGTATAATAAGGTAGGTACATACATATATGAGATGTAGGTACTACATCTGCCTACCCCTTAAAAATAATTTTTTTTATAGTGAAAAAAAAATTAAAGATAACAATGCAAAAAATATAAAGAAGTAATTAAAGAATACAATACAAAAAAATAATAATGCAAGAGCAATTATATTAAAAAAATTATAAAGTTTGTTTTATTTTAGTTACAATTATGTTACAAAATAGTGAAACATTGCTGAAAATAGGCACATGAAACATGAATAAATGTAAATAAGTGTAAAATTTTATATAAAATGAGATACTTTAAAAACAAACTATATTTGTATACAAACAAAAGTACCAGTGGTAAGTACTAAGCAAATGAAAGAATTTGTCCTTGACCTTGTGTGTGCCGCGTCTATTTTTAGATACGAACCGCTCTTAAACCTTACGATATGATTTTGCGCGGGCGCGTACGTTTTGTTAGACGGCACTTGATTGACAATAGCACTTTTGAACTTCACTTACACTGTTAGCACTGACTGTTTATTGATTGATGGATAAATGCTGGTCGCTTGGCGCGGTGGTGCTCGTAGTACTTCCGGTGAGTTAGCTCGTGCTGCGACCGCGAGTCTCTCGATGCGGTGATCGACTGCGGCTTTGATTCTCCTTTTGCAGTAGCGCCATCCCAAGTAGACGACGCCGAGGGAGATTGTGGCAGCCACCACCACGACGGCAACAAGCGACATGGTGTGGCTGTTGTTGGTGTCCTCCAGCTTTGCGTGGTTGGGCGCTCCGCCAGCGGCGTTCTGCGCCACAATGTTTGTCTTGCCAGGTTGCTGACCCATGATGAAGATCGATGATTGAGACAAGATGATGCTGGTTTTAGATGATGAACTCGTCAGCGTATAGCTTGTGGCGAGAACCTCGTAGGCTCCCGAGTGGTGTTGCCAAAGTGACTGTCGAGTGAGGACTGAGTAGCAAGTATTGCTAAATAATGAATGGCAGTATGGGAAGAAATCATATTACGACTTCTCGCGAAGTGTTATAGGTATAGGATGAAGAAGTTCAGATAACAAACTTAATGTGACGAATGGGATATGGGACGAAGAACATCACATGTCGAATTTGACCGTCTTCTTAACGACTCGGCCGGATCGGGTTGTTGTGGGATTGTTCTCGGCGGACGAGCTGGGAATGTTTTCTTGTGAAGCTGTAACATGATCATCATTAGAGATATAAGCAGGTTTGAGCCTATCCAGCGTTAAAGCGACATCCCGAGAACCCATTTGAATACGATAGTACTTAGGTGACTTAGAAATGATTTTGTAGGGGCCCTCGTAAGGTGGAGTTAACGATCTTTTGTTTTCTCGCCTGACGAAAACGTAGTCTCCATTTATAAGATCTTCGTGTATGAAAATCTTGCGATGATCCTTTTGTTGCCGAGAAACTGGCTGTAGAGAGGCCAAAGTTTCCGTTAGCTTGATGGTATACTCTGCATCGTTTGTTGAAGTACCTTTTGTATGCGCAAAAAAATCTCCGGGGAGTCGGATAGATTTTCCGAAGGTAAGTTGTGCTGGGCTAAAACCGCTGTCTTTTTTGATACACGATCTTAACCCCAACAGCACAAGAGGTAATTCACGCACCCATTGTGTATTATCCTTGCAACGTGCGATGATTGCTGCTTTAAGAGTGCGATGAAAGCGTTCAATTTGGCCGTTTGCCTTAGGGTTATAAGCTGTGGTGTGTATTTTCTCTATACCTAGTCTATTTGTGATTTGATGAAATAGCTGTGACTCGAACTGTCGACCTTGGTCTGTAGTGATTTTTTCCGGGCAGCCATATCTTGAAACCCAATACTCTATGAATTTTGATGCGACCGTTTCTGCTGTAATGTCTTTTGTGGGTATGACCTCTGGCCATTTGGCTACCCTGTCTATGATGGTTATACAGTATGTGAAGTCTTCCGATGGAGGTAATGGTCCTACGATATCTATGTGTACGTGTTCGAATCTATTAGAATGCTCAAATTCACCAAGTGGAGTGCAGGTGTGTCTCTGCACTTTTGATTTCTGGCACGGTATGCAGCTTTTCACGTATTTAGCTACATAAATAAAATAAAAAATAAAATAAAAAGCCATTTATTGCCCAAAATTAAGAATAGATACAGCTTATATACTTAAACTAATCTAATTACTACTAACTTATAAATTATAGGCCGATTCGCATAGCGCGATTCGCCGAGATTAGGTACATTATTAGCACATATAGATTAGCAATTAAATTAATATTAATTAAAGTAAATTAGGCAATAGGGGTGCATTCAGCACATGCTGGGTGAATATCCAGTAGACTAAATATTCCCCCAGCGCTGATTTTCAATGCACCCCTTCCTCGGTCTAAGGTGTTTGCCGAGAAGGAACATTGTTTTGGCAGGTATTGTGTACATACAAATCCGTTACAATTAGGCAGTATGTTTGTTGAGATATCTTTGGCAGTATAAACACGAGTGTGTGTAAGCGTGTTTGCGTGTATGTATGTGTGTGTGTGTGTGTGTGTGTGTGTGTGTGTGTGTGTGTGTGTGTGTCTGTCTGTCTGTGTGTGTGCGTGCGCGTGTGTATGTATGTGTGTTAGTGTGTGTGAGTGAATGAGTGTGTACGTTTATGCGTACGAACGCGTGCGAGTCATAAAGTGCCTGTGCCAGAATAACACAGAGTCGTTGGGAAAAAAAGTGCTTAAAGAAAAATAAAAATTGAGTAGGTGGGTTCATCTTTTTTTAAAATTATTTGATGTAATTAATTGTAACAAGTAGAATAAATCAATAAAGAACGAAAAAATATATGGTAGATCTATGAATTCTAGCTATTTGGTAAGTTTGAAGGCTGTCTCAAAATCGTGCTCCTGTCTTTGTAACAAAATTTGTTTAAGCCTCAATTTGAATGTGGTACCACTAAGTTTATTTCTTAAAGGAGGGGGCAGATTGTTCCAAATTTTCGATGCACGATATTTAAAACAGCCCTCAAAACCTACTGTCTTTTTCTCGGGGACGTACAAAAGATTCCTATATTTAATGCGTTTAATACGATCGTCCGAGTCTTTAGACCATCTCAGCTTCTCGAAGAGGTATTCGGGACGACCACTCCAAAGAACTTTTTGCGTGGTACAGGCTATATGGAGTTCCCTACGTGTTTTCATGTTGAGAATACCCTTCCTAACTAGATATGGAGTTACATGCTCCCTTCTCGGTATACTGTAACAGAAACGTGCACAGGCGTTCTGCACTTTATTGGATGGCGTTTTCGGTTTTCACCCATAGCCTAGGTCCGTACACCGCGCTACAATAATTGAAGGGAGATAGTACGAGAAGATCACACAACAGTAATCTTATATCCTCAGAAATGTGTCTCCTAATGTTGTATAATATTTTTAATTTATAGAAACTATTTTTTATTTTATCATTTATATGGTGAATGAATCTCAATTCATCGTCCATAATTAATCCTAGATTTCGAGCCTCCTTTACGATGGGAAGTTCTACACCGCCCATTTCAATCTTGGGGTTGTGATCTAAAACTTTCCTAATTTGCGCTTTTGAGCCCAAAATTATGACTTTAGATTTAGCTGGATTGAGAATCAATGAGTTCCTAGTTGCCCAATCAAATAAAGTTTCTAGGTCGTGATTGACTCTCCATAGAGCCTCTACAGTGTCTTTTGGCTCGAAGCTAAAATAGATCTGGGTATCATCTGCATATAAATGATGATTACACACTTTTAACTTTTTTGGCATATCGGCAGTGAACATTGAGAACAGAATTGGGCTTAAAATAGATCCTTGAGGAGTACCCCTGGGTACACTTCGTACCTCTGAAATGACTTTACTTCCATCCTGACCCTCTATTTCCACGTATTGCTCCCTGTTACTTAGGTATGATTCAAACCACTTACAAGCTTCATCTGAGAATCCGTAGTAGGACAGTTTAGCTAATAATAATTTATGATTCAAGCAGTCAAACGCGCGCGAAAAATCAAGGAGGACGAGAACAGTACTGAGGCCGGCATCCGAGGCGGTTAGTATGTCGTCAGTAACTTTTAAAAGGGCAGTTTCAGTGCTATGTGCCTTACGGAAACCGGACTGATATTTAGGAATAATGTCTTCTTTTTCAACATACTCTTCCATTTGTTCTAATACCACGCGCTCCAGTAGCTTCGACAACACTGGCAAAATACTAATGGGCCTGAGATCTTTGATAGTTTCTACATTATTGGACTTTGGGATGGGTCTTACAAGAGCACGCTTCCAGTCTTGAGGAAACGTGTTTGTAAGAATCGACTCATTTATTATGGCCGCAATGACTGACAAGGACTCAGGCAGAGTAAGCCTTATCATTTCCGCACTTAGTCCGTCATATCCCATTGCGTTCGTATCAATTTTTAAAAGAATTTTGCCAATTTTATCCTCTGAGACTGGATGAATGGAAAAAGAGCTCATATTATTCTTTTTATTACACAAGAAAAAGTTGAGAGTGTCACTGTCCACTTGATCAACACCGGGAATGTTAAGGAAGTGCTGATTAATTACGTTGGGATCTCTTAAATTATAAGGTATCTCTAAAGTTTTTGCAGGGCCCACTTCCTTAACCTTCCTCAAGTAGTGCCACATCTTATTCGGCTGACGTAAATTTTTATTAATATAGTGTGTAAAAAAAGCAGTCCTCTCCCTTTCTGTCGTACATCCGCATTCATACCGGGCCAAAAGTATCGTTGTGTAATAAGACGCCGCGTAGCTGCGGTGCCTGGATGACTAAGTACATGGGTACTAGATAACGCTTTTTCTCGGAACTCGGCCGGTAGGTAGAGTCGAGCATGTGAAGTTGATGTTTCGAAGACAAGTTGATTGTTGCAAAATGGAACTTGTAACGAACTAAACTTCAAATTAGGTTTGTCTCTGAGATTCGAAAGTTCTTTATCTTCGATTTGGCTTTTATAGAGTCGCTCGTAATTGAAGATAGTAGGCATTTGAATTTCTTCGACTAGTCTAGAGAGTGCATCGGCTGCACTGTTGTCTTCACCTTTAATGTATTCGATATTGGTCACGAATTGAGAAATGAAATCTAGTTGGCGTAAACGTCTTGGAGTGTCAGATTTCGATTCCTTTTTGGTTAGCGCGTATGTTAGTGGTTTGTGATCCGTGAGAACTGTTACTTCCCGGCCTTCGACTGTATAGCGGAAGTGTTTAATAGCCATGTAGATTGCTAAAAGCTCTCTGTCATAGGTACTATATTTTGATTGCGCGCTGCTTAGTTTTTTAGAGTAGAATCCGATAGGTTCCAAAACTATGTCGGGTTTGTTTACAACTTGATGTAGTGCGGCGCCTACGCAGGTACCGGAAGCGTCCGTCGTTAGGACTAACCTTGCCGATGGGTCTGGATGATGTAATGTGACGGCGTCGCAGATGTGTTGTTTACATTTGTTGAAAGCATCTATTGATTCTGCAGTCCAAATGATTTTGGTCTTGTCGTTTTTCTTAGAGTTGTGTAGATAACTGTCCAATAGATGTTGCGAATCGGCGGCATTAGGTATGCTGCTCCGATAGAAATTAATAAGTCCGAGGAAACGTCTTAATTGCGCGACGGTTTCGGGTTGCGGGTACTGTGTGATAGCTTGCACCTTCTCTTGATCTGGTTTAATACCATCGCCGGTCACACGATATCCTAAGAATGTTAGTTCTGTTTTACCGAATTCGCATTTACTTGTGTTTATGGTGATGCCATACTGGTCTAAGCATTTAAATACCTCTGCTAAATCTACCATGTGTTGTTCCGTGTTTTCGGACGCTACCAGTATGTCATCTAAATAACAGAATGTGTTCTTTGCGTTGACTACTTTGTTGATGAATCTTTGAAAACTCTGAGCAGCGTTACGTAAACCGAAACCCATTTTTGTAAACTCGAACAACCCAAAAGGCGTGATTATTGCGGTTTTGGGTATATCCTCTGTAGCGATAGGTATGTGGTGAAACGCGCGTCGGATATCGATTTTTGAGAAGATTTTTTTATCTCGTAAAATGAATGTAAAATCTGTAAGACGCGGGATCGGGTAACGATCTGGTTCCGTGATAGCGTTTAAGCGTCGGTAGTCGCCGCATGGTCGTAATTCACCATTTTTCTTACTGACTACGTGTAGTGGATTCGCCCAAGGACTGGTGGAGGGTCGGCATACCCCTATCTCTACCATGCGTTGGAATTCCTCTTTGGCAGCTTTATATTTTGCCGGGTTAAGAGGGCGGGCTTTTTCATATACGGGCGGACCGTTGGTGAAAATATGGTGGACGACGTCGTGCTTGGGAATTTCCTTGTGGTTCTCTTTCTGAGTTAGGGTCGGGTGCTTTATGAGAAGTTGATGATATATATCGTTTGTGTTGACAGATTTGATAGATTGTATGTCTTCATCAACATTGATTTGCGCTATTCTGTGTAAGTTGGTAATTTTATCAACTAATTTCCTGCCGTGGAGGTCAACCATTAGTTGATTTTCGGCCAAGAAATCAGCTCCTATTATGGCATGTCGAACGTCTGCTTGAACAAAAGTCCAACGTAGTGCGCGTCGCAACCCTAAATCCAAGGTGAGTGTTTTTTCCCCATATGTTGCTATAGGCGTGCCGTTAGCTGCGTAAAGTGTGTAATCTGTTTGCAGTGGTTTGCGGCCTTTATGTGTAAATGGTAATATCGATATGTCAGCGCCAGTGTCGATTAAAAAACGTATACCGGTTTTGAGATCGCTGATGCAGAGGCGATATGATGGGTCGACACCAACGCTCGCCGCTCGTGGTGTCGGTTCTAGTTTAAAGACCTTTGACTGCACCTGTTATCGCCGCACTTCTTAGCTTGGGTACCGTATATGTAATGGTAATAGCATTTGTAGTCAGTGTCACCTGGTTGAGCCTGTTGTTGTCTAAACTTATAATAATTATTGGTGGATGAGCGCGACCGTGACCTTGACCGATTGTTATTGTCGTTAGCTTGACGCTCTCCGCTGCGTCCGCGGGATGTATTAAGCTGGTTAAGCTTACGGTTTAATGTAGCAATCTCGGTGGTGATCGCGTCTAGTTTTTGTTCCAAATTGTTATTTTCTTGGGTTTGGTCTCTAGCTGTTAATTGCGGCGGTTTACTCACTGCGAAGACTGTGGGACGAGAAGCTTCCATAATTTTGTCTGCAATGCTGGCCACTTGGTCAAGATCAATACCGCTGCAGGCAGTGAGGACTGCCCTTACTGTGTGTGGTAGCCTCCCTAGCCATAATAGTCTTAGTGTCTCTTCAGGAATCAGCTTATTTTTGCTTAGTTCCCTCATGTTACGTAGGAGCTGGGTGGGCTTTTTGTCCCCTAACTCTAATTCTGTGAGAAGCTGTTGAAGTTCGTAAGTGTCTGACTGTGAGTATGCGGATATGAGTCTTTCTTTGAGAGCTACGTATTTATCTTTATCGGGTGGGTTATCGAGAATGTCGCTTACCTGGCTCAATTCATCTCTACTTAATCTCGCGATGAGCAGCTGGTACTTGTGAAGATCGCTAGGCCGTTGTGGGTCGACGATGGCTTCAAAGTGGTGAAACCACAGGCGTGGTTTGGTTGACCAAAAATCAGCGATTCTGGATTTGACGGTGATGACGCCAACAGGTTTCTCGTCGAGTGCAGCAGGCGAAGGGGCGCCGGGCGGTGATGCATTGGATGGGCCGGCACCATCGGCCTGTGGGCCGGTGGCAGCGTTAGGCTGCACAGGCGGGTATAAACCCATTTGCGGCACTTGCACTATATGGTCTGGCATTGTTTATAAAAAAAAATGTCACTTCACTATAAAACAGTCCACTTTACACACGAGTTTATTATTCAATACTATTTAATTATTTGCGATAACGTCTCTAATTTTACCCGATTATTTTGATTTTAACTTGCGTCGGGGGTCACCAATATGGTGGACCTAGCAGAGGTTTTTATTAAAAGATTTTTATTTGTAAACACGACTTGTTTATTCGATGGTAGCTTATAGACTACTTTTCATGGAGTGTCATGAATATGCTATGGTATAATAAGGTAGGTACATACATATATGAGATGTAGGTACTACAACACTAAATATTAAATAATAACTAATAATTGATGGATTTTAATGTAATTTTCATTTTCTAGCTGACCCGGCAAACGTTGTTTTGCCATATAAATAATTATGGCTATTAAAAAATAAGGGTTGATAGTAGAAGGGTGAAAATTGAGGATTGTATGTATTTTTGTATGTTGTATCATAAAGAAATAGAAATTAAAAATTTTGTCTAAAAAATAAAAATAAAAATTTGGGGGTGGACTACCCCTAACATTTAGGGGGATGAAAAATAGATGTTGGCCGATTCTCATAGATACCGGATAAGCACAAAAAATTTCATCACAAGTGAATTAAATTAAAAATTTAAAAAAACCCCAACGCAATACGTAATTCACCATTTTTTGATGGCGGCCATCTTGGATTTTAAATTTTATATAGTGGGCTGTAATCTACTCGTTAAGCCCTTTCATTTGATACCCATATTGAGGGGGTCGTGGAAGAAAAAAGTAATTCGCCATTTTGTAGCGGCGGCCATCTTGGACCGATTTTCACCAAACATGGCTAAAAACACTCTCGACTAACTTTACTTTCAAACAAAAAAAACTAAATCAAAATCCGTTCATCCGTTTGGGCGCTACGATGCCACAGACAGACACATACACACACACACACACACACAGACAGACAGACAGACAGACAGACAGACAGACAGACAGACAGACAGACAGACACGTCAAACTTATAACACCCCGTCGTTTTTGCGTCGGGGGTTAAAAATCGGTCAAGCCGTTTCGGAGGAGTATGGCAACGAAAACTGTGACACGAGAATTTTATATATCAGAGATAGAATGATTCAAGATGAAGGTTTATATGTATAATCTAATATATAAAATTCTCGTGTCACAGTTTTCGTTGCCATACTCCTCCGAAACGGCTTGACCGATTTTGATGAAATTTTTTGTGCTTATCTGGTATCTATGAGAATCGGCCAACATCTATTTTTCATTCCCCTAAATGTTAGGGGTAGTAGTCCACCCCTAAATTTTTTTTTTATTTTGTAGACAAAATTTTCTTTTCTATTTTTTTATGATACAACATACAAAAATACATACAATCCTCAATTTTCACCCTTCTTCGATCAACCCTTATTTTTTAATAGCCATTTTAGTAATTTAATAATTTTTCCTCTCCGGTCGAAAACTGATCAATCGTCATTTAATTAGTTATCCCCGCCAGATGTCTACAGGTGTCACTTCTGACCCAGTAAACAGCACGGATTAGGGATGAGAACGAAGCCGGTCTCCTTTCTTTCTCACTCCCTACACAGTTGTCGGCCATCATTATTGTTTATGTATCAAGTGTAGTAGTAACGTTGACAATTATTATTTTGCTATCTCAGTGTAACTCTCATATTAACTTTTAATCATTCCTATTTTATCAATAATAATTAAATTATCAATTTTGAGTGTATTTTGCACGATTAGTTAATCAAGTGATTTTATAACCTCAAAAGTACTCAACACGTGACACGAGCTTTCAATAACAACGGATTTTGTGTTGTAAGTATACTTTTTTTTATTTACATCGAAAATGTTGTTGATCTTATAAAAATGTAATTTTAATTTAATTTTATTAAAAAAATGTAATTGAACAATTAAGATTTTCATAGTTTCCAAAAAATCAATCATTATGAATCTTTATTTTGAAATGTCAATGGAAATATTGGTTGTATGAAAAAATTATAAGAGACAATGTTTTCATAAAATTTAATTTTTACTTTTGTTTGAAAAATTTTTCCATAAAATAATGCTTATTTCACGCATATACCACATTCTTACATACATACAATATACACATTCTAAAATACATACATACTTCCAATAAGTAAGCTATTTTTTGTCTACACTAGAAATTACTAGGAAATTATTTATATGGCAAAACAACGTTTGCCGGGTAAGCTAGTCTAATATATAAAATTCTCGTGTCACAGTTTTCGTTGCCATACTCCTCCGAAACGGCTTGACCGATTTTGATGAAATTTTTTGTGCTTATCCGGTATCTATGAGAATCGACCAACATCTATTTTTCATCCCCCTAAATGTTAGGGGTAGTCCACCCCTAATTTTTTTTATTTATTTTTTAGACAAAATTTTTAATTTCTATTTTTTTATGATACAACATACAAAAATACATACAATCCTCAATTTTCACCCTTCTACGATCAACCCTTATTTTTTAATAGCCATTTTAGTAATTAATCATTTTTCCTCGCCGGTCGAAAACTGATCAATCGTCATTTAATTAGTTATCCCCGCCAGATGTCTATAGGTGTCACTTCTGACCCAGTAAACAGCACGGAGTAGGGATGAGAACGAAGCCGGTCTCCTTTCTTTCTCACTCCCTACACAGTTGTCGGCCATCATTATTGTTTATGCATCAAGTGTAGTAGTAACGTTGACAATTATTATTTTGCTATCTCAGTGTAACTCTCATATTAACTTTTAATCATTCCTATTTTATCAATAATAATTAAATTATCAATTTTGAGTGTATTTTGAACGATTAGTTAATTAAGTGATTTTATAACCTCAAAAGTACTCAACACGTGACACGAGCTTCCAATAACAATGGATTTTGTGTTGTAAGTATAAGGTACTTTTTTTTATTTATATCGAAAATGTTATTGATCTTATAAAAATGTAATTTTAATTTAATATTATTAAAAAAATGTAATTGAACAATTAAAATTTTCATGGTTTCCAAAAAATAAATCATTATGAATCTTTATTTTTAAATGTCAATGGAAATATTGGTTGTATGAAAAAATTATAAGAGACAATGTTTTCATAAAATTTAATTTGAAAAAAAATTCCATAAAATAATGCTTATTTTACGCATATACCACATTCTTACATACATACAATATACACATTCTAACATACATACATACTTCCAATAAGTAAGCTATTTTTTGTCTACACTAGAAATTACTAGGAAATTATTTATATGGCAAAACAACGTTTGCCGGGTAAGCTAGTACATGTATAATATAGTAGAAAAACACTGTTTATTTTCTATTAAGCGCGACAAAGACGCGCGGGTCGACAAGTTGACTATATTAATTACTAGCTGTGCCCAGCGGTTTACCCGCAGTATTTATGTAGCCTATGTGTTATTCCAGGCTCTAAGCTATATCTATACAATTTCAGCTTAATCGGTTCACCTGTTTAGGCCTGAAAGAGTAACAAACATCCATCCAGACATCCATTCTTACAAACTTTCACGTTTATAATTTTAGTAAGATTAAACTCCAACTGACTCCAACCTGAGCGTTCCTGAGGTCCTAAACATTTGGCAGCGAGTCTCTGGACATCTTCCACGATGATGTGGAAATCCTCCATCTCCTGAACGAGGACCACTATCACCAGGAACTTGTTGAGAATCCACCCGACGAACAATAGGAGAGTCATTGTTGAAATACTCTGTAAACAAGTGAATTAAATTAAAAAATTTAAAAACCTCCAACGCAATACGTAATTAACCATTTTGTGGTGGCGGCCATCTTAGATTTTAAATTTTATATAGTGGGTTGTATTCTACTTGTTAAGCCCTTTCATTTGATACCCACATTGAAGGGGTCGTGGTAGAAAAAAGTAATCCGCCATTTTGTAGGGGCGGGCATCTTGAACGGATTTCCACCAAACATAGCTAAGAACATTCTCGACTAACTCTACTTTCAAACAAAAAAAAACTAAATCAAATTCCGTTCATTCGTTCGGGAGCTACGATGCCACAGACAGACACACAGACAGACAGACAGACACGTCAAACTTATAACACCCCGTCGTTTTTGCGTCGGGGGTTAAAAAGAATTTACTGTTATAATGAAACTAAGCGTAACAATACATAATTAACATAAACATAAGGTATATTTATTTACCTAAAACACTGTTCAGGGCCGGTTTTAACATTACCAGCGCCCTGGGCGAGATTTCTTGGGCGCCCCCTAAAAAGCAATTCAAACCCATACTAAAAACGAAAAAGGAAAAAATTCCAGGATTTTTTTCTGGGCCGAATCCGATGGGCAAAATCATGGGCGTATCTAGAAAAAAAAACACCTTTCCAGCTAGTTGCGAGCTCCGAGAAAATTTTGAATTTTTCAGCACGAAGCACGAGCTGCGTTTAGCTTGCTCCGAGTGGCAAAGAAACTAAATAAGTATTCTTATTTATAAAAGCGCGAGCAGCTCGCTGCGAGCGCCGCGAAAATTTAGATTTTTTAACACGAATGATGTGCGTTTAGCTTGCTTTGAGTGGCAAAGAAACTAAATGTCCTTATTTATAAAAGCGCGAGTAACTCGCTGCGAGCGCCGAGAAAATTTTGAATTTTTCAGTACGAATGTTGTGCGTTTAGCTTGCTCCGAGCGGCAAAGAAACTAAATAAGAATTCTTATTTATAAAAGCGCGAGCAGCTCGCTGCGAGCGCCGAGAAAATTTAGATTTTGTTCAGCACGAATGATGTGCGTTTTGCTTGCTTCGAGTGGCAAAGAATCTAAATGTCCTTATTTATAAAAGCGCGAGTAACTCGCTGCGAGCGCCGAGAAAATTTTGAATTTTTCAGCACGAATGATGTGCGTTTAGCTTGCTTCGAGTGGCAAAGAATCTAAATGTCCTTATTTATAAAAGCGCAAGTAACTCGCTGCGAGCGCCGAGAATATTAGGCATTTTTCAGCACGAATGGTGTGCGTTTAGCTTGCTTCGAATGGCAAAGAAAGTAAATTTTCTCATTTATAAAAGCGCGAGCAGCTCGCTGCGAGCGCCGAGAAAATTTTGAATCTTTCAGCAAGAATGATGTGCGTTTATCTTCCTTCGAGTGGCAAGGAAACTAAATGTTCTTATAAAAGCGCGAGCAGCTCGCTACGAGCACCGAGAAATGTTGAATTTTTCAGAACGAATGGGGCGCCACGGGCGCCCCATTATAGAGCCTGTGGCGCCCCTTTTATCCGGCGCCCTGGGCGGTCGCCCAACCGCGCCCTACCCTAACGCCCGGCACTGACACTGTTTTACAATTCATGTTTATTTAATATAGTTTTGTATAACGAGAGGGTCAAAAATCATCAGAAGTCGCTTTAACTGGTTTCTGTGTAACACACGGTGCGGTCGCCAGTTCTTTTCCTTAAACTTGGCTTGACACGTTGCCGCGTGTCTAGATTGGACCCCAATTTTACTTGGGTTCCTCGAGGATTCAGAATGAATAATAATTAGATATATATTAATCCGGTACCACAATCATCTCTCTTTTTGCTAACCTCCACTGTCACAAAATAAAAAAATAAATAAAAAAAATTTACGATGCCAGTACAAAATCATATCCAACTTATTATTTTATTATTATTGGGGAACCTCAAAAGGACCTTAAGCCGCTTCGACCATTTCTGATCTTTTGTGGCAGTCCAGTTGAGTTATAATTCTCTGCTTAATCCCGTGGCCTCTAGGAAGTTCCAGATGTTTCGGGGAGTGATTTGTTGTATCTCTTCTGGGAGCATGATGTGTCACTCCAGATATCCAACTTATTTTTATATTTTTTTTAAATTTAGCATCTTTGGTCTCTTCAAAGTGGAGTTTTAGAAAATAAATATGTGTTTTATAGGTTAGTTGCACCGTCGTCTCTTTTTCGTGCAGAATCTTATAGTGGAGAAATGGAAAAATAATGGAATTGTGTTTTGAGCACTAACCAAAAATAAAGTATATCCTGTAGATATACATTTTTTTTTTATTCACTATGTTGCATTGTATCGAATACAATAAGGCCTACAAAACTTACGTATTGGGTGTTATCAGGCCGTTAACTCCGCTCTAATTTGTGAGTCTAAGTTTTAAGAGGTGGCGAGGAATTCGCCTAATTCTATTAATTTATGTACCGGGGATAGACTTCCTTTGCAGGAGGTCGACTAGGTACCCCAACAGCCAGTTATTCTACCGCCTGAGCAGTGATGTGCAAACATTACTGTGCTTCGGTAGGAGGGCACTGCAGCTAGTGAAATTACTGAGCTGAAGAGTCTTACAACTTATGATTCTTAAGTAAGATGCGTTAGCGCAGTGCACTGGGTAGCACCGTACCAATTATGGACAGCGTTATCTCTTACCATCAGGAGAGTGTCTTGCTCGTCTTCTACTTCATCACATAAAAATAAAACTCTCCAAGTGTCCTGCCCATTTCCACTTTAATAAAGAATGATAAGATGTAAGGTAGGTTAAATTAATAAATTTGGAATTAATCAATAAGAACATTATTTATTCCAAAGCAAACTCGTATAAAAAAATTAAGTACCCACTACTACTCCTGTCTGAAAATGCTTGCATACAATAAATGTTATGATTTATTAACTCACAACCCAGCTGGAATCGTGGTATTTCAATTTGAACAGAACAATCCATACTTCAATGTAGATCATCGTGTGAAGAAAGGAATCCATGATGAAGAATAATAACTGAAACATACGGTAACGTATCAGTAACTGAATAAAATAAACATTAAAATAAAACAATATTTTTTGTCCGTGAAAAAATTACATTTATTCTAAGTTGACGTAAAAAAAAAACAGCAGTTTATGTTCCAAAATTCATCCATTTCAGTCCATTTCGAGCCTCTGCATAAATCAAAATTCATAGGGCACATGAACTTGCCGTTTCCACATGCTTATGATTTGGCAGATTATTATATTTTAAGTTTAGGAAAAAAATATGAAAACTATGCATATTTGCAATTAATTCATATATAAGAAATTTTAAGTACGTAATCATCAAAGTTGAGCAATGTTATGCGCGTACGTATTTGGATGGGCGACCTAGTGACCTAAATTTTTGCTGACTTTTTTTGGATGACCCTCGGTGGCAAATTCGACTTGCACTTGTCCGGTTTTATTGATTCATCAATTGCTCAGAGTTGAACATATCCAAGGGAGGTATAAATTTTCTTTTATAGTGCCATCATTCACTCTCCCTCCTTTACTTTTCAATAAATAGTTGCTTTATATTTTTGAGTAAATATAATATAGAATAATAATAACATAACTTGATATATTAGCAATAAGACCGCCAATTGTAACTCTTTCTATTCTTGTGTAATCTTTTTAAGCTTCATTTACTGTATTTATGATGTGCAATAAAGTGTCTTCTATTCTATATTATAATGTTTTTCAAAAATATTAGTGAACTTACCAGATCTTCAAACACTTTTATAAAAAGATTATAACAATCCAACAAATTCAAATAAATCTGAAACATCTCCATGAATTCTCTATTTCCTAATTCAGATTTAGGATTCTTCGCATTTTCAATCCATTGCAGCATATTAAATTTAATTAACTTAATAATTCGAATAGCATACAAGAATGTTAAATTAAAACTAATTACTAAGAGACCATTTATGAAATCATGGATATTCATTCTAGAGACAACGATGTGGATTAAGAAATGATGCGCGAGGTAACCAACAACTATGAAGATATTAAAATAAGTATTGTATCTCATCGTACAAGTGATTCTCTTATTGTTCTTAAGATTTTTGGTAACTCTTTGGATAGCAAGCACAAGAATAACGTTATTGAAGGAATGTTTATAGTTACTGATGAAGTTTAAAATATATCCCGAACCAAAAAGCACGAAGTTGATTAATCTGTTAGCTATGAACAAATCAGAAGTTTCCAAATTAAAAGATTCAATCGAACCATCAGTGTAATCAATAATAATTCTTATTAAAAAAGATGAGATAAATAAACAAGTGCCAACAAAAGCTATGGCGTTGGTGATCCAACCGTTCGGAGTTATGAAGTTATCATCAATTTGGTACTTTTTCGAGAGGAATAGCAAATGCAGAATGTTAAAAGGTTTCAAATATCTTTGGAAATCTTCGTCAATAATGTTGTAGAGTAATATTTCATTATTGCTGCGTTTGAAGTTGATGACGTTCTTCTGAAACACCATTGTGCTTTAAGAATGAAGGTAAATTGAGCTTAAGGTGACAAGGTAAAGGATGTTATTGATTTGGACATATTTATTATTATAGTAATTCATAGTGAAAACAATTTGATGATTAATGTGCGTAATAAGATTGTGAACGTATTTTGTTATTGGAGTGTCACGCCATGTGAAATTACATTATTAAAGAGGTTCATTTGAAATAACAATTTCATCTAAATACATAAAAGGAAAGAGTGACCGACTGATCTATCAACGCACAGCCTAAATCACTGGACGGATTAGGTTGAAATTTGGAACTCTGTGTTCCAAATTTTAGATTTTTTGACGTAGACCTCCGCTAAGAAATAATTTTGCCACGCTGGCAAAGTCGCGAGCGTAAGCTAGTTCAATAATATAATAACTGATATAGATATGGACACTGAGGTTATTTTGGGATATAAACCATGGTGTCCATGATTATGATTTGCCTTTGACAATGCAAGAATACCCCATAGATTGATCTACCTACTCAACCCTTCTCACCCACTTCTGGGCATGTCACTTCAGGTCTGCTCATGATCATGCCACACCTTCCGATCCGGTGCGAGTCTCATCCAGTTCCTTCTGACATACTTTGCAATATCGTCTGACCATCAGGCTGGTGGTCTGCCTTGAGGTCTTTGTCCTTGCCTTGGGTACCATATTATCGCAGCCTTGGTTCACCTGATGACCTGTTAATGGTTCTGTAACTATGTTTGAAACAAATAAAAATATTTTACGTTACTCTACCTGTTTTCAACTCATCCGTCTTTTACCGGGGGTAGACTTCCTTAGCAGGAGGTGGTCTAGGTGGGTACCCCAACAGTGATATTCTACCACCTGTGTAGTGATGTGCAAACATTACTGTGCTTCGGTAGGAGGGCACTGTAGCTAGTAAAATTACTGGACTAATGATTATATGAATATTAACATCTCATGACTCTTGAGTAAGAAGCGTTGGTGCAGTCCTCCTAGAATTTCACATCATTGTGAAATCCTTAGTAGCACAGTACTGATTATGGGTTATCTCTTAACATCAGGAGAGCCTCTTGCACGTCTTCTACTTCATTACATAAAAAAAAATCTTGCCAAGTGTCCTGCCCATTTCCACATTAATAAGTTAGGTTTAATAAAAAAATTGAAATTATTTAATCAATAAGAACATTATTTATTCCAAAGCAAACTGTAGAAGTACAACTGTATAATTTGCTATTAAACCGATCAATCTGAATGGTAGATTTGCGTCTAACAAACACACTCCGCATATGGACATCTTGGTAAATTCTGCTTTACTTATTCTTATTATGTTCTTGCAAATTTTCTTCTCTGTATCTGGAACAAATAAGTCATGACTTTTTTTTGAAAATGTGAAATGTCACCCGACACAGGGAGGTATGTAGGATTCACCCACAAAAGATTGGCGTGGCGAAGATACATATATACCCACTAAATGACTTTTAGCATAGTAAGACATTGACATAAAATAAGTGTAGCAAATTCCGTCCCACTGTCAAGACTAAACTGACATAATATATCAAGACGCTACTCTTGCTACTCGCACTGTCATTGCAATTAGCAGCTACTCCCAATGTCATTGTGCTCTTACAAACGTCAATTACTCTTGACAGTGGGATGGGAGTTTGCTGGTCTTACGTTAATGTCACAGTGTGCTACGGGGGCTGAGCGTGTTCCTGCGGGAAGCCATAATAAAGGCGGGGTACGGCGATGCACCCGTCTGCGCCACGAAGTTATGTAAAGGTAACTAAGTCACTCATGTCATAAAAAAGGTTTCGTGTTATCCCTAAATCTATAAACATGTTCTGTTGGAGTATAAACCTCAATTAATTATTAATTAATTGATCCTACCCTAGCTTCACTGAACAACTAACTCTATCTTACCTAGTTCTGTTGACTTCACTTTCTGTTTACACATTTTCAAAATATTTTCTTTTCCAATGCACAAGCGCTCGCCCTCCAGTCCGATGATCCATTGGAAAAGTATATTCTTCAATACCCACATTAAAATCATTATAAGCACAAATGAAGCCTCGAATTCCTAAAGAACATTATATTGAGTCATATAGAGAAAGAACATCTGGAACTTGTATTGAGTCATAAGAAAACTACTCGTTCATCCATTGGATTCTTCCACTCTCCCACTGGACGAGGAATTCATGATTCCTCTTCTATCTACGCTAGAGTGGATCAGAAATATGCACCTCATAATCGTAAAGCCTGAGAATTCGATAAATGCAATAGGTAATGTAATATTTTTCTTTAATAATATTAAAATTCTTGGCAATAATCAACAAAGCTACACGTAGAAAACCACCAGCTGCGCCCAGCGGTATTACCCACTGTACCGTAGCCTGTTTGCCTGTTTGTCATTCCAGGGTCTAAGCTCTATACAAAATTTCAGCTCAATCGGTCCCTATTCCCCCCTAAATTCTTACTTAACAACTAACTCTCACGTTAACTTTTAACTTTCACTTTTATAATATTAGTAGGATAACTGGCTAAATTAGCAAATTGAGATCTGCAAATTTACTTTAAAAAAATTATTTCTATAATATTAAGGTTTACCAAATTGAGATCTTTTCCAGTGATATCAGCTTTTATCATCGTTATCAAAACTTGCACATACAGCAAACCGTGAAATGTCGTCTCAATTACATGCAGTAATATCTAAAAGTAAAAAATATTATTAATCATTATTATTATCATCATCAGCCCAAATTCGTCCACTGCTGGACATAGGCCTCTCCCATGGCACGCCACTCAACTCGGTCCTCCGTCTTCCTTCAAATTTTAGGCAGTACCAAAGGTCCTTGGACTATACCTACCTACTTACATTATGTATTTCATTAATTGACCGTGCGAAGCGAGGTCTTAGAGTCGAAAGCCGCGAAAAGCCTGCGTTTCGACCAGTTTAACGGTTGACCTCTGGTGCTTAAGTTTGATCGACATTTACTCGAAAACGGTTAATCCAAATTAAATGAAATTTTGCACACCAGTTAGGTAGGTTAATTGAATAATTATAGTGAAAAAAATAGCCAAATAGGCTTCAGGGTTGCAGAGATATAAGTGACTTAAAGTCTTTACGATAGGTCTGACGATAATTTCAAAACTGGTGCGCTGATAATTTTTTTTCTAAGCTATAAACATTTTTTGTAACCTACATAAATATTTTATCAAAAGTGTATGTTTGTATGTATGTTTGTTACGCGATAACTTGAAAAGAGATGGTCCAATCTTGATGAAACTTTGCAAACGCGTAGTATATATCCATAGAATTTTTAAGTTCGAACATGAGCCAAATCGATTGAAGGGTTCTAAAGTTATAGAGATTCCTTGATTACCACGTTACCGAAGTTCTAATCTTGACGGAACTTTGCGAACGGGTAGTACAAACTCAAAGAATTCTCATGTTCAAAAATGAGCCAAATCGGCCCAAGGGTTGCAGAGCTTTAGAGATTACTAATATACATTTTTTTTTGCAATTGCATAAAAAATGACTTACTCAAAATATGAATCTAAATGACCGTGCAAGATCGGTGTTCATAGTATTTATTAAAATACATCAAGTTTGATTTAACATCAATCCTATTTGTAGTAGTGGCAGTAGGTACTTGCTATAGAATTTTCAAGTTCCCATAATAATAGCCATAAAAAGTCCTAGAATTTGAGAGTTTGATTTTAATTAGGCTTATTATTTGTGCTAGATCTTTAGTACTTTTCATGATATTATAATAATTAATACCAAAATGATTAGTAATATACATGTTATAAAAATATAATACATTTATTAATCAAAATAGTTTCTGCTGAGCGGCTCAAGCGGCGTAAATATGCTAACCTCGATAGCGGTTACATTTTTGAGCCGTTTGGGGTAGAGACTTTGGGTCCTTGGGGTCCGGGAGCTCACCGCATTTTCCAAAATTTATCTGAGCGCTTGGTCGAGGCGACGTGTGACCAAAATGCTGGGGTATATTTGGCCCAACGTATAAGTATTGCCATTCAACGTGGCAATGCTGCCAGCATTCTGGGCACTCTGCCAACTGACAGTGGTTTGGAGCACTTGGATTTTCTGTAGATCGGCTTGTGGCCGATCTGTGTTTAATAAAAGTGTTCTTTACTGCTGTAGTAGCTGTAGTATTGTTAGTTTGTTTTTCTCAATAAAGGCATTTGCCACTTAAAAAAAAAAAAAAACAAAATATAATTAGGTCACAGATTAGATCAAAATAACAACAAAAACGTTAGAATTTGTTATAATACTCGTTTTAAATAAGTAAGTAGATAGTCGTAAAGTCACGGTATTGGTTTTTCGGGTGACGGTGTTAGTTATGATGAGTGATATAAATCTTATAGTTGAAAAAATACTATAAGGCTCATTCTCATGGAATCGATTATCATCGTCACCTTCATGGCAATTCTTATTTATTGCTTATTTGTAATGTTTATGTATAATTTTGTATAGAGCTGGATAACACGAGTAAACTTTTATATAAATGATTTAAATCGTACGTTTCATTTCGAAGAAAAACAGTTTTGAAATTTTCGGCGCCACGAAAGTGATTCAGTCATTATTTTTTTAAAACTTTTTCAAGTAAAACCCTTTTAAAACACTAAATCTACCAAAAACGTACAATAAAACGACCTTTTACGTAAAAACAAACCTCACTACAAATGAAAATATGCGTAATTTGAGATATTACTCTACCATTCACTTTACTTTTTTATTAGTCAGAAATTTGGTTTGTATGTATTAAAACCCTAACATAACAGATACAGTACTTTAAAGATGGTAAAAAGGCCCTTTCAAAAGAAAACAATACATAAAAATCACTTTCGTGGCTCAAAAATCACCTTCATGGTAAAAAACGCTATGAAGGTGATGCCACGCTGGTGACGAAAATATCCCTTTTAGGTGAAATTCTGGAAAGTTTAGGTATAATGTATAAAATTAAATACTACATCTTTATTTCGCACATTTTGGCGTTTCGAAAAGCTAGCTTTGATTTAAATAACTAAAATACAATGCGTAAAAATGTTGTCCATGCCAGTGATCGGTACACCTATGTATAAATTGAAACTTAGCAATTATATTTTTTCCCACGGCTAGATAAGTCCTAGATCCTACTTCTACGATAGCAGGACATGGCCATCATTGAAATGAATCGAACTCTGTATTGGATTGTTGATGTTGTGTTTCACAGCAGCCGTTAAACTACGCAAATCTAAAGCACCTAAAATCGTGTGACCGCCGCATTATATTATTTTAAATTCAAAATAATACTGAAAACTTTTTTTAGCCTGTAGACCTTAAAGTATATTTGTTTGCGATAATTTTGGTATATTTTACATACAGATACATCAAAATTTGTTAAAGTAGTGCCCAAATGTTTAACTGCAACGCAAAGTGTGACACCATGAGAATACGAAAAATGGCCCCGATTTTGACCTTTCATGTTAAATTTTAGTATTATTTTTTGCGTCTATTATGACAATCTTCATTTATTTTGTAGCTTAATATATATTTTATCCACCTATCCACAATTCATATCTCTGTCTTTAACTATTTAGGAAATATAACCGTATGACCATCAAATTTGAGCTAAAATGAGAATGAGCCATGAAAGCCTTTAATAAATATATATATATATATATATATATATATATATATATATATATATATATATATATATATATATATATATATATATATATATATATATATATATATATATATATATATATATATATGAGTGATATAAATCTTATAGTTGAAAAAATACTATAAAAGCCTTTAATAATAATTGCTTAACTTCGATGATTACGTACTTTAAATTGAGCCATTTTTAAATGAATTAATTACAAATGTATAGTTTTCAGATTTTTTCCCGAATTTTAAATATATTATGTACTTAAAGTCTACCAAATTTCATAAACATAGGGTAACGGTAAGTTCTCTATGAATATTGATCATACTCGTAGATCAGAGTGTCAAAAAATATAGGTACGTTTTTGAAGTTAAGCTTAAAAGGTCCATTTCATGGGCACCAAGCGGCCATAGATCTGCGTATATATGATAAAAATATACAATTCTACGGGATCTAGAGTAAATGGGTCTTGACAGACAGACGGACGACCAAGTGATCCTATTAGGGTTTCGTTTATCCTCCAGAGGAACGAAACTATAAAAAGGATTATATTCTAAAAATCTAGGTGCGTAGATATTTTGAATTTTAATATTAATGTTAAAGTTCTTGTATTAGGATATTTAGTCGAAGCCTAAAGTCTAAGGTTTACACGGAAATTGGGCCGCGAGGTCCCAGTTCGAGGCGAACTACTAGTATTAACTTTACAAATAGGTTTAATAGGAAGTATAAGTAATTTTTACCATCTCTTGAAAAAGTTGCCGATACAATTTGTACGAATCCAAAATGTTAATGTAAGTTGTGTACATTTCCTTCGTCATAACATTGTCTACATCTCTTCTGGCAAACTCCACTGGCAAATAATCCACGTAGTTCCTTATCCATTTCAATGTACAAATATAGTATATCATTTCATAATCGAGGAGCGAAAACAAATGATTGAAAAGGATTGTGAACCACAACCCTAACCGAGACTCTTCATATGAAATAACACAATCTCCAAAAGTCGTCACAAAATTATAAAAACTAAATATGATAAAGAACAACCAATTATTAATAATGAGCGAGTTGAAACTGTTGTTTTTGAAGACTTTATGAATGGAATTAAGTTTGAGGATTAAACTGGTGTTGAGGTGACTTCTAGAAATGATGTAAACAGCGTTTAAGATGAAGTAGAAGCTGTAATAGATAGAGCCGAGGGTATCGTAGATGTTAAGGGAAGAGGCAAGCACGTCACCTCCAATTTCAATGATTATATAATTCGTGCTACAGATAATAAATACAACAGGGACTAAAGCGACTGCAATATTAAAGTATATCGGGTTGGGAACGATGAATCCATTTCGGATTTTGTATTTAAAGTTGAAAGTTAAAAATTGTGTAGTGTACAAAGGATAGACAATCTTCATGACATCCTCGTCTAAATAATCATCTGCAACTGTGGTTCCTTTTAATTTATCAAAGAACTTTTTAAAGAGCATCGTGGTCTTTCACTTTGTGTCAAAAATAATATAAATTAAGGAGTTTTGTACTATTTTAGCGAGGAACAGCTCAGTAATAGTATGAGTTTACAAATGAAACTTGTAAAAAAGAGTAATCCCATTAAGGATGTTCATTTTAGACATTTTTATTAAAAGAATATTGAATAGTAAAGTAAAGATAATATTTGATCAATAGTAGGTATGCATAAGTTATTGGAGTGTCACGGCATGAAATTACGTAATTAAAGTGGATCCTACGGAATAACAACGCAGGTCAATAAATTATATTACTTAAAGTATTACATTACTTAGTGCAATAAGTCCGCTGATTGTTAACTTAGCATATATTATAAAATCTAGCTCAAAAAAAGCTTAATAAAAAATATACATCTCCATCTTACGTGAGCAGGAAGTACTCTAAATGAGTTTATTTAACACTAGCTGACCCGCGCGCACTTCGTTGCGCGTGACAGTCTATTATTCAAGCGAAAATTTGGTGCTGCCTTTTCGACTATGATTGTAACTCAATCCCCGCGACTTTGTGAGCGTAAAATAAGTATAGGCCTGTTTAAACAATGGCTATAACATTTGCTCCCGCTGTGGGCAGTGAAGAATATCGGACTGGGTATTTCTACGCAGTTTTGTTTCGCTACCGTAAGAAAGTAGGTACCAATCCTGTCCTTTCCCAGAGGTCAAACTATCTCGGTTCAGCGGTTGTTTGATTGCCTTCACAAATTTTCACGCCACTTTGCAGGAATTTAAAGTATTTGCGTTCCTTTCCCGATAACTCTTGAACTTATCTCTACCGTAATGTATCTAAGCTAAATTATTATTGGTTACTAATTTCTCACACTATCCTTCCCTCGACTCAAATCAATCCCTTGGTTCCTGAATTCCCATTATAACTCTTACCATCCTTCCTCCCTTCTTTAATTCTGATTCTCCCTAAAAGTTAATTTCTGACATGAAAAACTATTCATTAACTGAACAAATTGTTTATCAAAAAATCAGCTCATTTTCGGTTCAGCGGTAACTGATTACCAAGCAAAAGTTATTTTGGAAATAATTCCCGTTCTCGGAAGAATTTTACATAATCCCTCCTTATCGGCTGCTTACGGTACCTAAATAATACGCTGTCAAAATTTCAGCTAAAACAAAGAAGCGGTTAACGATTTCTAACAAAAACTTGCACCCCCCCGAGATAAAAAGTATCCTATATCATTTTTTAGGACTCCATCTACCTCTGTACTAAATTTTAGGTCAATAGAGCCAGCGGTTCAAAATTTTCCATACAAACTTGGACCCCCCTTTACCCCCTTAAAGTAAATTTCTGTCATATAAAACCAAATAACATTTTTCAACACATCCCCACCAATCGTTTTACAAAATTTCAACTCAATCGGTTTTGTGGTAACGGATTTGCATACAAACGTTTTTTGGGAATTATTCCCGTTCCCGTGGGAATTTCGCTAACGTTACCTATAGAACACACTGTCCAAATTTTAGATAAAACTAAAGGAGCGTTAACGATTTCTTACACAAACCTGCACCCCCCCTTTCTCCCCTTCAAAGGTTGATTTCTTTCTTTTTCGACTTATTTTACCTCTGTACCGATTTTCTGCTCAATAGGGTCAGCGGTTCTAAATTTCGCATACAAATTTCGACCCACCTTTACTCCCCCTTTAAATTAAATTTCGGAAATAAAAACTATGCAATGTTCCTAAAAACGATTCAAACAGTGGTTTTACAAAATTCAAGCTTAATCGGTTCAGCGGTTACGGATTGGCATACAAACTTTTACTTTTAGCATGCAAAATGACTTTTTATCGGTCGCTTACGTTACCTAAAGAATACGCTGTCCAAATTCCAGCTAAAACAAAGAAACGGTTAACGATTTCTTACACAAACTTGCACCCCCCTTTCCCCCTCTTAAAGGTTGATTTCTGGGATAAAAAGTGTCCCATATCATGTTTTAGAATTCAATCTACCTCTGCACCAAATTTTAGCTCTATAGGGTTAGCGGTTCTAAATTTCCCATACAAACTTTGACCCCCCTTTACCCCTCCTTAAATGTTAATTTCTGACAAAAAACTATTTAATGTTCCTCAACATAACCTCAACAATCGTATTACAAAATTTCAGCTCAATCGGTTCAGCGGTTACGGATTTGCATACAAAGGTTTTTCGGGGATAATTCCCGTTCCCGGGGAAATTTTGCAAAAATCCCTTTTTATAAGTCGCCTACGTTACCTAAAGAACACGCTGTTCAAATTTCAGCGAAAACAAAGAAGCGGTTAACGATTTCTTACACAAACTTGCACCCCCTTTCTCCCCTCTTAAAGGTTGTTTTCTGGAATAAAAAGTATACCAATCATTTTTAGGACTCAATCTACCTCTGTACCAAATTTTAGCTCAATAGGATCAGCGGTTCTAAATTTCCCATACAAACTTTGACCCCCCTTTACCCCCCTTAAAAGTAAATTTCTGACATAAAACTATTCAATGTTTCTAATCACAATCCCAAAAATCGTTTTACAAAATTTCAGCTCAATCGGTTACAGATTTGCATACAAAGGTTTTTCGAGAATAATTCCCGTTCCCGGGGGAATTTTGCAAAAATCCCTTTTTATAAGTCGTCTAAGTTACCTAAAAAAACACGCTGGTTTAAATATCAGCTTAAACAAAGAAGCGGTTACCGATTTCCCATTCAAACTTTGACCACCTTTATCCCGCCTTTGAGGTTAATTTTTGGGATAAAAAGTATACCATACAATTTTTTAGGACTCAATCTACCTATGTACCAAATTTCAGCTCAATAGGGTCAGCGGTTCTAAATTTTCCTTACAAACTTCGAGCCCCCTTTACCCCCCCTTAAAAGTAAATTTCTGGCATAAAAACTATTCAATGTTCCTAAACACACTCCAGACAATCGTTTTACAAAGTTTCAGCTCAATCGGTTCAGCGGTTACGGATTTGCATACAAACGTTTTTCGGGAATAATTCCTGTTTCCGGGGAAATTTTGCAAAAATTCCTTTTTATAGGTCGCCTACGTTACCTAAAGAACACGCTGGTTTAAATTTCAGCTTAAACAAAGAAGCGGTTACCGATTTCCCATTCAAACTTTGACCACCTTTATCCCGCCTTAGAGGTTGATTATTGGGATAAAAAGTATACCATACAATTTTTTAGAACTCAATCTACCTCTGTACCAAATTTCAGCTCAATAGAGTCAGCAGTTCTAAATTTTCCATACAAACTTCGACCCCCCTTTACCCCCCCTTAAAAGTAAATTTTTGACAAAAAAACTATTCGATGTTTCTAATCACAATCCCAACAATCGTTTTACAAAATTTCAGCTCAATCGGTTCAGCGGTTACAGATTTGCATACATTCGTTTTTCGGGAATAATTCCTGTTCCTGAGGGAATTTCAAAAAATCGCTTCTTATTGCACGATGAAATCTTCTTAAGAATACGCTGTCCAAATTTCAACTCAATCCGTCCAGCCGTTTGGGCTGTGCGTTGATAGAACAAAAGTGTACGAACGATTTTATATAATAGAAGATTTCCTAAGACATTAGTTCCGTGGCGTTACTTTGTATGAAAAATAATGAACTTTAAATTAATTTCTATTTATCTTCAGATGATTTTAAATGTTTTAGAAATTAAAAATAAGCAGCAAAAAGATACTTATTACTGATATATACACGCGTCATGCGCACATTAGATTAGTTCCATTATTTTCCGCTGGCGCTGGAAATAAGTTACATTTACTAATTTAAATGAATTCTAATTTGTTTACTGATGATTTTAAATTGTTTAGAAATTAAAAATAAGGTGCAAAATGATACCTATTACTATATTTACGTTCGTCGTGCATCATCAGACCTTGTTTACTATATAGCATCAAAGTACTCGTCAAGACGAATCAAATGAGCCCAAACTCGATGGGGTTTTGTCTTTTATTCACGGAGTTCCTATGGTCACCTTCCAGCTCCAATATCAGATCCTGGTTACTATATAGTATCAAAGTACTCGTCAAGACGAATCAAATGAGCCCAAACTCGATGAGGTTTTGTCTTTTGATTACGCGGTTCCTCTGACTTCCATTCTTGTTTATTAGCATTTTATATGCGAATCTTTAGATTGATATAACTCTTTTATTTATGAACCGATTTGACTAAAACCTAAAACCAACACTAAGTTTCAAGTAGAGAAAACTGCAACGTATTAGTGAAAATTTTATTCAAATCGGTGATGTTGTTTAACCACACAAGTGACACAAACTATTTACAAATTTAGCCAAAATTAAACTAAAGGTCACGTTTCGTTTATAGCCACATCGATAGATGGCGTATTTTTAGTTTGTCGCACTTTTTGCTTTTTGATTTTTTTGAATTGAATTTACTTTATATTCTATTACTTTTATTTCGAATTTTTGATGTAAATTAGGGGCTATGTGTCCGATATAAATGATTATTATTTATTTTATTATTTTATTTTACGTTTCCCTAGGAAAAATTGACAAAATGTTTTACGAATTAGATCGCGCAAGCGACTTTTTCGCGTCGTTTTGTTCATATGCGTATTTTCACAGTTCATCTTAGTAAAGGATCACAATGAATGGGGAGAAATTTCCATTCTTATTATATGTATGGATGGATTATTTTTTGTTAACGTTCTCTTACCCTAATCAATACTCTCCGCCATACAAAATTACAGCTTTTATAGTACTAATAGCTTTCGTAAAGCCGCGGACAGACGGACGGACAAAGCGAAAATATAAGGCTTCCTTGGTTACTACGAAAACCTATAAACTACTGTAATTCTGATTTGACTCTTGATTGTGTAATAAGAGTAAGGTTAGTTCTGTTAGAGTTGGAGTATAGTTGGAGTTAAAACAAGTGAATTTTTAAAAATACTTCTTAGAACAAGCTTTTATTATTACCATCTGACATCAAAATACTCGTCAAGACAAATCAAATGAGTCCGAACTCGATAGGGTTGCGTCGTTTATTACGGAGTTCCTATGGCTTTCCAGCTACATCATCAGATCAGCTCGATATTATAATAATATTACATTGTCATCCGCTTTATACATGTAAAATTTCAGCTCAATCGGACACCGGGAAGTGGGTTAAATTTAACTTGCAAGATTTGATTACAGACAGACAGACAACAGACAATAAATGAAAGTAAAAAAAAAACCAACGAAACCTAATAATTATTTTATTCCAAAGCAAACTGTAACAGTACAATGGTATAAGTTGCCATTAAACTAATCGACCTGAATGGAAGATTTGCGTCTAACAAACACACTCTGCATATAGATATCTTTGTGGATTCTGCTTCGCTTATTCTTATTATATTCTTGTAAATTTTCTTCTCTGTGTCTGAAACAATCAAAATAATAACAAAGGTTTATACTCCTTTAGGTAAAAGGTCTCCTTTATAGTCGGGCCGGCCTAAAAGGCCACATTTGACAGATGTCAGTCATAGCAAACAAGTGTTGGGACATTGTTTGTTTATTTCGATAACAGGATATGAATCGATACGATCTTCAAACACGTTGGAATCGAATACAGTTTTATGAAAACATTCATAAAGTCTAATTAATTTTAATTCTAATAGGTTTTTTTTGTAAACATGTAATGGCGTCATGGGCTAATTTTGCCAGAAACATCTCACGAGTTATAAAAAAACCTGTAATAAAAAAATATGTTTATTCTCTATACATGACACATTTTATTTTAATTACATTATATTTTACTATAATATAATCACAATATTAACAACATATTTTATTTTAATCGCAATATAGTTATTTATTTATGATCAAATATTCAATCCAAGTTATAATTGCATTCGATTCTACATTTCAAATTTCGATTTCGCGATTTTATTGGGTAGCATCCTTATTGTTTTAAAAACAAAAACTGATTGACGTGACCTTGTATAGGGTGTCCTATTTATTCATCTAATGTGTTTAACCCCCAACGCAAGAAAGGTGGGGTGTTATAAGTTTGACGTGTTTGTTTGTCTGTCTGTTTGTGTATCTGTCTGTGCCATCGTAGCCGAACGGATTAATGAAGTTTGTTTATTTTTTCGTTTATAATATTAATAATATTACTCGGCAATGTTCTTAGCTATGTGTATAACATATTCTTTATAGTTTAAAAATAAACACAACAATGACTTGAAACAAAAATTGAGTACCTATTTTTTATTTTTAGTTTTTTTTGGTTAAACATAATGCCACAAAAACCGTTGTTTTATATTAGAAATAAAATCTATACCATCGGCTTATCCGAAATTGACACCGACATTTTCCTCGTGGCTCTACATGGTCTCCCAGAGTTGATTAAGTGAAGCAGGGTGGAGCGGCCCCTTTTACCCCCTTCCTTACTGCCAGAAGGGGTACAAGGGGGGTTTTCCGATCTTAATCAGCTTATTTTGAGCCAATACACATTTGGTGGAAATCCGTCCAAGACGGCTACGGCCGCTACAAAATGGCCGATTACTTTTTTAATTACACATTTTGACACCGTTGAGGACTTTAAATTTTTTTAATAATGTGTGTGTGTGTGTGTGTGTGTGTGTGCGTGTGTGTGAGTATGTTTGTTCCTTCTTTACGTTTCTTCTGGTAGAAATTTCAATTGTAGTTTTTGGTAGACTTTTTTATGGTAGAAAAATGCGTGAGCTCCTGATGAAGGACATCGTAATTGTCCGAAACTCAGGATCGAGCCTAGCTCCGACCATTATTTCCGTGAGTTTTTAGTCGTTTTGTTTACATAGTAATATGGATAACTCTCACGTTAGTTTTCAAAAATGCACAGTAGAAAAATCTACTTAGTAGTTTTTGGTAGAATTTTTAATGATAGAAAAATCTACCAAATGGTAGAAAATTAATAGTAGTTTTTGATAGATTTTTTATGGTAAAAAATCAACTAAATGATAAAAAAAGAATGGTAGATTTTGCTAGAAATTTCAATGGTAGTTTTTGGTAGAAAAATTTAATGGTAGTTTTGGCAGAAATTATGATATAAGAATTTGGTAATAAGTTAAATGGTAGGCAAAAAATCTACCAAATGGTAGAAATTTTAATGGTTATGCGTAAATTGTTAATTGTAAATTCGAGTATAGTGTTCAGTGTTCAGCTAAGTGTTATCATATTATTTATTGTTCAGCTAAGTGTTGACATATATTATTTACAGAAAAAATAAGTAAAATTTTTAGATCACCCTGTAAGGGAATTTTGATGATGTGTCAAATGTGGCCTTTTAGGCCGGCCCGACTATAGGTCCTTTAGGTTTAAGTCACCGACATAGCCCGGCGGATTAGCAAGCTGAAGTGGCAATGGGCAGGCCACATAGCGCGGAGAGCGGATGGCCGATGGGGTCGAAAAGTGCTCGAGTGGAGATTACGGACTAGCAAACGAAGCGTAGGACGTCCACCCACAAGGTGGACAGACGACCTTATAAAGGTCGCCGGAAGACGCTGGATGCAGGTCGCTTCCAACCGGTACATATGGAAGTCCAAAGGGGAGGCCTATGTTCAGCAGTGGACGTCCAATGGCTGAGATGATGATGACGATGATACTCCTTTAGAACAGGTTACACTGTCATAGTCAAATCACATAATCAGTACAGTGCTACCATAATAATAAAATAATTGGGGTTTATACTCCAACAGAACAGGTTACCCTACTTACACTTAAACTTACTAACACTGTCACTGTGTGTGACTTACACTGTCAGAGTCAACTCACAATTTATAGGTTGTGTGGCCAACCTACCAACTAGTAACCAGTGCCAGTTATTCTACCGCCTGAGCAGTGATGTGCAAACATTGCTGTGCTTCGGTAGGAGGGCACTGTAGCTAGTGAAATTACTGGGCTGAAAAGTCTTAACATCTTATGACTCTCAAGTAAGAAGCGTTGGCGCAGTGCTCTGGGTAGAACTGTACTAATTATGCGAAGCGTTAACTCTTACCATCAGGAGAACATCTTGCTCGTCTTCTTACTTCGTTGTATAAACCTATATGTTGCAGTTTTAAGGTCGCCGAGGTTACTATAAGGCCTGCAACATGACCTAATGACTGCCTCTTACGTATCTTATAGGAAACAGCCGAGACTCACAGTTTTACACGCCTTCCGAAACACAGCGTCCAGGCGAAATTCTTTTGACACACTGAGATTTGAACCCAGAACCTCTGGCTACACCATAGATTTATTTCATCAGAGTGTATTTTAAAGGGTTTGTGTAAATTTGTGGTAGGTACTCTTATTATCTTACCTAATTCTGTAGATTTAACTTTCCGTTTACACATTTGCAAAATATTTTCATTTCCAATGCACAAGCGCTCGCTCTCCAGTCCGAAGACCCATTGGAGAAATATATTCTTCAGTACCCAGATTAAAATCATTATAAGCACAGATGAATCCACGAAATCCTAAAAAAATATTTATCAAAATATGGAAAAATATAATAAAATCCTAGGAGAATAATCAGCGAAGTTACAAAATAGGTCATTATTTATCATCATCCACAGCTCTCTATTGGCACAGGACAGTGTTGAGTAACATGAGGGAGGTCTATGCCCAGCAGTGGGAGACATCCCACTCGATAGAGGACTGTGGATGATTATTTTATAGTCCGGTAAAATTACCCTCCTACGTAGGTAAGCCCACACGGCTTTTATTTTATCAGGACCGCGGATGAGTGCTTCGGCGTACCCGCTGCCCCGGCATTATGGCGTCCCGCAGGAACATCTCCAGGTTTTTTAGTGGGTATCCCCGCTGCGCTCATCTTCGGCGGGGAGTCCCACATACCGCCCCGCGCCCCCCCAGTCCACACTGGGGGTGTCCACCCCACGGTGACGATGCGTAAAACATTTTTACCCGAGATACAAAAGGACTACAACTCACATTCCTAAAAGCAGAATGTATGGGTTGATAGCAGTTGTAGTCTTTTAACATTACTGTGGGATCCTGCTATATTCATTCTACAAGTCACCATTATGCAAGGGATTTAGTATTAATATAACTGCTTAAGTCTACACACTGTTTTAGGAGGATTTGACTAAAAAGTAAAAATAATTTAACAATAACTTGTAGAAAATTTCAAAACATTGTGGTTTACCAATTTAAGAACTTCGTCACTGATGTCGGCTTTTATCATCGTTATCAAAACTTGCACGTACAGTAAACTGTGAAATGTCGTCTCTATTACATGCAGTAATATCTAAAAGTAAAGAATCAATATTATATTTCAGAGCATATTATGTACCTACTAATATATAATACATTTTACTATAAATATTAAATTAATATTACTAAAAATTAATACAACATTTTTTTCCAGAATTGGGGCCAAAAGCTTACGAATTTCATGAAGTAGAGTTAAGAGTTCGTTAATAAAAATTAACTCGACAAATGAATAGATTTCATATACAAGCAAAATCCTTACCATCTCTTGAAACAGCTGCCGATACAAATTGCACGAATCCAAAATGCTTATGTAAGTTATGTACATTTCTTTCATCCTGAGACTACCAACATTTGTTCTGGCAAACTCCTCAGACCAACAATCTACATATCTTCTTATCCACTTCAATATACAAATATGGTATATGATTTCATAATCAAAGAGCGAAAATAAATAATTAAAAATGATCGCAACACATAACTCATACTGAGACCCCACATATGAAATGATGCAGTCTACGATAGACGCCACGGAATTATACACACTTAATACAATAAAAAATAACCAATTGTCCATAATAAGCGAGGAAAAATTACTATTTTTGAAGACTTTATGAATGGAATTGAGGTTGAGGATTAACCTGGTGTAGAGGTGACTTCTAGAAATGATGTAAACAGCATTTAAGATGAAGTAGAAGCTGTAATAGGCAGAACTGATCGTGTCGTAGGAGGTAACGGACAAGCCATCCACGTCTACTTTAATCCCAGAAAACATATAGTTCATGCTACAGAAAGTAAATATAACAGAGACTAAAACGACTGTAACATTAAGATAAATTGGGTTAGGGACGATAAAACCATTTCGGATTTTGTATTTAAAGCTACAGGTTAAAATTTGTGGAATATACAAAGGTAACATGATCTTAATAACATCCTCATCTAAATGATTATCTGAAGCTGTTCTTTTAAATTTATTAAGGAACTTTTTAAAGAACATCGTGGTCACTAATTACACAAACATACGTACATTCTCTTCAGTGGTAGAAGTGAAAATCTATTGAAACTAACAGAATTAAGGGCATACAATAAGTTGAGTGGATGCATGCGGTGGGGGTCTGCTTCGCATTTATTGAAAGATTGTAAGAGCAGCTTTAACTAGCGAGGACGAGTGATATTGGTTACACTTAGGCTACACTTATGGCGATAACACTTCACATCGTTTGAAGCTTCGAGCACGAGCTGGCAAATTCATGCGCATCAAAGAACTTTATCACGATAGACTTCGCATGCGTTTTTACTTTTCAGCTAATCCTTAGGGTGGCGCTCCGGCGGTTGAGCGCTCGACCGCTCAACTTAGCAGCTACGGTGTAAGTAATAAGTTTATAATCGCTTGATTTCAAGTGTACACTCCATCTATATTTAATTTATATCGTTATCAGTTGTTTTCATTATGATAAAAGCTTTTTTAAGGGCTGAATAGAAAATAATAATATTTAAGTACACAAATAATTGAATGGATTCTTTAAATTTTAAATGAGTGTGTAATGGAAAAATGGTTACGATGAAACGGTATAAACCGACAAAAATGAAATTTTTTTAGAAACATAGAATGGTAGACGGTAAAACACCTACCAAGGTGTATTCCAACTTTATCGCATATAAATATTCCATTTTTGAAGATGGTGACTCGACTACGCTCGAGACAAGTGCTCTGCTCAGAGGAGTATTTAATACGTTTCAAAAGAGTTCCAACTATAAGTTATAATCCAGCGTTCTCCGACATGCATACCCATAGGCGGATCCAGGATATGGTTCTGGGGGGGGCCAAGGTGCGGACGGGCAAAAATATAAAAAAAGTACTACGAAAAATGTGTTTTTAGCTCGCTCTGAGCTGTTGGAAAGTTTAAACATTCATAATAATAAGTGCGCGAGCAGCTTGCTGCGAGCGCCGAGAAAATAATTATAATCTTTACCATGAAATATGTGCAAAATTCGTAACTCTACAATGTTTCTGGGGGTGGGGGGGGGGGGGGGTTTGGCCCCCTGCCCCCCCCTAAATCCGCCTATGTACATACCTATATCTAAAATACGTCGTCATCTTCCTGCCCTTATCCCGCGTTATGTAGGGTAAGCACGTCCTCTTCCTCCATTCTCTGCTCTATCACCCTTCATATCTTCATCTCCTCCCCTAGCACGCATAATATCCTCTTTCGCACAGTTCATCAAAACCTTTTTCGGATGTCGTCGGGTCGTCTCTATACGAAATTTCAAATCGGTCCACCCGTTTACGCGTGAATGAGTAACATACATAATTTCCCTTACAAACTTTCGCGTTTATAATATTAGTAGAATTATATTTATCTACATAATATAATAATTGTAATAATGGCAGATACCACTGTCAAAAAACAAAGTTGACGCCATGCTGTTAGTACTTATGAAGTTGCTAGTACTGTGTTTTTTGGTACCTACATCACCACATCTTACTACTAAGAAACGATTGGAAGTGGGTGTCTATAGTAGTTACACCAACACTGAAATTTAATCGGTCGATAATTATTATTTAGCTAAAGTACGTAAGTACAAAAACATGGTGAACATCTTCAGAGTTTCTGATCTCCTGGTACAGCACAACATCATAGCAATAAGAAATGTTTTTAAGTGAGTGTGTATGTTTGTTTTACACCTTTACTGCTTTATGGTTCGGGTATTTTTATTTAGACTTTGCTTAGTACTTTTGAACTGAAAAAAACGTAGAATAAATTTTACCAAAGTAATAAAAAATATTAATTATGTTTTTTTGAGTTTAGTTTTAGTGGCAGTTTCTGCCTATATATCAATAGTTTGAGATCATATCTGTGTGTTTGCAAACCGGAATCGAATCGAAACAGTAAAGGTCACAATAACCACTGAGTAACGACCGTCCCCTTTCTACGTACTTCACAATAGGACTATTATCTATTGCTTTGTGCTTTATGCTCTGTTTACATGAGGATAGTTTGTGAGCAAGTTGCGTATTAACAAGTTGAACATTTCAGGTGTTATAATCAAAATATATATATATATATCTTGCATCTCCTTGTGTCGTATTCCCCATAACTGAGGGTCATGACCCCTCCTTTGTAGGATTCGATCTCTGATGATGGACCGCCCGCTGGGTCGGTTAGATGCGATTTTCATGGCCTCGTGAACAGGAGCTTCGAGGGTGGTGTGGATCTGATCTGACCAACGCATCGGGCTACGCCCTGGGGACCTCTTTCCTTCGATTTTGCCGGTGACAATGAGCTTCTCTAGATTTCCATCTCCCTTCCGAGCTATATGGCCGAAGTACTCGAGAATCCTCTGAAGACAGATTGTCGACAGCCTTGTCTTCACTTTTAGTTGCGTCAGAATCGATATGTTGGTCCTGTGTGCTGTCCAGGAAATACGCAGCATCCTTCTCCAGCACCACATCTCAAAAGCATCGACGCATTTTCGGTCTGCGGCTCTCAGCGTCCATATCTCCACGCCGTACAGAAAAATCGAGAAGACCAAAGTGCAGACCAGTTTCATCTTGGTGTTCAGTGAAATTTTACGATTTTTCCAGATCTTGTCAAGCTGAGACATTGCACTCCTTGCCATACCGATACGCCTACGCACTTCGAGCTCACAAGAACCGTTGTTGCTGATATTGGAACCCAGGTATACAAAGTTATCCACCTGATCCAGATCTAAAGTCCCAATGGGCTCCAACTTTTTCGCACGGTCCACAACTTGCATATATTATAATAAAATCTAGCTTACTATAATCTTACTTAGGTATCTTACTAATATTATAAACGTGAAAGTTTGTAAGAATGTATGGATGTCAAGATGTATGTTTGTTACTCTTTCAACGGGTCTCTCTCCTAAACGGGTGTACCGACTGATCTGAGTTTTTTTAAAGAGATTGCTGGCCCTGGAATAGCACATAGCGGGCCGCTGCGCGTAGCTAATTTATTATACTATCATATCAAATCATTTGTTGTACAATAAAATTGTAGCAAGAACTTGTTTGACATGGATGATTAATAGCAATTAAAGACCATTACCAGTCCGGAACTACAGTAGAGTATTTTTGATACGTTTTATATTTTACTAGCTTATGCTCACGGCTTTGCCCGCGTAAAATCCTTTCTTAGCAGAGGTCTACGTCATAAAACCTATCTGTTTTCCAAATTTAAACCCATTTGGTCCTGTGGTTTAGGCTGTGCGTTGATAGATCAGTCAGTCGCTCTTTCTTTTTATATATTTTGATTTTCCAAATTTAATTTTTTTTTGCTCCTGGCAAATTAATACTTTTGATTTGATTAACTATGAACTACAGTCAAGTGACTATCCCATCTACTATCCTAATGTAAACGCGGCATAAATCTCACAAATCTGTCCCACTGTCCTGCTTTCAAGGCTTATATCCCAAGCTGCAAGTTGGGTGCCATTTGGAAATTTCACACTACAGATATACTATTGTTTACATAGATATGCGAAGAGCTTTATTAGGCCTGACGCACACTGGAACGCAACGGAACCTTTTTAAAAACAAGCTTTTATTATTATTACCATCTAACACCAAAGTACTCGTCAAGACGAATCAAATGAGCTCAAACTCAGGATTGCGTTGTTTAATTACGGAGTTCCTATAGCCACCTTTCAGCTCCATCATCAGATCAGCTCGATGTCTTAATAATCACCGGGGGTTGACTTCCTTTGCAGGAGGTTGTCTAGGTGGCAGTTATTCTACCGCCTGAGCAGTGATGTGCAAACATTACTGTGCTTTGGTAGGGGCCATGTAGCTAGTGAAATTACTGGGCTAAAGAGTCTTATAACATCTTATGACTCTTGAGTAAGAAGCGTTGGTGCTGTGTGCTTAGAATTTTACATCAGTGTGAAATTCTGGGTGATACTGTTGTATTTATGGACAGAATTGTCTCTTATCAAGAGCGTCTTGCACGTCTTCATAGCCCAGTAATTTCACTGGCTACAGGGCCCGACTACTTGTGCACATTAATGTTTGCACATCAATGCTCAGACGGTAGAATAACTAGTACTGTTGGGTTACCCAGTACCTACCCACATAGTAGAAGTCTACCCCCGCCCCGGTTAGAATAGAATAGAAATACCCTTAAAATTAATTAAATTATATATATAGGTTGTGTGGCGAACCTATATGTTGCAGTTTCAGGTCGCCGAGATTACTACAGGGCCTGCAACATGACCTAACGACTGCCTCCTACATATCTTATAGGAAACAGCCGGGACCCACAGTTTTGCGTGCCTTCTGAAACACGGTAGCGTCCAGGCGAAAATCTTTGCCACACTGAGATTTGAACCCAGGACCTCTGGCTTACAAGCCGGACGTATGAACACTGGGCCACGGACGCTACAAAGTGTGCGTTAGGCCTTATTTACATACATATGCGAAGAGCTTTATTAAGCTCTACCTTTCTACGGCTACTGCGCTATTTAGAGTCATGCTATACGTATGTATCGGGATATATACCGCGAAATCATCTCTTTTACAAGCTTTTTTTTACTTTCACCTGTCTGTTGAATGTCTGTCTGTCTGTAATCAAATCTTGTAAGTTTAATTTGAACCACTTCCCGGTATCCGATTGAGCTGAAATTTTGCATGCATTTTTAAATCAGATGACAATGCAATATTTTTATGACTTCGAGGTGATCTGATGATGGAGCTGGAAGGTAGCCATAGGAACTCCGTAATTAAGCAACGCAACCCCATCGGGTTTGGGCTCATTTGATTCGTCTTGACAGGTACTTTGGTGCTGGATGGTAATAATAATAAAAGCTTGTTTTTTAAAACTTTTTTAAATATAACTTGTTTAGACAGCGTTGGCTCATTTACAGTGACGGCAATCTCTATTAGTCAACATTGATATTGTTAACATGGATATCATTTATGGTCGCACATCTATCCGCATCGGTCGCGCCGAAAGCATTTTGTATACCATTCCTTAGAAAAAGCATCAAAATAAAATTGTCAGTGGGCCAAGCACATTCGTTTCGTAGACTTGTCTTTTTTTTACAATTTTCTTTATTTACGTTTTTTTTTACTACTTAATTACTTAATAGTCTTTATTTACAAAGATGAATTTAACTACTCACGAATCGTTTAGTGTAAAAATAGTCAACCTTTACGGTAGGGTATGGCAAGAAAAAGTGAAGCGGTTTGCGCGATTAAGGATTCTTCGGTACAAACTTGAGTGCCAGTGCTAAGCGGGGCGCGAACGCCGGCGCGTAACCGCAGCGACTCCCTGAAGAAGATCCTCGTACAGGATCGAAACGGTCGGCACGCAGCCGAAGTAAATACAAGTGAGTTTATGCCGTTTATTTACAAAGATAGACTTGTCTTGCTGTCAAGTCAAACTGTCATCCCATTCATTGTACTTGAAAATGAAATGAAAATGTTTATTTCTCTAAAAGATATACATAATGGAAGTGAAGTTTACATAATTGAGTCTTTATGCCTAAGATTAATTTCTTTCCAAGAGCTTATGTGAATGTATAGTAGGATGACAGTTTGACTTGACAGCAAGACAAGTCTCTTCTCTACACATTGTTAATGCTAGAGGGGCAGTGTCATTTTCAAGTGAGCGAAATGCATATAAACGAATTGTATCAGACGTAGTACGACCTACTTTTCATACGAATTGATTCACGGCATGTATGTAATTATTGTTACACATCTGCGTACCTATGCAAGTTTTATTGTAGCATAAAATCGGCATATTTTATAGCAATAAAATGTGACACATTTTTGCTGAGTTGCATTAGAAATTTCACTTCTCACTAATAAAACAACAAATTGTTGTTAAATAATCCAACATAACAGGTTACCCTACTTGCACTGTCAGAGTCAAATCACAAACACAATGGGGATGACGGGTTTTTTGGTCCATTAAGAAGATTTAAAAAATATATTGGACACGTATTTTTTCCTTAATTTATTTGATAACATGAAGTGAATTAAACTAAAAATTTAAAAAACCCCCAACGCAATACGTAATTCACCATTTTATGGTGGCGGCCATCTTGGATTTTAAATTTTATATAGTGGGTTGTATTCTACTAGTTAACCCTAAATTACTCGCATGGGGCATATTTCACCCAAGTGAGGTTTTAAAGTGTAATAACTCCATCATTTTTAAATTTAACGGATTGCCGCCTTGTGTAGCTGCCTAAATACCTTCCTCCTACCTGGATAAGTTGGATGCACAGCTCTGTATCGAGTGGTTGGATCCAGAGATCGCGTCTGGGGCAAATATTGCCCCACGCGATCTCTGGATACTACTACCCACTTCGTTGCAAACTCGAGTGACATTGAGTTCAATCGCTTCTAGGGAGTCAAAATACTGTATATTTCTTTACCGTGGTCTTAAAGTTTCCTCTATACATGTATTTAATATTGAAACAGGGTATTAAAACAAACACAATCGATGTCGGGGCGCGCCGCCAGTGTAATCCAAACAATTACAGTAGGTACCAGTGGTTGCGCCATTTAACATAATGTCGCGTTCTTTTTTATTTAATTTAATTTAATCGATGGCTATTTCACGCATCCCTTTCCCATCCCTAACCTGGCACGAACCTAATGGGCAACACTATTCGCGCCGAAAAAAAGAAAAAAGACAAACGTCAAACTGACAGTTCGCCCTCTTCTAAAAAGTTGGACAAATCGTTGCTCGCGTTTTTTAATGCTAAAAAACAAACGCGAAACGTAGGGCAACTTTTAGCCTAGGAAAGTCAAAGGTACGACATGTAATATATTGAGACAGGGTATTAAAACAAACACAATCGATGTCGGGGCGCGCCGCCAGTGTAATCCAAACAATCACAGTACAGTCTCGCGTGTTCTATCGGCATCGGCCATCGTTTAACTAAACTAACTTTAATTGGTTTAGTTTAACCGCGCTCGGATAGCGGTACTCGATTACAAATAGTTTGCTTACAGTTTTTAACTAAGATAGATAGATAGATTCAATGAACACCATAATTACAAACAAAACATCCAAAATGAAATACGTATGGTTTAAAAGTGTAACGATTGGCGGTTTTATCGCTAATAGCGGTCTCTGACAGACAACCAAGTAGGAAAGGAATAATACAAGTTTTAGAACTCAAACTCAATATTCATTTATTAAAGTATAGGCTACATTGGAGCACTTTTGCAAGTCAATTTTACTTTTTTTCTATTTTAACATTACCGCTCGTTCGCAAAGTACCTCTATGAGAAGAACGAACAAGAAACTCATAAGGATTGCATTTTTTTAATATGAAAGAAAGATCATTTTAGAAAGACGGTGGTTGTAAAGGTATAATATAGGGAAAACAGAGAAACGCATAATATACTTAATTTGATTAAAAATTTACGTTGCTCTAGCCAAACTAGAGCCTGCTGGGTCAGAAAGTGTCGGTTACCGCGCCGACTCGCGCCGAAGCAAAGTAAAATTGTGTGCATGAACCTTATTGGAGCGGTCCATTTGCAGACGTCTGTACCGTATCTTCCTTTTTATTTTAATTTAAGATTTTAAATAGTTTCGGCTCTGCTTGCTCTAAGTTTTTAAACGTCGTTTAGTTAAGGATGGTTACAAATTTGTTGGGGCGATTCGCACATACTTAATTGAATTCACACACCTGTTATATGTACGTAGATATTGTCGGGCCACACGTTTGGGAAGAGCGGATTTTTAAGCTTAGACTAGCTAAGACTAGTCAACTATTGTCTTTCATCATTTTTTTTAATTTTTTTTTATCGTGGCAAATGCCTTTATTGAGAAAAACAAACTAACAATACTACTGCTACTACAGCAGTAAAGAACACTTTTATTAACCACAGATCGGCCACAAGCCGATCTACAGAAAATCCAAGTGCTCCAAACCACTGTCAGTTGGCAGAGTGCCCAGAATGCTGGCAGCATTGCCACGTTGAATGGCAATACTTATACGTTGGGCCAAATATACCCCAGCATTTCGGTCCACTATTGTCTTACTTCTAGAGTAGTCTGATGTAGCAAGACGCTATCTCTTGCTATTCCTTTCTTTGCATACATACTTTCATTGCATACAGTGGGCCAAGCACAGACATTGCGTAGACTTGTCTTGCTGTCAAGTCAAACTGTCATCCCATACATTGTACTTTTGTGAATGTGATGATTTTGTGGATAAATAAATATTTCAGGACATTTCACACAGCGCCACCTAACCCCAAGCTAAGCAACTTAACGCTTGTGTTATGGTGGTTAGGATTGTCGTGAATTATTTATTTTATGTATGACACTGGCAAATATGTTGCGTTGTGAAGTGTGAAGTAGAATTAATATGACATCTGACATTTAGAAATGTAAACTTTAAAAATAAAAAAGTAACCTCTCCACCGGCACTCTCTGAAAATGTCTGACTAAGATTAAAGCCGTTTTATATCAGTTCTTCTGATTTTCATTTAATAGTGATAGAAATATCACAAATCCACCACAAGGATAACGGATATAATACTTATATACTTTTCTTTTGTACATTCTTATAATAGATATTGAAAGCCACCCAGACCAGAAACAAATATCTGTGGATCACACAAACATTTGTCCCATGCGGGAATCGAACCCGCAACCTTCTGCGTTGCAAGCGGGTATTAGCCCACCGCGCCACAGAGGTCGTCAAATATGATAGGATGACAGTTTGATTTGATAGCAAGACAAGTCTACGAAATGTCTGTGTTTGGCCCACAGCGGCTTTAGCATAGTATGACATTTACGTAAGAATGGCAACTCTTGTCTTACTTCAAGAGTAATCTGACATATTATATCAAGACGCTACTCTTGCTACTCGCATTGTCATTGCATACACTTTGCAGCTACTCCTACTGTCATTGTGATCTTATTAAACGTTAATTACTTTTGAAGTATGACAAGAGTTGCTGCTCTTAATAAATGTCTCAGTGTGCTGAGCCTCATTGTGAGCCGATTTGTAGCTATTCCCCATAGATTTAGGAAATTTATCTTTCTATTCCCAATGTCATTGTGCTCTTACTAAACGTGAATTACACTTGAAGTAAGATAACAGTTGGCTACACTTGAAAGGTGGCATGTTATGCTGCAGTTGTAAGAGCTGATTCTTCCTATTTTCACCCTTTTTGACAACTCTATAAGAGTACAATGACATTGAGGAAAGCTGCAAATCTCTTTGCAATTTAAGTAGGACTAGCAACAGTAGTTTCTTGCTAAACAGACTACTCTTGACGCAAGACAAGAGTTGATTAGTCTTGACAGGTGGCGTCGTGTGCTACTTTGTCTTATTTCTATGTGGGCTACCTATGTAAGATTTATTCACTCAATAATTATAATAATAGATACTCTATAGTCTCTTGTGACTTGTGAGTAACTATTGCAGCAATTAGCAATTTTCTGGAAACTATTTAGCTGTTAAGGGAGTTTTTTTTTAAACTTTTTAAAATAATTTTGGCAACACACGTGTATTTTGCCAGCTGCACGTAATGTTATGTTAAAATAGCATTTGTTTTTACATACAATTTTGTGTAAACATGTCAAATATTATTCATTAAATAACCCGCCCCTGATCGTTCCCGGTGCAAAGGTGCCCATTACGCTCGCGGCATTGCCAAGCTGAATAGCGATGGCCAACCTCTGCACCAAAAACGACCGGAAGCAGGAGTCACCACTTTTTTCTGATATTCTCAGACCGATCTCCCTAACGAGACCGCGCGCCTCACTGCCCCAACTGCCCATGGTCTCCACGGGGCCAAAATGATAAAGCGGGTCCATGGCGGCGTACTTAAGCCTCTTCTTCGAACTGGCGTCTTCCGCTGCTGCTGACGGTGAGTGGACGGTGCGACTCATGTGGCTGGCGGTGACAGTGCAGACACAAGTAGCGTCCCACACTAGGCACTTCCCGTGTTAAAATTAGTAGAGTCATAGTAAGAGCTGTTAGAAAACCGTACATATAAGTACATTTTTTCGATAATATTGTGATAACCCCTACTTTTATAAAATTTTTACTTTATTTCTGATGATTATGATGATGAAGAATAAACAATTTAATCACCACATTTTGTTGAAAGTACCAGGAGACCAGAAACAGGAAAGAATTGGGCATGACAAATTCAGAGAAGCCTCGGCTATACGGTGCCGGGTTTTCCCGTGTACTTCGCCCAGTCATAAAGTGCATATCCCCACCATACAAAATGTTCCTAAAGTTCAATGGTATGGCGTATATATTAAAATTGGACGATCTCTACTGGATTATGTTGACAAACATCGGAATTGCGATCACGAATGACCATTAACAAGAAAGTAATGCCTTTATGATGTTTAGGGTTCCGTACAATAATAAAACATTTTTATATTATGTTTTATTGCAGTAATACGAATATACAGTATACTCGTATGTACGAGTAGTATATTTTCGATTAGGACCTTCCCTATATTCTGAAATCTCATAAAATTAAATTAGATTAAATAACTCTATATTGAACATCATAATTACAATAGTAGAATAAGCTTAAATTGGGGAAGGCCTATATCCAGCAGTGGACGAACATACGCTGATGATGACGATGAAGCTTAAATTACAAATTTTGAGAAAAAGTGCAACAATTGGTAGTCTCATCGCTAAAAGCGATATCTTCCAGAGAACTAAGCAAGGAAAGGAAAGATAAAAGGATTTGGGGGTATGTATTAACTATTAACCTTACAAAATAAATAATTATCATAACATCACAATTTTTTATAAATTTTATCTTACATATTATATGGGAAGAACAGCCAGTATTTGTTTAAAATAATATGTGTTTACTATGTAGACTTGGTTTATTTCTTCGTTTGAGAGGCACCAGTTTTATCATGTACAAATTTCAAGCATCTTTGTCTTCTGTATAATTAGCTTATTATGATAAATAACTTTAACATAAGGTTTAAAAATTATAGCTTTAACTTAATAAAGCTTTTAAATTTTACTTCTGTGAGCCTCAGTTGTCTTTTATGGATTTTATTTAAAAAAACGCAGATAATAATTCCCTAGGAATTATGTTTATAAATTATGTTGGTTATTTACGCTAGGACTATGGCTAATGTAGCATTTTCTACCAGTTTACCTGTAACTGGATCGAATATACAAGAAAATTGGAAGAGTGCAGACAATATCATGGACAAATATGAAAAACTTAAAACATAAATACTTAAAACCTACTCCTTCCTTACTCCTTGTTTTTAGTATTTGTTAGTTATTTTTGAAACAGTTTCAAAATGAGCGTTTGTGGTACCCTAAAACAGTACCTAAAATCCAAAGAAAAACTGTAAAAACAAAAAAAAACTGCGCCATCAATGTAGTACCAGGAGATCATAACAGCGAAGCGGCTCTCGAAACCGCCGTCACCAACGCGCCAACAATTCGAAAACGTAGAAAACGGCGAGCGAAGCCGACGGCAGCCTTCTCATTAACCCAGAAAATGCTGTCGACAGTGAAAGACGAAAGAAACTAGTATACAAGATATTATATTAGCGGCTGTGGCTCGGCAACGGGCTCAGTTGCATCGCGCCCGCGCTCAAGGTCGCACGTGTGAACGGCCCTTTAGCCGATCGCGATCGAGCGTTCCATTTTCGAATTTTTCTGAATTCAAATTTGACTTTTTTCGAATAAAAATTGCCAGTGTGTGTGTTGTGCAGGGAGAGTTCGGGAATATTTTGTGTAAGTTTTTCTTTTTTTTGCAGGAATATTAATAATTCGAAATACTTTATTTTAAAAGGATGAAAGGATAGTCTTCAAATACCTCAATATTATAAATTAAAACTGAAATTACTATAAAAACTAGCAATACCTAATATTTTTTTCTTGTACGAAATATAAATTAAAAAAAAACTGATCCATTTTCAAATATAGTGGAACAATTTTTCGTTAATTAAGATATTGTTAAGACTTAATAACTTTGGACAGAGAGTGTCAAATTAGATTATAAATGGCCTGAAGAAAGTAGTTAATACAAGTAGATCAATCAAAAACCAGTTCTAATCTTAATAACTGTATCACATATTTATTATAAATTTATTATAATGGCATAACTTTTAAAAGCTTTTTAAAATATGTGTCAATGATTGACAAAACACGCTTTGACAAAAATAATTTTAGACCATTATTGATGACTTTGTAAGGATCTCTAAAAATTAGGGGCGTTCTGACATTTTTTTCATACAAAAGTGTAAAAATATTATATTTGAGTAACTTTTCTTATTTTCTTCAACTCCGTCATAGGTGCCTGAAGCCGCACTTCAAATTCATTTGCCATTTGAGAAACTTAAATTAAAACTTACTGACATTGCCAAATGCACTAACTGCTGAGTCTATATTCATTTGCTTTACCTGTGTCTCTGGCAAATACAATAACGCGAGAGTCCATTTTCCCACATAGGTTCATAAAAAAGTTGAAGACAAGCTTTTTCTTTTTTAAACGCAGGAAACATTATGGACTCACACTTTATTGTATTTGCCAGTGGCTGGTAATACATAGTCATCAAGCTTTCAGTCAAGCAAAAAAGAATAAGTTATAGCTTAACCTGTCAAGATAAACATGAAGCAAAAAGATAGGGTGTTAAAATTATGTAGCAAAATCGACCACTATTGATTTGCACATCGTTTCATTTGCCCTTTGGAACATTTTTATATTCTGACAAATGCAAGTTTTAAATGGCTTAAATCGACCACTATTGATTTTCACATCGTTTCCATTAACGCTGGGAAGATTTCTTATTCTGACAGATGCAAGTTTTAAATGGATATCTATCCTTTTTATGAAAAACTAGGTGCGCCTAGCGGTTTTACCCGCTGTACAGTGGCCTATTTAATGTTATACATATCAGGGTCTAAGCTATCTCTACATTAAATTTCAGCTCAATCGGTCCACCCGTTTAGGCGTATATAGTAGTAGGATATGTATGTATGTGTATTTTCTGTGTCTCGTATATAAAATTACCACTTTTGTTCTTCATGTACATATTATATTGTATTAGGTATGCCAATAAAACTTTTACATTTTATTTTTGGAACGAAGTTCCTTATCGCGCGTTGTGACGGAAAAAAATCTTACGAAAAGTTGTCACGACACTTTTTGCTGTAGAAAGCTATTGTAAGCTGTGCGGCGTGCGCATGTTTCTCTGTCTGTCTCTCTCTCTCCCTTATAGAAAGCAAGCCAGATATTTTCATTAATCGAAAGGAACTTCGTTCCATCCGGGTGTCCCTTGACACCTCTCAAGTTTTTTTTTTCATTTTCATATGTAAAAAAAAGTCAACGATTAGTTCACACTAATGGTAGTCGCTATAAGACAACAAAAATAAATATGCTTAGAGACATAGAACCGTAGAGTAAAAGACGCGTATACGCGGTTGGGTTATCCGACTAAATTGAAAAACACTTATTATCTTAACCAATGTTATAGTTTATAACAATATTTTATTTTAGTCGGATTATAGTGATTGCTACCAGTGTTAATTAGTGAATACCGCCTCTGCGGCTCTAGCACGAGTGCCAATTGACATACGAATAAGACTCCCATTCCACTGTCAAGAATATTTGACGTTTGTTAAGAGTACAATGACATTGGGAGTAGCCAAATTCTCTTATTTATGGTAGGAGTCTATGGTTATTTTTTTTAAATGTCTTTACTTGCTATACACGGTGCGACTGACAGAAATGACGATATTGATTGTGCAAAGACCAAGTGTAAAACTAGCTTAACAATAATAAAAGCAGCCAAGTGCGACTACGACTCGTCCATGAAGGGTTCCGTAGCAGCAAATAACATTATATAAAAGTTCTTGCAGTTTAGGTTGCAGGTAACTTAAATTGCGGTTTACGATTTACTAAATAGTAGATCCGCGCATACACTAACAAACAGTGAACACTAAAACAGTGAACAAATAATACCTATACATTTAGTCTTACTGAATTTGTTTGTTAAATTCCGCACTCGTTGGTAATTTAGCTGCATTTTAAATCTGTGAAATCTTTGAAAGTATTTATTCAAATTACACACTGTAAAGGGCCATATTGTTCTATATTTAATGCACAATATATGTATTTACTTAGAGTCCTTTTCACGAAAAGAGTCCCTGCAGCGGGGCGCCACAATCGCGCGTTTAAAATTTTAAAAAAATATAACATTCTGATTTCTCATATTTAATTTCTTAATTTAATTAATTTTTTATGAAATAAAAAATTATTTACGATATGAAGTACAGTAATAATTATCCATTCAATTAAATAATTTAGTTCCGCTAATAGCTATACCTATATTATAGCTTAAAATCCCTTCGTTAATAGCGTGCTCATTTCTCGTAAAAAATATGGGATAAAAAATGGTTATTGAGGATTATTCTTAAGGACAGACAAAAGAAGAAGAGAAGTCATATGGACAGAGAGACGCGGAATGCGACTTTGTTTTATACTAAGGGTTCCGTTTTTTTTTATTTGGCTACGGAACCCTAGAACCATAGTGCTTTATCAAAATTTATTAGCAGGAACCATAGACCAAAGAGTGTTCAATGCGCGCGCAACTTCGTCAGCAGCGATCCAAAGTCAGTTGATGTGCAGGTTACAATATCGAACCAAAATGAAAATTATCGATAAAATCGAACAAAAATATTACAGAGAAGTGTTTAAATAAAAAGCAAAAATTAAAATACATTCTGTGATTTATTATGCCATTGTGATGATACCAAATCAGAGAGATATAAATTACGATAGTTAATATTATTATAATAACATTGTCTAAATAACTAAAAGGACAGAGTGACTGACTGATCTATCAACGCCCTACAGCCTAAATCGCTGGACGGATTGGGTTGAAATTTGGAAAACAGGTAGGTTTTATGACGTAGATCTCCGCTGAGAAAGGGTTTTGCCATGTGGACAAAACCGCGAGCATAAGCTAGTATGACTATGTATGTAGGTATAATGTGTACCAATGCTGTTTTACTTATATGGAAGTGCAATGTTAAGTAGGTAAACAATAATAAAACAAGAAATGAAACAAATATAATATTTAATACATTTATAGAAAGTTTTGTGGTTGAGTCAGCCAATTAGGGCTGAGCAGAAGTGTTCCTTGAATATTTTATTGGTGGCGCTAGTGCGCAAGTTTACCTTATTCCCTCATCTGTTGTTTAAGCTCCAGGAGCTTGCTGTCAAAAAGCACGCATCTGTTGACCAAAAAGTTGTCCTGAAGTTCGATGCAATTTTTTTGGATTTGCATGCATCTTTGTTTATTTTATCGTTTTTTGCCCTAATTTGTATAAAATACAAAGAAAATAACAAGAATGCCAATAGTCATGAACAAATTTATACATATGACTTTTAATTTCATCACCCATAAATTGTGATAGCGTCACAAAATTCGCAACACAAACACATAATTTATTAACAACATGATACTTATTATTTAAATATATAAAAGGATAGACTGAGTGACTGACTGACTGATCTATCAACGCACAGCTCTAACCGCTGGACGGATTGAGTTAAAATTTGGCATACAGGTAATAAGGCGTAGACATCCGCTAAGAAAGATTTTTAAAAATTCAACTGAACGTGCAAGAAAGGGGCCCAAAGTCAAGTAACATACTTCAATAATGACAACGTTATCATGCAAGCTAAGATATCTTTTTAAAGCAATTAATTAAAACCATAGTTACCGTAATGAGCTAATTGTCAACATTTGGAATAAAGAGCGGATACCCGACCAGTGGAACATTGGTATCATATGCCCTTTGCATAAGAAAGGGTCGAGAAAGAAGTGCGCGAATTATCGAGGGATAACTTTGCTGCCCACTGCGTATAAAATCCTAACCTACGTGTTGTTGAAAAGACTGGAACCTTTCGCTGAGACCATAATAGGTGATTACCAGTGTGGGTTCCGTCGTAACCGTAGTACAGCAGACCAGATTTTTCTTCTAAAACAAATTATGGAAAAGAAATGGGAATATGCACAAAGTATCCACTCTTTATTTGTCGACTTTGCAAAGGCGTATGATAGCGTTGATCGTCAATCCATGTTTAATATTTTGAATCTTTTTGGCATCCCAACAAAACTAATCAAAATGATACAAATAGCTACACACAATAGCAGGGCTATTGTCAGAGTTGGCGCGGAGTTGACGAGTGAGTTCAACGTGGTGACTGGGCTTAAGCAAGGAGATGCATTATCACCAATGTTGTTCAATCTGGTACTGGAACACGTCATTAGGCAAGTACTTTTAGTCGATGGCGGAGTAGAATTGAACGGCAAACATAAAGTGATTGGATATGCAGATGACCTTGCTTTGTTAGGTGAAAAGAGAGAAGAGATAGTTACAGCTCTGAAAACTCTGGAAGCGGAAGCAAAGAAAGTTGGTCTAAGGGTTAACGCTGGCAAGACCGAGTACATCCATATGCGCCGCTTCAAGAACACTAGAACTTCTCGGAGGAACCTAACCGTTAGCGGCACCACTTACAAGGGGGTGGCGAGTTTTAAGTATCTGGGTTGTACTATTACGGACACAAATACTAGGGAGGAAGAGATTGAGATCCGTGCACAAAACACCCTCCGTTGTAGTGCAGCGCTGCATAAGATTCTGGTGTCCAGATTTCTCAGTAAGCGCACTAAAATCAGAATCTATAAAACCGTTCTAAGACCAATTCTAATGTACGGCTGTGAAACCTGGACACTCACCCAAAAGGAAGAATATAAACTCCTCGTCACAGAGCGAAAGGTTCTCAGGAAAATCCTGGGGCCGGTACAACAGGAAGATGGAACGTGGAGGTCAAGAAGGAACGCCGAAATAGAAGACCTTGTGTCTGAGCCAAACATCATCGGCGAAACCAAAGCACATCGACTTCGCTGGCTCGGACACCTCGAAAGAATGGGAGATGATCGCGCCGTGAAAAGAGCATATGTGGGACGGCCGAATGGTCGTAGACCAGTGGGCCGCCCCAGGTACCGCTGGAAGGATGAGGTGAAGAAGGACGTGCGCGCCCTGCAGCTCGAGGACTGGCGGGAGGTGGCACAGGACAGGACCAGCTGGAGGCTCTTATTGTCGGAGGCCAAAACTCACTTTGGGTTCTCGCGTCAATCTAGTAAGTAGTAAGTATAGTTACCGTAATGGAAGACAATGACACTTCGTTTTTACGTAACTATACAATACTAAGGCCTAAATGAGAAGTCAGCAAAGTGCATGGAACTCATAACACAGTAATGGTCGTTTTAAATTTTCTTTTATACTTTCACACTTTAGGGTAGTTATGTGATATATTATAATAACTTAGATGATTTTATTAACATGATATGAAATACCTACCTGATAAAAGATGATTATCGAATAAACACGGACTCTCAATATGTCACATCACTATTCAATTTGTAAACAAACATTACAGACTACAACTACTGAATTAAACTAAGAAAAATACATTATCTATAGAAATGAAAGCCGTACGATTATAATATTATGCTGAATAAGGATTATTTAACATGAACTACATACACAAAATCAATCTACTAACAGAAAAGCGATGCTTACTAACCTATGAAAAGTCAATGATTGGGTACTTACGGATTATTTAGCTCTGCGTTGTTTTATACTGTGTGCAATATTTTTTTTCATTATCAGTTAAATCATGGTAAAGAGATACATAATATATAGGTCACGATTTCCATTAAATAACTATTTTTTTCACTGAAAATATGTCACTGACGATTCAAATACTATCAATTTGTAAACAAACGAAACATAATTTGATTATGGTTCATCCACAATGTGTGACGAATGACTCGTCGAGCAATAGGTAGGTACGCTGAGCTGTTCGTCGGAGTTGGCTGACGCACACAGATTATTTACAGGGTTATTGGTTATTCAGTACATTATGCTATATAGTGTCATAGACAGTACATAGTGCATAGCTATGGTGTATAGGGCCTTATTGGAGAAGCCATTGGCCATGTTTTGAGCGCAATATAATATGTTCCGTGAAATTTTATGTTTTCAAGTTTTTTTTTAATTCATTATAGGTTAGCTTTTGACCACGATCTCGCTTGATATTAAGCGACGATGCGGCCGTAGATGGTAGCAGTCTAAATCTAGTAGGCGGGATAAATCTGCCCTGGCTTCACTGAACATCATACCGGAACATGGTCACGGATAATTTTTTAAATTCATAAAAACAACCCCATAATTATTTATTTTTTAGTATCTTAGTACTCGGCCAAAATATCAGAATAGTATTTGAATGATTATAAATAATAATTTTTAATCAAATTAAATCTAATTTATCACAATAAAAGATGCTTTATTCAAAAAAATGAATAGAATAGAATAATACTTGTCGGCTTTTCTACCATATAAAAATAATCTATGCTCCTCCGATGAACGACTCGGCAAGTCATTCGTCGCATAGTATGGATGAACCATAAGCCTCTTCATAGAGGGTAAAGCTACTGTTACACATGCTAGTTAATAGCATGCTTTTTAGTATGCTCATTAGCATACTTGTTTCGAGCATGCTCTGCACCTGTCTACATTTGCTAGATAAAAGCATGCTAGTTTTAAGTATGCTCCTGAAAGAGCATGCTCAAAGCAAACACTCCGGTACACATGCCATTTTATAGCGTGCTCTCTCTCTGTCAGTTCAAACAAAACCATGGACAATCAAACAACCATTCAACATTATATGAGATGAATAGAATTATTCTTTTGGTGGCGTTGCAATGCGTCCAAAAACTTCTCTCATATAGAAAGAAAAAAACAAGGAATAGGAAGATTTGGGTCCGTGATTGGCTAAGTAGAAGAGAAATCCTTGGAACAAGTACTCGATTGTTAGTCGAAATGCGAGAAGATATTAATGGTTATTATATATTATATACTAGCATATATATTATTTACGAGCATGCTCAATAAGCAAACCTGTTCACACGCGCTAAAAGCACGCCCCCCCTCCGCCCGCGCTGCAGGTAGCATGCTCAAAAATCGCACGACCGTTGATTTTTGAGCAAACTCAAAATGAGCATGCTCATTATTAGCAATGTTTCGACACACATACTACTAAGTAGCAATTGCTCAAAAGTAGCATGCTTTCGTGCTACTAACTAGCATGTGTAACAGTAGCTTAACTCCTTGGCGGGAATCTATTAGATAATATTATATATTCTATGGAAATCAATGTGATTAATAATATAAATGACATTTGTCGTTGACTGTCAGTGTTGTAATGACAGTGGGAGTATCGACGAGTCATAGACAAGCAGCTTGCTACTCTTATGAAACGTCAACAGTCAACGCTACTCTTAGAATAGCGATGACAGTGGAATGGGAGTCTTATTCGTATGTCAGTTTGCTTGTATGCTAGAGCCGCTGGAAGATTATAGTTTTCATTTGACACGTTGTTACATAAATTATATAGTAAATATCGTCCAATTTTAAACTAGATCTGGCTGTCAAACGAATTGTGCCTGATGTTATAGATCTACATCCAATTATAAACTGGACGGACTACTCATTTCGCATCCTTCGTGGATAAGCCAATAATTTTGCACCTGATACTCGTTTTTAACACCTTTGCTTGTGATGATGATGATTTTTTCTCTCCTTTTTTAAAAAACTCTGCTCAAAATTAGTACTTATATTTCCAGAAGGCTGGGCAATGATAATAACATATTATTAAATAATATTTATTTATTAATTTAAAATATTTTAATCAAGATATTTTTTTATTGTATCAACACAATTTTGTACAAAAGCTATGAACTAAAAACAATTTATAATAATATTAAAATTAAAACAATTTGCGGTAATATTATAAAAAGTGTCACAATTTGCGGTCTTATCGATCTCTTCCAGACAACCAAGCAGAGAAAGGAAAATAAATACCTACATGTGTTTTCAGAGCTTTTAAGTCTTTAAAATTCAGAATACCTACTTGCATAACTTACATGCTTAATTTATTGAGATTAACTTTTGTACAAAGATAGTCTAGAACTTTTATAGTAGGCATGGAAATTCATGTTTTGAAGTGGTACTAGGACCACAATTTTTTTAGACTTAGTTTCCTTCAAGACCTAAGTGACCAGGCGTTCAGAAAATCGAAGAACTATTTCGCAAGATCATCATTTGACGAACGGGTTGTACTTTGATATGAGAAATGTGTTAAAAAGTGGAACTAATAATCCCCTAAACTCAGCTTCTATTAAAAGCTCTCATAATACATCGATGGTGGCGACCGGACCTCACTCAAATTATATTTTATCGTAGTCAATTCCATCCATTTATATTCATAAGTGCATAATTTATGCCACCTAATTTGAAGATAATATTAGAAAAATGCTGATTTTCTCAGTAACCAGTATGTCATGCTATTGAAATTAGAATAATTTAGCTGACCAAAGATTTTCGCATACAAAGCTTTTTTTAAATTAGTGTACTAACAAGGGATATTAAAAAAACTTTTGAAAAACAAGATTTTATTATTATTACCATCTAGCACCAAAGTACTCGTCAAGACGAATAAAATGAACCCAATCTCGATGGGGTTGCGTCTTTACTTACGAAGTTCCTATGGCCATCTTCCAGCTCCATCATCAGATCAGCTCGATGTCATAATAATATTGCATTGTCATCCGATTTTATACATGCATGCAAAATTTCAGCTCAATCGGAAACCGGGAAGTGGGACAAATATAACTTCCAAGATTTTATTACAGACAGACACAGACCACGGACAGCTTTAAGTAACCAAAAGCTTGTTAAAGTTGTAAAATTCATTTTTTTCTTCTGTATTTTATGTAGGCATTCACTTAGATGAAATCCCTATGAGTTTCTCTCATAGAGGTGCCTTGCGAATGAGCGGTATAATATTAAAATTGACTTGCAAAAGTGCTCCATTGTAGCCTATTTGAATAAATGAATTTTGAGTTGAGTTAAGTTGATGTAATTTAAAATTTTTTGGCAAAGTCAACTTTTTCACAACTTTACGTGGCTAAATTATAGATATTTTATTGATAGAATAGATTATGCATATAAACACTAAATATTAAACTAACATATAATTATAGCTTTTCACTATTATCTATAATGGATACACCCACTTATAAGTGTTTACTACCTTTCTCTAGAACTTTCACAAAGTCTAGCTTGGGTCCTAGTGTTTATTCAATTTGACGTTAACAATGCCTCAGTAAAGTGCAATTATACGCCAGTCACTGCAATTCTACCTTTAAATTTGGAACGAATTATTTTATTAACTTAGATTTGACTTTTAGAAAAGAGACATCTTCATGTCTTATGTATTCCTGGTACCTAAAATACATCAATCTTACTTATATAAACGTGAAAGTTTGTAAGAGTGTATGGATGTCTGGATGTATGTTTGTTACTCTTTCGCGCCTAAACGGGAGGACCGATTGAGCTGAAATTGGTATAGAGATAGCTTAGACCCTAGAATAACACATAGGCTACACAGTGGGCGCAACTAGTAATTAATAATTGGGGTTTATACTCCAACAGATCTGGTTACCCTATTTATACTGTCAGAGTCAAATCACAATTATACCTCTAGGTAGTGTGGTCAACCTAAATGTTACAGTTTCAGGTCGCCGAGATTTCTACAGGGCCTGAAACAAGACCTAACGACTGCCTCCTACATATCTTATAGGAAACAGCCGGGACCCATAGTTTGACGTGCTTTCCGAAACACGGTAGCAATGAAATACTAACTTTTGTGTCGTTAAATTAACTTTTGGTAAACTACCGTCATTTCAGTATTGTATTTATATTTTCTCTCCCTGTACGGTCTGGAACAGATCGCTCTAAGCGATAAGACTGCCAATTGGTGCAACATTATCAATTATCACCAATATTTTTTTTTGTATTTGAATAGAGTTATCTGTCTATCTAAATGTACATAACTCCTTCATATTTTGAATTTAGAGATAGATAGCTTTTCAAATCCAGGGTGAACGTCCTCTAAAAACGAGTATCCAAGATATTCTATAAAATACTGGTATTTAACATATGAATGGCGCGAATCAATTCAAATACATTATACGCCCAGTGCAGTGGATTTAGGTCGTGTTTTTGTTGCAGCCCAATTTGAATATCCGAGTGTAACGGTACACGCCATTGTAAGGTTAATACTGTCTGCGATTTCTGCGATCCTGGTAGATAGTGGGAAAGGTCAGTGGGAGGTATGACTTGTATTTTAGACAGTTATCCGACTTTAGAGACGAGGTTGTATTTTTGACACGTTTGTAAATGAAATGAAAATAGAGATGACAATTTTTAAAGTCACTCAGCGACTTTTTCTCTCCTTTTTCCAGGTTGTATGTAAGACGAGCAAGACGCTCTCCTGATGTTAAAGAGATAATGCTGCCCATAATCAGTAGATACAGTGCAACCCAAGATTTCACAATAATGCAAAATTCAAGGTGCACTGGACCAACGCTCAAGAGTCATAAGATGTTAAGACTCTGCAGCCCAGTAATTTCACTATATTTAGAAAAGAATATAAACTCTTTATTGTACACCACAAATACAATAAAGTAAGCTTAAAAAACAAATTAGGAAACAGTGTTATAATTACACAATTGGTTGTTATATTTCGATAGATTAAAGCTATTATTCCGTGGGAGCCGTGCCAAATCCTGATCGAACCAGGTTTCCGATAATATAAGCCGCTTTGAAGCTGTTCCATCCATTTTGCAGTCACACCACTTATAGCATGATGGGTTCAGAGCGTTATACTCATATGACTTAACCGTAGAGTCCGTATTACCGAAGGTGTGCTGTCGCCGACAATAAGCATTGACGCTGCATAAAACACACGTCAATAAATGTCTTTGAACCACAGAGTTTCTACTTTTAACGAGCCTTTAAAAACTAGCCATCTTTGTAAATGTTTTTGAATCAAAAAGTTTCTACTATGAACTACCCAATTAAATCTAAGCAACAGCCTCCGCGTCCCGCCATGTTTTGGCGATTTTGTTTTCGTACAGAAAATCACGAAAGCGGGGTCTATTGAATAGATATTTACCGGGGGTAGACTTCTTCTGCAGGAGGTCATCTAGGTGGGTACCCCAACAGTGCCAGTTATTCTACCGCCTGAGCAGTGTTGTGCAAACATTACTGTGCTTCGGTAGGAGGACACTGTAGCTAGTGAAATTATTGGGCTAAAGAGTCTTAACATCTTATGACTCTTTAGTAAGAAGCGTTGGTGCAGTGCTCCTAGAATTTTCACATCATTGTGAAATCAAACAGCCGGGACTAACAGTTTTACGTGCCTTCCGAATCACGGTAGCGTCCAGGCGGATTTTTTTCATACACTAAGATTTGAACACATTATGGTCTTCGGATTTATGCCGGAAATATGGACCACAGGGCCACCGTCGCTACATTTTAAGAATATTATTGATCTGTGGGTCAAAAACTGCACAATTTAAATCAATCGCTTCAAAAATCGAACACCAAAAAACAGCTTTCAAAAATTTGAAAACGACCAAATTATTGAATGCATTGACTTGCAATGCTCCACTTTATTCACCGTTAATTACACATTCATTCCAATTTTAAATTTATTACAAAATCACTTTCATCCAACCAAAAAGGTTTAAAACTTGAAAAGAGGTTGAACATGAATGGAATTAATCGAGAATCGAGACTCGTTTCACTAGACATGCACCAGATGAGAGTTCAATTGATGCCAATAAGTAGTAGATTTAATTCTTAACAAGCCGATCTGATGAACTGTACAGGTGCGTACAGAAGTACTTATTTATTTACATCTATTTATCATTACATGCATGGGCGGATCCAGGATTTGGTCCTGGGGGGGGCAAGGTGCAGATGGGCAAAAATATTATAACTTTTACTACGAAAAGTGTGTGTTTAGCTCGTTCTGAACAGTTAGAAAGTTTAAGTATCCTTAATAATAAGTGCGCGAGCAGCTTGCTGAGAGCGCCGAGAAAAAAATTATAATCTTGACCATGAAATATGTGCAAAATTCGTAACTCTACAATGCTTTTGGGGGGGGCTTGGCACCCTGCCCCCCCCCCCCCTAAATTCGCCTATGATTACATGGTATAAAAAAATTATGGCAATTGGCTGGTCACATTTGCCGCAGAAGATAACTGATGGGGCAAACGTAGTGTAGGGCGTCCTTAGGCGAGATGGGGCGATGATGTCTGGAAGGTCGCGGGGAGCGGGTGGAGGAGGAAGACGGAGGATCGAGTTGCGTGCTATGATGCTCATTCCGAAATTACTTCTATGAGAAGAGCAGGCAATAAATTCGTAAGGGGTTTTTTTTACTAAAATATTATATACTAGCTGCGCCCAGCGGTTTGCCTGCTGTACTTGTAGCCTATGTTTTATTCCAGGGTCTAAGATATCTCTTTACCAAATTTCAAATCTATCGGTCCACTCACTCAATCGGGCGTGAATGAGTAACAAACATTCATCCACATATTCTTACAAGCTTTCACGTTTATAATTTTAGTTAGATTTAAGTTTACTTTTTTTTTTGTACGAGTAATAAATTGTAATTTACAATGATGTAACATAAAAACAGATGTAACATATTCAAATTTCTGTTAATTGTTTCAAAATCACAATTATTAAGAAAGTTTTCAATTAGATAATAATAAGTTCTTACAAAATTAATAGCATTTAGAAACCAAAACGAGTTTTTCCACCTCCGTTTATTTTTAACAGTTTATTTTAATTTAATAACGTGTTGATTAAATAAATGTATGTTGTATTTGAATTTGAAAGTTGATGCATATGGAACATTGTTATGAAATGTTATGAAACAGTAATAATAGCTATTTGGTAATATTAGTTTGCATTGTACATTTTAATGTGTATGATTATTAAAAAGTGTTTAATAATGTATTAATGATCGACTAATTTATTATTAAAATTTAATATATTTCTATTTTTGTCTAAATAGAAAGCTGAATCTAGAGCTTTCGTACTCTATGCTTGATGTGAGATAGTGATAGAACAAATCTCTTCGTATTCATTATACCCTAGTATCCCATTAAAAACTATTACGATACTTCTTAACGGTTTCTGATCTCCTAGTAACTAATTTACATCATAAATCATAACACAAGAGCACTATTTGTTAGAAGAGTTTGAATAAACCTCTTAGAACTCATTGTTTCATAGTATCCTTTAACATAATATTACAACAGAAACTACTTCACAATGATTCTTATCTCCAGGAATGATAAATCATGACAAAGTTACTACTAGGTGTTTTGGAAGGACATCGGACAGCCAATAACGTCAAACAATATTTTCTGCATCATATGACTTGCCCACATTTTTGCATATTCCAGAACATTTAACTTGCAATATTCCACCACTATTGCAGGCTAACATAAAAAAGGGCCTGCAACATGACCTGACGACTGCCTCCTACGTATCTAATAAGAAACAGCCGGGACCCACAATTTTACGTGCCTTCCAAAACACGGTAGCGTCCAGGCGGACTTTAAATAAGTATTTCATTTTCATTTTATTTATTTATTCATAAACAATCCAAGATCGTATATTGTACTCAAAATTAAACAATTAAAATAATTACAATAAATACATTTTTACATATTCTGTAAAAAAGTTCGCTTGGCAGAATAAAAAATCTATTATTACAATAAAATTTAAAAATAAGTCATAATAATTTTTTAAAAATAAAAATAGTTTTAAATAAAAGACGATAATTTCATTTCAATTAACAAAATAAATTAATACGTACTTTTCCTCAATCACATTTATTTTTAATTGAACAAAATACACTTGTGTACCGGCCAGTACCCACCGGCCCCGATAGTCCGTCAATGACACGATTAGGGTCACCCATTGAGCGTACACCCATGCTGACCGGAGCTTTCTACTCGCTAGCTAACTACAAGAAACTAGTGGAATTACTCTTTGTTTATAACCTATTACTGGCTAATAGACGGATCGTGTTGAACCGTTTTGGGCTCGCGGAACATTTTAAAAAGTTTAGTTGCTAGAGTTGTGTGGGATCCAAATCGTGTTTTGCTGTAACAGCGTTATAAAGAAAAAAATATTTATGGAAAGCAACTTTGACAGTTGTTATTATACAACTTATATGTTACGTATTATTAAAGTTGTTTTCCTTTTTAGTTGTTTTCCATAATGTTATCCAATTTTTATAATGTTAATTATTTCTAAAACTTGCCAAGAAAAAGAAAAAATGTTTTTCGGAAGAAGAAGGTGTGATCCTACTTGCATTATCTCAAACCTACCAGGAGACTGATAATGTAGGTTCAGGAACATTTTGATTGGATTACAAAAGTGCAATTATTTAAATGTCGCTGAACTCAAACCAAATCTTAATTAATATTTTGGCAAAGCAGCATTCTACTAAAATTTTCTCCAGGAGTACCAGGAGTTCATAAGTTCAGAAGAAGCTCATAGTCACTGTTGTCTAGGGATGAGGAAAACCACTTGTTCGAGCGTTTTAACGATAGATTTTGCAAAGGGGACTTTTTGCGGAAGAAACAATTTTTGAAAGGGACATTTTGCGATGAAGCCGAATTTGGTTGCTGGGATGATTTTATTATTATTTCGTCTTTTAACCCGTTGAACCAATATATCATTGTAAATTATAAACATTATCAACATAAAATGCTGATTAGTCATGTTGTCCAACACCTCGCTCCGTCCAATAAATCTAAATATAATATTTCAATACAAAAACTCGACGTTAATGAATGCACGGCCAACGAAGTGTGACCAAAAGCCGTGCAGTATTACGCTATATTACGGAATCTCTATAACGGAGGTTTGGAATCATGTTTATTGCACTGTAGGTGTCGGATTGGATTTCAAATAACTCATAATAAACAGTTATTACATAGTTTAAAGTAAGGCGTTATTTTTTTTTTTAAAGAAAATCATGCGTCACTATCGTCTCGCATGATTTTGTGCAGTTTATCGCAACCCTATACAATGATACTTGTAAGCATAAACTTCTTCCCGAATCCTGGTCTCCTGGTAGTTTGAGAATATAATAGTGGGATCACACTATTCTTTATGTTTTTTTAAACTAAATAAATTATTGGGTTTTATAATACTCCATCAGAACAGGTAACCCTACTTACACTCTCAGAGTCAAATCACAATATAGGTTGTGTGGCCAACCTATATGTTGCAGTTTCAGGTTGCCTAGAGAAACAGTTGGGAACCACAGTTTAACTCGCTTTCCTAAACACGGTACCTACCGTCCATGCGACAATTTTTCCACACACTCGAGATTGGAATTCGGGATCTTCGGATTTATGAAAGTTAATATTATAGACCACTGGACCACGTGTGCTTAAAGTAATTTATTACATAGAAAGAAGTGTAGTGATACTAAAATATTCTAAAACTTATAATACAACAATTTATGTGTAAATAACCTTATTACACATAAAAGCTTTATTTTTTATGTTTAGCAGGCTCTTAAGCATCTTCACGTTGGAAACCTCAGTCACCTACTTTTAACGCAAAACCAGTAGAGCCCGTCCAATTTTAAATTACCCCTCACCGTCAAACAAAATGTTTCTGACTTTAACTGGACCAGCGTGATTTTAAACTGGACGATCTGTTTCAGGCTTGCATTATGGCATAGCAACGAGATTGCAAATCTTAACGGTACCTAATGCTAAATATAGCTGGTACCAGGAAATCATAAATACTGAAGAAGTACATCACAGTAATGGTATTCCAGTTTTTATAAGATTTTATCGAGCCGCATGTAAAGTCTTTTGCCACTGTGTGGATTTATTTAGTCTTAACAAGGTAATTTGGTTAACTCTAAAGTAAAATTATTATCACAAAATGTTACATTTTCTATAAGTGAACGCAAACAAAATGTTTTTAGAACAACAAGTGAATTAAAATTGTATATTTAATCGATTTCAAGCGCGCTTTCAATAACCGAGACGCATGTTTTAATTGATAATTTGAAAATCGCTCGACCGATTTCGATAAAATTTATACATGAGACCTCGTGTGAAGTGTAAGTATAAGTATGTAATAAAAAAACACTAAGTAATGGTAAAATCTTTAACGAATTAGTGCCAAAATCCTTTTTTCGTACTTACTTATTTTCACACAGATTCTCATCTCAGGTAAGCAATAAAGATCAAGTTAGCACCGATTTCTTAGAAGGCAAGCTCGTAAAGTTATGCGTCTGGATCGGTAATCTAGATTATAGACTTGTCTTTAGTCTTGTTGGTTAAAGCTAAACTCTTATTACTACCTAAAGTGTTAACTTACATATTCTTGTGAGAGAAAATAAATGTTTTTATTGAAGTGAAAACTTCTTTAGCGGCGCTGAGCACTTTTTTTTGTATGGGTAAAAACTTTCAAACTCGCGTCAGGGTCACGTGATGCTGATCGAAAAAGCGTAAGATCGAGGGGAAGGGAGAGGAACTAGTATCTCCCACTCTTTCTACCGTGCCTGAGTGTGCTGCTCTGTTTAGGCGGCACAGGGGGCTTAGACAGGCGCGCGCCCGATATTTTTTTTTTATATTTATATTTTTATATTTTTTTTATTAGACACTTAAATAGGTTCGAATCAAAACTGTTTGTTTCTTACTTCAGTTATCATAAACCAATTGTATCAGTTGTATAAAAATTTGCGATGATGATTCTGATAATAACGATGGTGTAAAAGTCGTCGAAATTATGGATGGAAGTTGATTTTTCTGAGAGATAAAATTTAATGTTATATATAAATAACGATATAATATTATAAATAACAACATATAAATTGTCATATTTGTGTACGATAGCGCAATAAATAAACATTGTATTCTACCTCATAAATAATAGTATTTTTATACTTATAATTAAACACAACGTTAATATTGAAGTTTTCACTTCTGCCGGCACTCCCGGAGTGCTATTTTTTTTTATTACTACCTGCGCCCAGCGGGTTTACCTACTGTACAGTAGCCTATGTGTTATTCCAGCTATCTCTATACCAAATTTCAGCTCAATCGGCCCACCCATTTAGGCGTAAAGAAGTAACAAACTCATAAACTTTCGCATTCATAATATAGGTAGTGTGATTTCTTAAAGCTTAAGCACTCAAAAACTTATAAGCGGTACTCGTATATCTCAGCCATGTTCTATTTTATTCACAAACCAAAAAATACGTATTAATCTAAAAAAATTTTTATTATTTAAATTACGGAAGTATTATAATTTTTTTTTTTTTTTTTTCTAATGCTAACCTCGATAGCGGTTACATTTTTGAGCCGTTTGGGGTAGAGACATTGGGTCCTTGGAGTCCGGGAGCTCACCACATTTTCCAAAACTTATCTGAGCGCTTGGTCGAGGCGACATGTGACCAAAATGCTGGGGTATATTTGGCCCAACGTATTAGTATTGCCATTCAACGTGGCAATGCTGCCAGCATTCTGGGCACTCTGCCATCTGACAGTGGTTTGGAGCACTTGGATTTTCTGTAGATTGGCTTGTGGCCGATCTGTGTTTAATAAAAGTGTTCTCAACTGCTGTAGTAGCTGTAGTATTGTTAGTTTGTTTTTCTCAATAAAAGCATTTGCCAGTAAAAAGAAAAAAAAACACCTTGTCAACATCCTTATATTCTACTTATATCGACGAAATTAGACTCAAAAGCTTATGATATATTGATGAATATTTAAATCAAATACCTAAAAGTCTGGCGCAGTATACCCAAAGCTACCAGGAAACCAGAATGCGGTTTTCGAATTACCATATTCACAAGCCAAGGAAATGGAATCAGCACACCGTTCGAATCTCAAATGTAGCCTCAAAATAAGTATTTAAAACAACGCTTTTATTTATGAAAGCGCTCATTTACGGCTATTTGCAAACACATGTTGTTAAAAACAGTTTGGTGTACTTAAGTCGGAGATTAAATCAACTTGCTGACGTTTATGTTGCCCTGGTACAGTTAGGAGTATTAAGTCTTTAGGGAAATTTTAACTAACTACATACTTATTATTTCTCAGCGGTTTTACTCGATGAAGAGTAAGTAAGTAGCCTACGTGTTATTGTTCGGTCTAAGCTGCCTATTTACTAAATTTCAGCAGAATCCGTTAAGCCGCTTAGGCATGAAAGAGTAATAAATATTTTATACATCATCATCATCACCTTCTCTTATCTCACTAGGTAGGGTTGGCACAACAAGTCTTCCTAGTTCGTACTATAATTCCATTCATCATTTACTCCCCTAGTACTTATATATCCTCTTTTACCCAGTTTATCCAAACCGTTTCAAGATATCGGACTCTTTCTACCGTTGCGTATCAAGAACATAATTGTCATTGTTTTCGAAGTACGAGTAGGTTCTAGTGTCAGACATGTTTTAAATTCACAGGTTTTTTATAAGCTGAGTAAGTGCTTAAAATTCTGCAGTGGATTGTGCTCATTCCAGTCAAGCTTGTTTATGTATCTGCAACATTCTTGATCTACTTTTTGATTTTTTGCTTACTTTTGGTGACCATTATGTCACGGTTACCTTCTAGCACGGACCTAGAAAATACATGATTTTTAAAAGGAATGATGCACCCTTAGTACGCCTTACATAGTAATAGTAATTTTGATAGTACATAGTAGTAATTTTGTAGCTAGTAAAATTAGTAGGCTGAAGTGTCTTATTAAGAAGCGTTGCTTCAGTGCTGTGCTTTCAGAATTTTACATCATTATGAAATCCAGGGTAGCACTGTACTGACTAAGGGCAGCGTTATCTCTTACCAACAGGAGAGCGTCTTGCTCGGCTTCTTAGTTCTTTGCATAAAAAAACCAATAAAAAACCCTATTTTCTTAACAAGATAAATTTTTAAAAAATCTCACACGTACGGTTTTACCGCCATGTTAGTGCTTTTTATTTGTTAATGACAGTCCCCATTTACCTTATGATTTAAAAAATATTTTTCCTAGATGAAAACGTTAACCCGAGGTCGTTGCCCCCTACCGGTTGGAAGGAACAATAAGCGAGTATTGTTTGTACGCTCGGCTAATTACCGAGCTGCTCAACCGTCAAATTGTTCCGAATCGGGTACCTCTTGCGCTCGCATGCAAGCCTAGTACCTAGGCTAGAATACTAGGTACATGGATAACTAGTATTTTCAAGTTAGAGCCTAGGTGCTTAGAGCCATTACTTAGAGCCATTACTTAGGCTCTAAGTTTAAAAAGATTATTTTAAATGTTATGTCATTGCTAATCGTTCCTAATTTAATAATTTTACAATAACTACGATTAGGAAAAATCAAAAGATAGATCGATTAGTAAAATAATGTTACGGAAAGGGCCCAATTTTTTAAAGACCTAGAAAGTGTAAAGGTAGTAAGGATTCTATAACATAGATTCCTAAAATAAGTGATCAATATTATAAAAACCTAAAGCCCCGTATTTTAGTCGTGTATTCGCTACTCAACTTAGAATTAAAAAAAATGCGTTTTCTCAAAAATTTGAATAGGTAGTCTTTTCCTCGTAAAAGGAAAACACAGACTAAATCTATGGCGAAGAGACGATAAAAATACGAGAGATAAAGTATCTACAACACCTTCGGCAAAAACAATATTATTGAAATGATTTCCCTACTTCTTCTTCTTACTATTTCCCTGCTATAAGCTAAGAAATAAGAATTAAATTTTTATAACTGCACTTTAAATAAAAAACAATTTTATGAATAAAACTTTAAAAGCTTTAAATTTAAGTCAAAGGTTGACGCTCGAGAAATGAACGCAGATTGAAAGTAAAGAATACAATGTAAACGACGCAACAATACGAATACAAAGTCTCTTACAATTTCCAATTGAGCTTGGTTATGCTTGAGAAAGGACGTTGCAACGAAATAAATAAATACATATGCTAACCATTTTTAAATTACATTTGTTAGCAGAACAAAATGTTTCAGACCTTAAGCGAAAAATGTGTAATTAAGAGTAGTTGATCTCTATAGTAAACAACTCTAATTTCAAATTTTGCCTAAAAAATAAATGACAATCGTAATTTTTAGATTAGCCACAAATCGTGGTTATAGCTGTGAAGGAGTATAATAGAAAATTACTTTTTTATGTGATGAAGTAGAAGACGAGCAAGACGCTCTCCTGATGTTAAGAGATAACGCTGCCCATAATCAGTACAGTGCTACTTAGGATTTTACAATGATGTGAAATTCTAGGAGTACTGCACCAACGCTTCTTACTCAAGAGTCATAAGATGTTAAGACTCTTTAGCCCAGTAATTTCACTAGCTACAGTGCCCTCCTACCGAAGCACAGTAATGTTTGCACATCACTGCTCAGACGGTAGAATAACTGGCACTGTTGGGGTACCCACCTAGACGACCTCCTGCAAAGGAAGTCTACCCCCGGTAAACTCCTCCTAATAACATCTGTGCGCCTAGTTACTAAGATTAAAAACATGACAGTAGCTGATCTCCAATATGACCCTTTGTGACCTTTTACTTTTTATTAAACTAGCTACGCCCAGCGGTTTTATCCGCTATACAGTAGCCTATATGTTATTTCAGGGTCTAAGCTATCTCTATACCAAATATTAGCTCAATCGGTCGTTTAGGTGTGAAAGAATAACAGACACACATAAGTTATGATAAAATAAGATAAGAAACTCTTTATTGATCCACATATAAAGTAAATTTAACAAACACAAAAAATCAAATTAAAGTGTATCAATTGGCGGTCTTATCGCTCATAGCGATCTCTTTCAGACAACCGTGCAAGGAGAGGAAATATACAACACTGGAAGGAGGGTTTCACAAAACTTCAAAAATAAACATAAATAAATTAACACATACATTCTTACAAACTTTCACGTTTAAAATAATAAGTAAGATAAACGGGAATTCCACGACAATTATTTATTTATTATGTCAAAAATCATGATCAAAATTAATGATCACCAATATTATAATATTTTCACCACAAAAGTTCGCAAGCTACTTAGCGGTTTAAAACCGAATGCCATTATTATTCAAGCTTGAAAAAATTACCGAAGACTGTTATAAATTCGACCTACACCTACTCTTTAATTTTAAACACTTTATGTAACACTTTACCGGGGGTAGACTTCCTTTGCAGGAGGTCGTCTAGGTGGGTACCCCAACAGTGCCAGTTATTCTACCGTCTGAGCAGTGATGTGCAAACATCACTGTGCTCCGGTAGGAGGGCACTGTAGCTAGTGAAATTACTGGGCTGTCTTAACATCTTATGACTCTTGAGTAAGAAGCGTTGGTGCAGTGCTCCTAGAGTTTCACATAATTGTGAAGTCCTGTACTGATTATGGGCAGCCGTTATCTCTTAACATCAGGAGAGCGTCTTGCTCGTCTTCTACTTCATAACATAAAAAAAAAAAATGTAAGCCTGCGGTTAACTGGATGATATCTCTTTAAACGAAAGGATCATTATCATCAAGGGCGGATCCAGGATTTTTTTCTGGGCCAAGGCGCAGACGGGCAAATATATTATAATTTTTACTACGAAAAGTGTGTGTTTAGCTCGCTCTGAACAGTTAGAAAATTCAAATATCCTTAATATTATTATTAGGCCCTCAATAAAGCTCCTTAATATTATTTTTTTACGCACATAAGTGCGCAAGCAGCTTGCTGCGAGCGCCGAGAAAAATAATATAATATTGACCCCAATGTGCAAAATTCGTAACTCCCCAATGCTTCTGGGGGGCCCTTGGCCCCTGCCCCCCCACCCTAAATCCGCCTATAATATTATCATTGTGGACCTTGTAGTTTAATTTTTAGTTAAAGTTTCTGTAAACTTTTTGTCGGAATTCAAATCCAGGACCCTATTAAGATTTTTTGAAGTGAAAACTTCTTTAGCGGCGCTGAGCACTTTTTTGTATGGGTAAAAACTTTCAAACTCGCGTCAGGGTCACGTGATGCTGATCGAAAAAGCGTAAGATCGAGGGGAAGGGAGAGGAACTAGTATCTCTCACTCTTTCTACCGTGCTTGAGTGTGCTGCTTTGTGAATTTGGTTTAACTATGTCAAATGATCGCAATTTTAGCACAACGAAATACAAAACTACTATTGATGCGGTCTTTATTAGACACTTAAATAGGTTCGAATCAAAACTGTTTGTTTCTTACTTCAGTTATCATAAACCAATTGTATCAGTTGTAAAAATTTGGGATGATGATTCTGATAATAACGATGGTGTAAAAGTCGTCGAAATTATGGATGGAAGTTGATTTTTCTGAGAGATAAAATTTAATGTAATATATAAATAACGATATAATATTATAAATAACAAAATATAAATTGTCATATTTGTGTACGATAGCGCAATAAATAAACATTGTATTCTACCTCATAAATGATAGTATTTTTATACTTATAATTAAACACAACGTTAATATTGAAGTTTTTTATTTTTTCATTTTTTTTAAGTGGCAAATGCCTTTATTGAGAAAAACAAACTAACAATACTACAGCTACTACAGCAGTAAAGAACACTTTTATTAACCACAGATCGGCCACAAGCCGATCTACAGAAAATCCAAGTGCTCCAAACCACTGTCAGTGAGATTAAGATTAATAAAAGATATTGCGTTTTTAACATGATTCATGTCTTCTTCGACTTTATAAAAACCGCTTCTTGATACAAGTTCTGCGAATATTTTACGACCGAGCGAAGCGAGGTCTTAGAGTCGAAAGCCGCGAAATGCCAGCGTTTGGACCAGTTTAACGCTTGACCTCTGGTGCTTAAGTTTGGTTGACGTTTACTTGAAAACGGTTAATCCAAATTGAATGAAATTTTACACACAAGTTAAGAAGGTTAATTGGATAATTTTAGTGAAAAAATTAGCTAAATAGGTTCCAGGGTTGCAGAGATATAAGTGACTTAAAGTCTTTACGATAGGTCTGACGATTATTTCAAAACTGGAGCGCTGATAATTTTTTTTCTAACATATACACATTTTTTATAAGCGACACAAATATATTAGCCAAAGTTTATGTTTGTATGTATGTTTGTTACGCGATAACTGGAAAACCAATGGTCCAATCTGCATGAAACTTTGCAAACGCGTAATATAAATCCATAGAATTTTTAAGTTCGAACATGAGCCAAATCGGTCGAAGGGTTCAAGAGTTAAAGAGATTGCTTTATTACAATGAAACCGATGATCCAGTCTTGATAAAACTTTTTAAACAGGTAGTACAAACTAAAAGAATTCTCACGTCCAAAAATGAGCCAAATCGGTGCAAGGGTTGTAGAGTTATAGAGAATACAAGATTACAATGTTTATCGATTATAATATTATGAGAACTGCAGCGATATTCAGTTATCCGTCAGGGAACCGAACCAAAGACCGAATTGTGAAAAATCGATACGACGTAATACGTCATTTCATACATTTTTGATAATTCGGTCCTAGGTTCGGTTCCCTAACGGATAATTGAATAGCCATGTTGACTTACACAAAATATTATGAATTTAAATGATCGTGCGGGTGGTGCAGGATATTATGTTCAAATTTATTAATCAAACTTTTAAACCCATTTTTTTTATTCAAATAGTAGTCCAGTCAATGAGTGCCCAAAAGAGGCATGTGGATCGAAAAGTCGAAAGCAGAAAAACTAACTTAGGAACTTTGTTTGGAGTATTCAGGTGATAAACATACTAAAAGTCCCCACCCCTCAGAGGTGAGACCGAGGGGTGGGGGGGCCGAAGAAGGTCCCATTTTTAGGTTTTTTGCCTAAATGTCAAAAACTGGGCGTTGTACGATATTTTGTTGTACCTACTACATTTAAAAAAATCCTACCACTTTGGCTTTAACACTTTTTATCTATATCCAATAGTTGTCCAGCTATGAGCTTCCTTTTCCGAGGACTAAAGGCTACAGTGCTTCACTTTTGAAAGTAAATTTTACAATTGTTTAGATCTAAGTATTTTAAGACTCTACTGCTCGTTCGAAAAGCATTTCTATGAGAAGAACGAGCAAGAAACTTATTGGGATTGTTATTTATGTGTTTATCACATGACATTAAAACCATCATTCACTCTAACATCTGCAAACATCCCTAACGCTCTGTAGTATCGAAACAGCGCCAAAAGCATCCTGAAAGCGTTGTTGTACTGGATTAAGATGTTTTTTGTAACGTTGTTGTTTGGAAAGTTCATCCACAAGTCTTTTGTTTAAAAAAATAATTCATATTAGGCCTACGTTTGATCACATCCCACCTGATGGAAAGTGCAAATGTGATCGACGAGTTGCACGTATAAAAAGTCTGATAATGCCTTGAACAAGGACACTTTGTCTTTCTCAGTAGCTGTAGATACATCTTGAAAACCTGCGAGCCTAGATGTTACGCGTGACTGTCATAGCTCTGCGTTCTCGCTCCAAGTCTAAGTCATCATCGGCTGCTACGACAAAAATGTTATAGAATTAGCTACAATATCAATATATTATAATAACTGTTGTAAATTTGCTGTATAACACAAGTAAAGCTAGATATTTTTTTCCAATTTCTATTCTTCAAATGTCCACTACATCGGCAACTTCTTCGTAAACAAGTGCTACTAACTATGAAGATTTTGTGAGATTTTTTGTAAAAACTATAGTAATATTTATTATTTTATTCTATTATTTTCTGCAAGTGAATACACACATAACCTTTCATATTTTATTATTATTGAAATTTTGATCACAACAATAAAATAGTCACAGAGATAAAGATTTTTTAATGTATATCCGTTACTTATTTTTCCTTTCCTTTTACGAATATTATAGGTTAAAGTTTCCATACATTTATATTTCGTAGATACTTATAACTTTTACCCATGTATATATACCTATTTTGAGGGAAATTGGGTCTGCGAGGTCCCAGTTCGCGGCGAACTACTAGTACTTTACTAGTGAAATACGAGTAATAAAAAAAGCACTTTTTATGTTCACTTCTTCTGAATTAAGAATGCCTTTTTTTCGAAAAAGCTCGAGTCGAGGACGAAGACAACTAAAATACGGGGGGTTGTGTTTTTTACACTTTTTGAACAACTTTTCAATGTAAGAACTACACAGCTTGTTTTAACAACTTTTTTATAAAAAAAACCTAATAAACCCGCGCGCACTTCGTAGCGCCAAACAGAAAATTAACAGAGTTTCTTTACTACTCGTATATTATGCATGTATTTTGCATACCTCTAGAAACCTTCCTCTTGATTTACTCTATCTTTTACAAAACCGTATCAAAATCAGTTGCGTAGTTTAAATGATCTAAGCTTACCTATGGAGACTAACAGTTACAGACAGACAGATGCAGGAAGCGACTTTTTTTTTATATTGTGTAGTGAACACTATTTCTCACAAAGAGCTGAAGTAAATCCAATACAATCTATAACACATCTCTTGACAACAATGCACTTTATATCATTCCGACCAGTGTAAGCTGATCTGCGTAACCAGATCCTGTAGAATAAATAATAGATATTTATATTCTATTATCTTCGATTAGACATCCAACTGGATACGTCAATGTCACTGTCAAATATAATAAAAAAAATTGGGTTTATACTCCAACAGAAGAGGTTACCCTTCTTACACTGTCAGAGTCAAATCACAAATTAAAGGTCGTGTGGCGAACCTATATGTTGCAGTCTCAGATCGCCGAGATCCTACAAGGCCTGCAACATGACCTGACGACTGCCTCCTACATTCTACATATATCTTATAGGAAAAAATCTTTGCCACACTGAGATTTGAACCCAAGACCTCCGGCTTACAAGTTGGAGGTATGACAACTGAGCCACGGACGCTACAAATATTAGTGAAATGTCAATTATCATCATCATCATCCACAGCCTTCTAATTCCCACATGGATGAGATTGACAAAAGACAGGGTTAAGTGGCATAACATGAAGGAGGCTCAGTAGTAGAATGTAAATGTCAATATTTAGTGCTAATTATGCTCTAATTCAAGCTCCAGTTTAAACTGGAATTTACACTAAATATAAAAATTTAACTAATACTATTATTACGGATTTCCGCAAAGATGCGACCGTAGATGGTAGTAGACTTAACCAAGAAGGCGGGATAAGTTCCTACCATTCTATTCCCGTGGTTGAATGTTCTAAGTTTATTGTACATTCAATATGAATCTTGTTATACTGGACATCGGTAAGCATTGGTGTCTATCAAACGAACATGCATAGATTAAAATGTTAGGATTTTTTTTTTTATTTATTTACAAAATCCACAGCTCTTAATTAACAAAGTTTAAACATTTTTAACGTAACATACACAGCCAATACGGATTTTTATTTTATAGCATTATACATATTATACTAGGACAGTCTCTATCTTAAGTTGCTATTTATTTCGTTCATACAAAAGGTACTAAGTTACGAATAACATTAAATACAAGATAAACTGGGATGTACGTAATGTTGTTAGCTATTTTTTTTTATTGTTAATTACAACGGTAATACAACCACTTACAGTAATCAACACAATATTTACAAAAATAAAATACACAATAAAATAATTTTAAAAGGACTACACACATTGTGGACATTAAAAAGAAAATATTACACATCAACATTAAAACAAATTTATACGATACTAGCTGCGCCACCGGTTTTACCCGCTGTAGTGTAGCTTATGCGTTATTTCAGGGTCTAAGCTATCTCTATACCAAATTTCAGCTCAATCGGTCCACCCGTTTAGGCGTCAAAGAGTAACAAACATACATCCAGACATCCAATCATTCTTACAAACTTTCGCGTAGGATGTAGGAAATGAAATGTATCTAAATTACCAAATCAAAAAAAAAAAAAAAAAAAATCTCTGTCAGTACGTTCGGTCTTTTCGGCTTTTCGTATTTTCAGGGGTTTTTACGGCTTTTTTCCCAGTTTCTGTACAGAAACTGGTAGTTTGGATGACCATTTCTGCAAGGTAATGTTAGTAGTGCTATCTATAGACCCTAGTCTCATTTTTCTTCTTGTGAAAATATTGTAAATATTTATTGACATTTGTCACAGCTTGCTGCTAATTTGACATTTTTATTTCCATGCCAACTGCGCGTCCCGGCTGCGCAACGACGAACGACACTTCTGTCAACGTCAGTTAGGGACTAAGATTTCAATTTCGTTTGTAATAATTTGTTGCACGCAGCGCAAAATGCAGCCTGCTCCAAATTCTAACAATGCAATGTCGCAGGGTATGCTCGTGCTGTGCCCAGAATGTCCCCAGGCTCGGTACTTTAAGGGCCAGAGGGGGCTAAAAATTCATAGGGCCAAATGTCATAACGCAAACCAAATTACACTTTCGGTCCCTGTACAAAATTGCACTGATCCTGGCTTGCCGAGCTCACAAGGTACTCCCCAACCGTTTTGGGGAGTAATAAGCTCCTTCAAAAATAACACACCAATTTTGAAACGCATCCCGCGTGGTGCTCGCCCCACAGTGGCCCAAACACTATCTTTGGCTATCAGACACGTTGTGTCTCAAAACTCAGTTCAAGCCTGGGAACATTTACTACTGTTTCCTTACCGCGTTCTTTATGTACCTTTTGACCCCAACAACAAAAACTCGCTCACCTCTAGGGTGAAACAAAATTGCGTATTGTATAGAGATATGACCCACATCCAAAACCACAATATTGTTGCGCCTATCTTTAGACGAAACAATAAACAAAATTCCAATCAAATTTCCAACAATTCGGCTTCTTTAAAACTGGTTGAGAACAAAATTAGTGACGGAGACATAAGTGGCGCAGCACGAGTTTTATTTTCTAGCGACTTAGTAGCTCCAAACAGCCCTGAAACAGTACAGTCCCTGATAGAAAAGCATCCACTGGCAGCGGTCGACCTTACCATGCCCGATCCACCACAACCCGGTGACGTCACTGTTCAAGCGACCGTCAGCGAGGTTTCTAAAGCCGTTATGTCCTTTCAAAATGGTTCCGCCGGTGGCCTTGATGGCCTTACACCTCAACACTTAAAAGATCTTTTATGCGCTATTTCGGGCGAGGTTGGCGCAACCCTCTTGAAGGATTTAACTGATTTAGTTAACCTGATGTTGGCTGGTCGAGTTAACAGTGAAATCACTGACATTTTATACGGCGCCAACTTGTGCGCACTTGCAAAAAAAGATGGTGGCATTAGGCCAATTGCGGTCGGTATGACTTACCGTCGCCTGGCGGCCAAGGTTTGTTGCAAGAAAAAAGTCGCTCCTTTGAGCGATCTTTTTCAACCAACACAGCTTGGTTTCGGCTCGCCAGGTGGCTGTGAGGCAGCTGTTCATTCTCTTCGCACTTTTCTCGATCAAAATTGTGGTGAGGTTCTGCTAAAGGTGGATGTAAAGAACGCCTTTAATTCGGTGGACAGAGGGGCCCTGTTGACGCAAGTGAAAGATAAAGTCCCGGATATCTACAATTTTCTTTGGCAATGTTATGGGAATCCTTCGAAATTAGTTTACAAAAATAATCTTATTTTGTCTTCTGTTGGTTGTCAACAGGGTGATCCACTCGGACCGGCCATTTTCAGCCTGGCCATCCATCCGATTATTCAGCGTCTAAAGTCCAAACTTAATGTTTGGTACTTAGATGACGGAACTTTAGGAGGTGATGCGGGAACTGTACTTGACGATTTAAAAACTCTTATAGACGAATTTCGTCTCATTGGCCTAGAACTAAATTTATCAAAATGTGAAATTTTTATTTCAGATACATGTTTGGACAAAGATTTGGTACTTGATCAATTCCTTCGTTTGGCACCCAGCATAAAAATTGTCGATAAGTGCTCACTTCGCCTCCTTGGTTCGCCGATCCTAGACGAATCCTTCCCACCTTTTGTTGAGGAAAAAATTCAAAATTTTATGATGGCCTCGGACAGATTGATCAAAATTAATGCCCACATGGCATTTACTATTATCAGGTATTGTTTGTTTGTACCAAAATTTACATACGTTTTACGATGTTGTCCATTGTGGAAACACAATGAGCTTCTTGTAAGCTTAGACAACGTCATAAAAAATACCCTGATGTCGGTCCTGAATTTGAGCTTGGATGACAGGGCTTGGTCTCAAGCCTCCTTACCTATCAGGTTTGGGGGCCTGGGGGTCCGTAAAATTTCTAGTGTCGCTCTCCCGGCTTTTTTGTCCTCAGTGCATAGTTCGGACAATCTCATTCAAAAAATACTCGCTCCCTCGCGAGACCCCGCATTATCATCTTTGGCTATAGCTAATTCAGCTGAGGCAAAAAATGCTTGGGTTGCAGCTTGCCCCAATACCGATTTACCTAAAGTACCATCTTCACAGAGACTGTGGGATGGGCCTCTCTGCGAGTTGGCACGGAATAGTCTAATACAAACGTGTCCCAACTCGTCAGACCGTGCCCGACTTCTAGCAGTCTCTGTTAGGGAATCTGGTTTTTGGTTGCAAGCCATCCCTTCCATTAATACTGGTAATCTTTTAGATTCATCTGCTTTTCGTGTAGCTGTTTGTTTGCGCCTGGGTGCAGCATGTTATGTAGGTCACCGCTGTCAGTGTGGTAATGCAGTCGACGAACTCGGTCACCATGGTCTCTCATGTTCTCGGAGCGCTGGCCGAATCTCCCGCCACTCCAGTCTCAACGACATCATTCGCCGGGCTTTTACCAGCGCCAATGTAGCAGCCATTCTCGAACCGAATGGTCTGATGCGTGACGATGGTAAAAGACCTGACGGTATGACTTTGATTCCCTGGAAGTTAGGTCGGCCGTTAGTGTGGGACGCGACTTGCGTTGATACACTGGCGCCCTCACATCTTCCAGAGACTCAAATTGCGGCTGGTGCGGCGGCAGTTTCTGCTGAGCGGCTCAAGCGGCGTAAATATGCTAACCTCGATAGCGGTTACATTTTTGAGCCGTTTGGGGTAGAGACTTTGGGTCCTTGGGGTCCGGGAGCTCACCGCATTTTCCAAAATTTATCTGAGCGCTTGGTCGACGCGACGTGTGACCAAAATGCTGGGGTATATTTGGCCCAACGTATAAGTATTGCCATTCAACGTGGCAATGCTGCCAGCATTCTGGGCACTCTGCCAACTGACAGTGGTTTGGAGCACTTGGATTTTCTGTAGATCGGCTTGTGGCCGATCTGTGGTTAATAAAAGTGTTCTTTACTGCTGTAGTAGCTGTAGTATTGTTAGTTTGTTTTTCTCAATAAAGGCATTTGCCATTTAAAAAAAAAAAAAAAGAAAACTTTTAAATTACCTAATTAGTTAACTTTAAAAACAAAACGGAAGCTTTTATTAGCAAAATGATGTTATCGAAATTAGTATTTCCTGTTTCTACCCGCATTTGCAATTTTTAAGTGGCATTATTAAAAATACGATTTAAAAGAGCTTAATATTCTTTTTTATTTTTGTTTTTTGTCTATGGATAGTTCAGTGTTGTTTATTTATGTAAAGATTGTTAGTAGGTAGTAGATATAATTATTGTCTCTATCATTTGCCACTAAATAATGCAACGGTGATGATGGTGATGATTGAATGATGGTGGTGATGAAAGATGATGATGATGAGGTTATTAAAACTACACTTCCGGTCCCTATAAAACTTGATTAAATAATAATAATATTAATTTAATCAAAAATTTAACAATGAAATTATTTTATGATATTTTTACGTAAAAACATTATTAAAATGAAAATTTTAATATTTTTCAACTAGTTTTATTATAAAACTATGCACCTATAATTATTATAGGGCCATACGAAAAAATAAACCTTACCTTAAAAAGTTGTACTAAATTGATTCGTTGCCAATGGAGATATTATGGATTGTTAATCCAAAAATAACAAACGAAAAATGTTGCCCTACCTGTAATCAAGAAGATTTTGATGTAAACCAATTTCAAATTTGGTTACTCATCACTAAGGGCTATATTTTAACCGAAAACAACCAACAATTTGCTGCAACAAGTTTATAATAACCGAGGGTAGTACGAATGGAATAAAATAAAATAAAACAAAGATGGCGGACAAAAATGGCCGCCCATTATGGCGGTAAGGACAATGATGGTTTTACCAGACCGTGAACGGGGCTTTGTGCCCACGATTGCTATTTTTATTTTAATTTTGAGAGAATGGAAAACGCGGAAGTACGCGTACAATTTTATGTTGCATATTTTTAATGAATTTTTGTGTATAATTTTTTTGTGATAAATGTCTTTATTGACAACAATACTACAGCTATTACACATTAAAGAACAGTTGTGTTAAAATGTAGTTAAACATATAATTTATAATTATTGCAATTTTTACAAGCTTGTCAGTCTGTAATCAAATTTTGCAAGTTAAATTTGATCCACTGATCGATTGAGCTGAAATTTATGTTTTAGAAAATTATTATGAAATCGAGCTGATCTGATGATAAAATGATAAAGCTGGAAGGTGGCCGTAGAAACTCTCAATTAAACGACGCAACCCCATCGAGTTTGGGCTCATTTGATTCGTCTTGACGAGTACTTTGATGCTAGATGGTAAAAATAATAAAAGCTTGTTCTTAAAAAGTATTTTTTATATCACTTGTTAAATCATGAATTTAAATTTTCTTTGGTACCAAATGGACAGTAGAGTCCTGTATAATAAAATTGTTTTATAGAAAACTTTAAACGTGCTCGTAGTGCTCTATATAGATACATACTGATATATGGTATGATAAATAAATATATGTATGTATTCTATGTATGTATGGTTAGTGTGTAAATTGGATTGTCTCATGTAAATTTCCCGTAATTTTATAAAGCCATACATACATTTAAATATATTAAACCTCCTATGATTTCAAATTCGGTTAAAAAAGGAAATACGAAAGTAGCAAAACGTTTAAAAGATAGGTTTCACAAAAAACAAAACAAACCAAGAACAATCAAAAGTCAAATTAATTCATCTCCATTAACAATAGTTAATTAACAAACTTGTTAACAATATTAACGAAGTGAAAGAACTAAGAATAGTCATTAAAAAATGAAAGTAGAATTGCCTTTTAGTAATTTGTGTATCTGTTACATCGGCTAAAGACAAAGCGTGGCTACATCTAGGATTAGCCACCAACTATCGGTTAATGTTCGGTGTCGGAAAAACAATATTTGTAACAAGTGAATTAAATTAAAAATTTGAAACCCCTAACGCAATATGTAATTCACCATTGTGGTGGCGGGCCGAGGATAAGTGCTTCGGCTTACCCGCTGCCCCGGCATTATGCCGTCCCGCAGAAACACCCCCAGGTTTTATAGTGGGTATCCCCGCCGCGCCCATATTTGGCGGGGGAATCCCACGTACCTGTCCTGCGTCCCAGGCGCAGGGTGACGATGCGTAACACATTTTTCCTGGGTCAAGAAAAAAAGGTCACTGTTTTTAGGGTTCCGTACCTCAAAAGGAAAAAACGGAACCCTTATAGGATCACTTTGTTGTCCGTCCGTCTGTCTGTCTGTCTGTCTGTCTGTCAAGACCCTTTTTCTCCGGAACGCGTGGAGGTAAAAAGCTGAAATTTATAGGAAATACTAAAATCTATTGCTTCTTAGAGCTGTGAAAATTTCAAACTTCTAGGCCAACGCAATCAAAAGATATAGTCGAATATGTCGCAAATTTCAGCAAATTTTCGACATTACCAAATAAATCAAAACCTACGGTGCACTTCCCGTGAACTCAGAATCTTGAAATTTGGCACGAAGCAACTCCTTAGAGCACAGATAAAGGAAAAATTGCGAAAACCATAAATTTTTAATTTCATCATATGAAAAAAATATTTTGAATAATTTTATACTTACTACCCCTTTTCTCATGAACGCGTACAGGTATTAAACTGAAATTCATATCAAATACTAAGGCCTATAATACCTTTAAACTGTAATAAAATCAAACCTCTATCTCAACGCATTCAAAAGAAACAGCAATTTTAGCCGAAATTTTAAACACGCAACTACTCTCAAAAAACCAAAACCTACAGGGTACTTGCCGTGAACGTAGAATCTTGAAATTTGGTACGCAGCAACGTCTTAAATCACAGGCACAGGAAAAATTGCGAAAATTGTACATTTTTAGTTACATCATTTAAAAAAATATTTTTAAAAATTTTGTATTTACTATCCCTTTCCTCAAAAACGCGTGCAGGTATTAAATTGAAATTCATATCAAATACTAAAGCCTATAATACCTTTAAGCTGTAATAAAATCAAACATCTATGTCAACGTAATCAAAAGAAACAGCAATTTTAGCCGCATATTTTCAAATCTCGCAAGTACTCGCAAGGGAATCAAAACCCACAAATATATAATATTATACCCACTTTTCTTTAGGGTTCCGTAGAAACTCGTAGGTTTGTACGGAACCCTCGGTGCTCGAGTCCTACTCGTACTTGACCGGTTTTTTTAATAGTAGATGTATAACTACTAACGTCAAAATGTTATAAACTCGTTTCATTGTTTTTGAAAAAATGATTGTCATCAAAACTTTGCATTTAGTAATTCTGAATGATGAATTGTGAACTCTGCAATGAGCATATGGCGCGTCGCCGGCTGCTGCCGCAGCACGGTCATTTCCCTCGCTCGACTCACGTTATAGTCACTGTTCAAACCTAACCCAAACAACTGATATCGGGGTGCCTAAACTATGTACAAAAAACAAGTCTTTTCTTTAACCGGCTAAAGCTAAGATTAGCCGGCTAATCCTTAGCTGCACTTCGGGGCTTAGCCATGACATATCTAGAGGTAAGATCGTAAAAATCGTATTTATTTACCCTAGATAGATAATGTTGATATTTATTATATTGCTTTTATTTCCTTCTAGCCACATTAATATGTTAATTCTCCGAAAATGTCAATGAATAGCGATAATTTTGGTTGTTTTTTTTCAGTAAAGCGGTCAGTGGTTTAATCGTTGGTGGGTCTGGTCGTCAGGTCATGTTGAAGGCCTTGTAGTTATCTTGGTGACCTGAAACTTTTTATTTATGGTAATGACTCACTGTGGCGTGAGTCCTTTCCGACTCAGCAGGCCTAAGTTTGGCAATAAAAATATTTTGTAGGTAGTTCAAAACGTTGTGCTTCTTTAATATTTTTTTATTCATTTTTTTTTCTTCTTTCATTCCTCTAGGTTTGCCTTTGACCACAATCTCTTGATGTTAAGCGATGATACGGTCGTTGCGTTGGTCGTTGTTGGATGCTGGCAGACTTAACCTGGAAGGCCTGGATATTTATCGCGCAGGGAGGACTTTCCCTCCCTGGTTTTGGTGGAATACGGTCATAATGAACGCTTGGCGACACGGTTTTGTCCAGTGGGTGGTAAGTGGTAACTAGCCACGGCTGAAGCCTACCAGTATAAAGATTTTGCACTAGCTGACCTTAAAACCAAACAATTCTCCAATTAATTAATAGCTGAATAATTTACAATAAACGATGTCGCGATCTGTGAAATTGAAAGTTCAATAACGGTTGTTTAAAAATAGCAAGTTGCTTTCACTCGTTACAAGATACTCATTGATAGGTATGTGTTAGAATTATCATTAGCTAGATTGTTTCTATAATCATAGTAAAGACCGGCGTAGACTCGCCGGTCTTATCGTATTTTTATATGCTATCTCTGAGAAAAATGTCATTTTGGCATAATCTTAAAATATCGTGACGTTGGTTTAAAATAGATGCGTTGTCTTATAATATGTTGATAATAAGTAAATATTACGCTAGAACTGAAATGTGTTAAGATGGAATCGAATTTTGAGAGGTAAATGAATATGAATATGAATATGAATATAAATAATGCAATATTATGATACTTGTCATCGTAAAAGAGTGAATTCATCATACTTTAAGCTGAATTCACCTCTTTTATGATTGTCAGTTTTAACAGCTTAAAGTATGATGAATTCACTCAAAGGACGGAGCATAGTGATTCACCAAAAAGAACGATGATAATACTGATGTTGATGATAACAGTATTTAAGATGATGTGTTAAAGCATTATAATTTAATATAGTACATTAGGGGGAGGTCATCGTATTTTTAGAGATACTTCTTCATATTAAACTATGAAATCTATTTATATTACGGTGACTGTCATTGTGTTTTTTAATTAGAATCTTATTTATAATTATCATACTAATTTATGGGACACGATGACAAGTATCATAATATTGCATTATTTACCTCTCAAAATTCGATTCCATCTTAACACATTTCAGTTCTAGCGTAATATTTACTTACTAGCTGACCCGCGCGCACTTCGTTGCGCGTGAGAGTCAATTAATAAAGCGAATTCGGTGCTGCTATTTTGACTATGATTGTATTTCCATCCCCGCGACTTTGGAAGCGTAAAATAAGGCATGGCTATAATATTTGCTCCCGCTGTGGATAGCGAAGAATATCGGGCTGGATATTTCTATGCAGTTTTGTTCGCTACCGAAGGAACCAATGCTATGTCCTTTCTCAGAGATCACACTATTTAAGTTTAGCGGTTATTGATTTCCATCACAAATTTTCACGCCTCTCCTCAGGAATTAATACTATTTGTGGTCCTTTCCCGGTAACTCTTTAACTTATCTCTATTATAATTTTTCTAAGCTAAATTATAATTATAGGTTACTAATTTCTCACACCATCCTTCCCGCGACTCAAATCAATTCCGTGGTTCCTGAATTTCCATTAAAACTCTGACCCTGAAGGTGGGGGAAGGATCAATACTGAGCCTCCTTAAAAGTTAATTTCTGACATAACAAACTATTCATTAACAGAACCAAAATTCTGAGTACTGGTGAGTTCGCAAAATCTCTTCTTATCGGTCGCCTACGTTACATAAAAAATACGTTGTCCAAATTTTAGCTTAAACGAAGAAGTGGTTACCGATATCCTACACAAACTGCACCCCCTCTTTCCTCTCTCAAAGGTTGATTTCTGGGATAAAAAGTATCCCATATTTTTTTTAAGTCTCAGTCTACCTTTGTATCAAATTTTAACTCAATAGGGTCCTATTTCCTATACAAACTTTGACCCCCTAACGCTTCAATTCGAAGGTAATTTTTGACATAAAACTTTTTATTATTCCTCAACACATCCCTAAATCTTATTGTGGATTTGTATACAAAAGTATTTAGGAATAATAATTCCCGTTCCCGTAAGAATTTCGTAAAATCCCCTCCCCTCTTACGGGTCGTGAAAGTCACATAAAGAACACGCTGTCTAAATTTTAGCGTAAAATATAACTGGTTACTGATTTCCTACTCAAACTTCTACCCCCCTTACTCCCCCGCACCCCTCCCTCTTAAAGTAAATTTCTGTCTAAAATAATATTCAGTGTTCCTAAACAAAACTCAAACCATGATTCCACAAAATTTCACCTGAATTGGTTTAGCGGTTACGGATTTGCATACAAAAGTTTTTCGGGAATAATTCTCGTTCCCGGGGGAATTTCGCAAAATACCTTCATATCGGTTGCTTACGTTACCTAAAGAATACGTTGTCCAAATTTCAGCTAAAACAAAGAAGCGGTTAACGATTTCTTACCCAAACTTGCATCCCCCCTTTATCCCGCCTTTGAGGTTGATTTCTGGGATAAAAATTATCCCATATCATTTTGTAGAACTCAGTCTACCTCTCTACCAAATTTCAGCTCAATAGGGCCAGCGGTTCTAAATTTCCCATACAAATTATGTACCCCCCTTACCCCCTCTTAGAAGTTAAATTTTGTCATAAAAACTATTTAATGTTCCTCAAAACAATCCCAACAATCGTTTTACAAAATTTCAGCTCAATCGGTTCAGCGGTTAAGGATTTGCATACAAAAGTTTTTTTAGGAATAATTCCTGTTCCCGCGGAAATTTTGCAAAATTCCTTTATATCGGTCATCTACGTTACATAAAAAATACGCTGTTCAAATTTCAGCTTTAAAAGATGGCCGATTACTGATTTCCTACTCAAACTACTACCCCTCTCTTCCCCCTTCAAGGTTGATTTCTGGGATAAAAAGTATTCCATATCATTTATTTGGATTCAATCTACCACTGTACCAAATTTCAGCTCAATAGGGTCAGCGGTTCTAAATTTTCCATACAAACTTCGACCTCCCTTTACCCCCCCTTAAAAGTTAATTTTCGTAAAAAAAAAAAAACAATATTCCTAAACACAATCCAAGCAATCGTTTTACAAAGTTTCAACTCAATCGGTTCAGCGGTTAAGGATTTGCTTACAAACGTCTTTTAGGAATAATTCCCGTTCCCGTGGAAATTTTGCAAAATCCCTTTTTACCGGTCATCTACGTTACATAAAAAACACGCTGTTCAAATTTCAGCGTTAAAAGATGGCCGGTTACTGATTTCCTACTCAAACTTCTAACCCCCCTCTTCCCCCTTCAGGGTTGATTTCTGGAATAAAAAGTATTCCATATCATTTATTTTGACTCAATCTACCTCTGTACCATATTTCAGCTCAATAGGGTCAGCGGTTCTAAATTTTCCATTCAAACGTTGACCCCCCTTTACCCCCCCCTTAAAAGTAAATTTCTGAGATAAAAACTATTCAATGTTCCTAAATACAATCCAAACAATCGTTTTACCAAATTTCAGCTCAATCGGTTCAGCGGTTACGGATTTCCATACAAACGTTTTTGGGGAATAATTCCCGTTCCCGGGAGAATTTTACAAAAATCCCTTTTTATAGGTCGCTTACGTTACCTAAATAACACGCTGTCCAAATTTCAGCTAAAACAATGAAGCGGTTAACGATTTCTTTCACAAACTTGCAACCCCCCTTTCCCCCTTTTAAGGTTGATTTCTGGGATAAAAAGTATCCAATATCTTTTTTTAGGACTCAATCTACCTGTGTACCAAATTTCAGCTCAATAGGGTCAGCGGTTCTAAATTTTCCATACAAACTTCGACCCCCCTTTACCCCCCCTTAAAAGTAAATTTCTGACAAAAAAACTATTTCATGTTTCTAATCACAATCCTAACAATAGTTTTACAAAATTTCAGCTCAATCGGTTCAGCGGTTACGGATTTGCATACAAACGTTTTTCGGGAATAATTCCTGTTCCCGAGGGAATTTAGAAAAATCGCTTCTTATTGCACGATGAAGTTTTTCAAAGAATACGCTGTCCAAATTTCAGCTCAATCCGTCCAGCCGTTTGGGCTGTGCGTTGATAGCACGAAAGTGTACGAACGATTTTATATAATAAGAAGATAAGTAAATCTTTAGATAGATATAACTCTTTTATTTAAAAACCGATTTAAATAAAACCAATACTATTTACAAATTAGAGAAATTTGCAACGTTTTAGCGAAAACTGCATACAATTCGGTTGTGCCGTTTTATCACACATAAGTAATAACCTTTTTACAAATTAAGCCTAATAAAAAAAACTACTCTGGTAAAGTTTCGTTTATGGCCACATCGATAGATGGCGTATTTTTAGTTTGTCGCACTTTTTGCTTTTTGATTTTTTTGAATTGAATTTACTTTATATTCTATTACTTTTACTTCGAAATTTTGATGTAAATTAGGGGCGATGTGTCCGATATAAATGATTATTATTTATTTTATTATTTTATTCTCGTTTCCCTAGAAAAAAATTGACAAAATGTTTTACGATCTAGATCGCGCAAGCGACTTTTTCGCGTCGTTTTGTTCATATGCGTATTTTCACAGTTCACCTTAGTAAAGGATCACAATGAATGGGGAGAAATTTCCATTCTTATTATATGTATGGATATGGATTATCAACATATTATAAGACAACGCATCTATTTTAAACCAACGTCACGATATTTTAAGATTATGCCAAAATGACATTTTTCTCAGTAATAAGTAAGAGATTCCTCTAAATTAAATCCAGAATTTTTAATATCACTATATAACAGTGTCTAGTTTTATTTTTCTGAAATTTTCATATGTTACATTTATTGGAAAACAGTAGGGGACGGATGGGAATAATTAGTTTCATCCGTCCTCCTAACGGCAAGAAGGGGATAGATGAAACTAATTTTCACCCGTCCCCCTTTTACCGTTAAACTTTTTTGTCCCACCCGTCCCCCTAAGGGGACAAATTGGGGGGACGGATGGGAATAATCCCAGAAGACGAGCAAGACGCTCTCCAGTAGGGATATTTCACTTATCCGACAGGGTACCGAACCAAAGACCGAATTGTCAAAAATGTATGAAATGAGGTGTGACGTATTGTTAAATAGATACGACGTAATACGTCATTTCATACATTTAAGACAATTCAGTTCTCGATTAGGTTCCTTAATGAATAAGTGAATAGCTCTGCTTATGGTAAGAGGTAACGCTGCCCATAATCAGTACAGTGCTACCCAAAATTTCACGATAATGTAAAATTCTGGGCACACAACGTGGACGCTTCTTACTCAAGAGTCATAAGATGTTAAGACTCTTTAGCCCAGTAATTTCACTAGCTACAGTGCCCTCCTACCGAAGCACAGTAATGTTAGCACATTGCTGCTCAGGCGGTAGAATAGCTGGCACTGTTGGGGTACCCACCTAGACGACCTCCTGCAAAGGAAGACCCCCGGTGATTTTTTTCAGATTGGTAAGAAGAATTTATTATACTTACATTATTTAAGTCTGAAAATTCTCAATTTCATCGGTTCAGTAACTTTCTTAGAGTTATAATTTACTTGCAAAATTCAACATCCGTATGTATATGAAAAGGTTTAATAAAGTTTGTTTGTAGAGAAGTGTTTACACAAATTTCTTCTGCACTTGTGTTTCACTTTCATATGTGAAGTGACTTATGTAATTTAAAATAAACACTCAAATAGAGTTCGACCGCTTTAATATTGCAGTTTGTCTTCAAAGACATTACAAACATTTTGTTTGGACTACAGGTCCATTTATAAAATGGTTGATGTTAATATACTTTAGTGCTTGGAGTATTGGTTTGAGAGATCCGTTTGCTTTAGTTATGCTGTATTTATATAATATGTTGCGGCTAAAGATCGAAGTGTGGCTACACCTACGTTTAGCCGGCTAATCCTAAATCCTAGGTGTAGCTGGTCACTGTTGGTAAATCCTAGGTGTATCACCATTAACTTCGGGGTTTGGCCGTGACATAATAATATATGTAGTATTTGTGACATTAAGCTAATATTTAACGTTTCAATATTAACATTTGATTTATTAAGTTAAACGGTTTTATTTTTAAAGGTAATTATAGGTATATTGTTGCAATTATTTAAGGTAACATTAATATTAAAAACATAAATTAAAATACCTTAAAAACTAACCTAACGTCTAAAACTTAAAAATACTCAGAAATCATAATATTATGATCTAAAACTAAATTATAAAAACTAAACTAAATCTAAACTAAATCTAATCTAAACAATGATTTATTATATATATTTTATATCCACTTTAATCCTTTTCCTCGCCGTTTCAATTCCCGTATTTCCCAAACTTTGATTATGGCTAAAAACATTAGCAAAGCCAAAAGTAAAAAAAAAGCTAATATTTTTTTTCAAGATTTGTTGAAAAGACGTAATTTTTCTAACATAATAATTTTAAGCACTCATTAGAATAAGTGTCCGTAAAATGCCTTAGTTTTTAATAGTTATGCCGCATACGCGCTTCACACAAATTTAGAGTTCATAATATTATTATGATGGCAAGCTTTGACCAAGGGATGGTTGAAGCTTTGTTGTAGTCAAGAATAGCGTCCACCATGTCTTTGGTTCTTCAACTTAATCCCCGTTGATTAATTCCATTTATTTTAAAAAATAAAACAAAAGTGTGCTACCATAAAACGACCAATTAAAATCCATGTCGTCATCCCGAACGCAAAAGGCAGTAAATGCGAAAATATGAATTCTCGGGACCACCATAACTGTCAGCAATTTGGACATAATACCTTTTTAATGGCGGCCATATGAATTCCATGTACGACGATTTCGTAAAATATGGGATGAGTTATAAACAATTGGTATAACAGAGAGCTGCAGTAATTTGTGCAGTTTTATTTTAAATGCTATACTGTGCGGTACTACTCGAGATACCTATAATAATTTTAATTTGATGGGAAAAAATGTGATAGAACACCATAATATTACAATAATTATTTTTCAGACTACATTACCTCCATATATCAAAATAATATGTATTATTTTCTCCATCTATGTACCAAATTTCAGCAGAATGGTTTCAGTCTGGCGTGGAGAGGGTAAAATACATACAAATATCTTTCACATTATCGTTTAAAAAATCGAAAAAATCTTGGGGTTATATTTTATGTATTACATCAGTTAAGACTGCGGTCACACTTTACAAGTTATTATAATAAAAAAATATATATATTTAGCTTACAGGCATGAGTGTGACGACAAAAGATTCTTTTTTTTAGGGTCACATGGTACGTTTATGATTTACGTTTTCTAATAATGAAACACTCGAGTCACAGACAAGAACTAACTTTTTTATTGAACAAACACAATATAACATTGCATACTTTATGGTAGATGTCGCTACTAGTTTGATATTATGAGTGATATTGTCGATACAAAATATACATAAAATAACACCCCCACTTATCGCAATATTCACTAAACAATATTATACAAAATATACATAAAATAACAGAAGGATTTGAGGGCGGTCTTTCATCAGCAGTGGGCCAGTACAGATGAAACAAGTGAAATTTAAAAAAAACTTTTTAAAAACAAGCTTTTATTATTATTACCATTTAACACCATAAAGTATTCGTCAAGATGAATCAAATGAGCCCAAACTCGATGGGGTTACATCGTTTAATTACGGAGTTCTTATAGCCACCTTCCCGGTTCATCATCAGATCAGCTCCATGTCATAATAATATTGCATTGTCATCCGATTTATACAGGCATGCAAAATTTCAGCTCAATCGGAAACCGGGAAGTGGGTCAAATTTAACTTGCAAGATTTGATTACAGACAGACAGACAGATAGACAAGTGAAAGTAAATAAAAGCTTGTAAAAAGTACGTTCATTTAATACGAGTAATAGTATCATAATAAATTTTCATAATATTTTTCGCCACAAAACTCTTCTGCGATGATGCATCGCTTATTAAAGTCCTCTCTTCATTCAATCTTTTATTTAATGACACACAATATAGCCTGATTATTCTATTGTTCATTAATATGCATTACATTAACCGATGACAGGTGAGACCCAAGATAATCGATAAAAAAGAACCACTGATTGGAACTGTGCCAAAACGTTCACGATGATCGATACATGAATCAGTCACTGATCCTAATCGTGCTTAATTTGACACACTTAGGCGTCAAAACTCGACAAAAAAATCGATTCGCCCAATTGAATGGCGACAAAAAATCCTCGCAAAAAATTCACCGTTACGCTAAACAAATCTTATTTAATATATTACGACGGATATCTGACAAATCGACTGACAATAAAGTTTTTGTTCGAGCGCAAAAACTCGAATTTCTGCATTACGACATTTTGGGTCAGACCCCTTGATGTTGTCTTTATGACTTTTTAAGTGGGCCGTGGGAGAAATGCTTTCGTGTTGTATGCCTGTGACTTTATTATTATTTTTAACTCATTTTTCGTGTGAATTTCTACAATAAATATTAAAATTATATTACACGTGCAAGCAGTTTTATGGATATGAAATAACTTACTAAATAAATCCGATTTAAGCGCCTATAAAATTCTGATCAACTAATATTAAACTTTAACTATTGACCCAGAAGCATAAAATTGTATTTTCATTAACTCTGGATTAAATAACATTTCTAATACGCTTAATTTAGAAATTGACCTTTTTAAACAACTTTGTAAGTAGAAAATAATGGTTTTTGTGTGTGTTACTTGTTGTCCACATTGTCAAACAACACGACGTTACCAGGCGCTCATAACCTGCGAGAAAGTCTCGCCACTTTCAGGTCACGTATTGCGGTTCACGGACTCATAGAGCGCTGCGTTGACCCCGTAACTCCTTGACCTTATGTTCGCCTAGTGCTTGATCAGGCCAAGGCTGGCAGATCCATTGAACTGTATGGTTTTATGATATCCTGGTAACAAAAGCTTTAAGCGAAAGTAGAAATAAATAAATGTTATTATGATAAAGATGAAAGTTTCCTTCTTTGTTGATCTAAACAATGGGATAATGATTGGCTACAATTACTTTAATGCCTAAGGCCTAAATCTCATCGAAAATTTCACAATCAGGTCTCAAATATTTTCGTAACATACAAGTGAGATAGACAATACTAGGAGTGCGTCTTTTTTTTACAAGCTTTATATTACTTTCACCTGTCTGTTGTCTGTCTGTCTGTCTGTCTGTCTGTCTGTCTGTCTGTCTGTCTGTAATCAAATCTTGCGAGTTTAATTTGACCCACTTCCCGGTTTCCAATTGAGCTGAAAATTTGCATGCGTGTGTAAATCGGATGACAATGCAATATTATTATGACATGGAGCTGATCTGATGATGGAGCTGGAAGGTGGCTATAGGAACTCTGTCATTAAACAACGCAACCCCATCGAGTTTGGGCTCATTTGATTCGTCTTGACGAGTACTATATGATGCAAGATGGTAATGATAATTAAAGCTTGTTTTTAAAAAGTATTTTTAAAATTTCACTTGTTTGTGGATCCTTTCAGTATAATTTCTTCTGCAATAATAATTAAATAAAATACCTAATACCTCAGTCCATACTTCCGAGGTTGTATAATATTATAATAGACCAGCTCCACTTGCGAAGCATTGCATCGCAGAGTCGAAAAGTCGAAGTTAAAAGAATTTTTTGATTGAGAATTTTACCCTTCGCGAACATTTGATCGAAGTAGAGCGCAGGCTTTAAATATAAGTAATGATTTAAAACCAGCCCATACCATTTAAATCATCATAGCATTATTCTACTTTCCTATATAATTAAGTGTAAGTACATTACTTAGTTAACAAGTCTATGCTTAGCTAGGTTTCTCCGGCCCACTTTGAAACAATGAAAGATGATTTAAGCTCTGAACTTGTTATGTTTTACAATTATTATTTATTAAGTTTGATATGCGAATTAAATTCTAATTTTTATTTGTTGAAGTTTAGTATTATTAAATTGTAGGTGTCTTTTAATTTTTTTGTTTTAAAGTGCTTAAATAAGCTGGGCGACTGTATCGCTCGCTCATTATGACAAATTTTGCAATATCAATTCGTTCAATTTAATTTTTGAAAATGTTTTTTGGCAAAACAAAAATTATATTTCTTGTAACCTGGTATGCAATAACGAGTTATTGTTTTGTATAGATTATAATTATTAGATAAATGTAAATTCGCAATTTGATTTGTTTGTTTAAATAACAAAAAAATCTAAATCAGCTTTATTGCCGTTTTTGAAAAAGTTGCAAATAAATGACCTAATTCGGATATAAATCTTACTATCTTACTAATATAATAAACGTGAAAGTTTGTATGAATGGATGTCTGGATGTATGTTTGTTACTCTTTCACGCCTAAACGGGTGGACCGATTGAGCTGAAATTCGGTATAAAGATAGCTTAGACCCTGGAATAACACATAGGCTGGTACAGCGGGTAAAACCGCTGGGCGCAGCTAGTAAAGAGATAAAGGTAATCTCTTTACCGTGGTCAAGTTGCCGCCTTTGACGATACTATAAAAAGTAAGTAAAAGTAAAAAATTATTTATTGACATTCTAGAATTAAAAATACATAATATATAAGTTACAACAAGACAAATAACAAGACATAAGAAATAATAATTAAAAACCAAGGTAGGTACTTATATACTATGTACATATAATTACTAAAAAACACTAATACTATAAAAACTAAAATAATAACTAAATACTGTATAATACTGTATAATTACTATAAAAACTTTCGCCAAAATATCAAAAATTAAACGCAAATTAAAATGAAAAGGAACATTTAATTACATCCGCTTATGGCCAATGACCATTAATTTCGTTTTAAACTCTCATCAATTATAAACCAATATAATATGTGTTTTATTATATTGATCTGAACTAAATTAATTTAATTTTACTTTCTCTTCTGTTTTTATACAACGAAGTAAGAGGACGAGCAAGACGCTCTCCTGATGGTAAGAGATAACGCTGCCCATAATTAGTACAGTGTTACCCAGGATTTTACAAAGATAAATTCTGGGTGCACTGCGCCAACGCTTCTTACTTGCGAGTCATAAGATGTTAAGACTCTTCAGCCCAGTAATTTCACTAGCTACACTGCCCTTCTACCGGTGCACAACTTCTAACAAGCCCAAACTCGAAGGGGTTACATCGCTTAATGGCAACCTTCCAGCTCCATCATCAGATCAGCTCCATGTCATAACAATATTGCGTTGTCATCCGATTTATACTTCCATGCAAAATTTTAGCTCAATCAGAAACCGGGAAGTGCTTCGTCGTTTCTAATGAGAACTGGTCGCATTTGGAACACTTTGCCGTCATCTGTGTTTCCCGAGCGGTACAACTTGGGTATCTTCAAGGCACGAGTGAATAGGTACCTTTCTAGGCGTCATACGTGATCCATCGTCGATCGCATTTTCACTTTCCATCAGGTGGGATGTGGTCAAACGTAGGCCTATTTAGTATAAAAAAAAAAAAAGTGGATCAAATTAAACTTGCAAGATTTGATTACAGACATACAGATTCACAGACAGACAACAGACAGATGAAATTAAATAAAAGCTTGTAAAAAGTTGTGATTTTAATGGTGCTCGATCACGGTAAAGAGATATACAGTAGTTTGACTCCCTAGAAGCGGTTGAACACAAGGTCGCGCGAGTTTGCAACGCGGTCGACAGGGATCGGCAAGAAGCGAGGTGCCGAATAGACGTTTTTATGCAGCGTCCGAATAATGGTTGTGAATTAGTAAAAAATCACAAAGCATTTAATTCTTTTTGATATTTTGAGTAATTCACAATAATAACGCCTATTCGGCACCTTGCTGCATACCGAACTCTACCCAAATCGTTGCAAACGCGCCCGCTGAGTTCAACCGCTTTTATGAAGTCAAATTACTGTATCTCTTTACCGTGGCTCGGTGTTAGGCGGTGATTTTTTTAATGAATAAAGGCGTTACACAGGAAATATAAATATTTTTAATGGCGGACATCCGGACAGCGATCAAATGTTAGCACAAGCCATAAAATTAACGAGACTATGGCAAACATGCAGACTTTAAACTTAATTTGATGTTATGAATTTTAACTTAATTTGATGTTATGAAACAAAAACTAGACTTGGAGTTAATGTTTCTTTTAATTATTTGCTTTTTAACCCCCGACGGGGTGTTATAAGTTTGACGTATCTGTTTGTCTGTCTGTATGTCTGTGTGTGTATGTGTGTGTCTGTCTGTGGCATCGTAGCTCCCGAACGGATGAATGGATTTTGATTTAGTTTTTTTTGTTTAAAAGTAGAGTTAGTCGAGAGTATTCTTAGCCATGTTTGGTGGAAATCGGTTCAAGATGGCCGCCGCACAAAATAGCGGATTACTTTTTTCTTCTACAACCCCCTCAATATGGGTATCAAATGAAAGGGCTTAACTAGTAGAATACAACGTACAATGACAAATTTTAACAGCCAAGATGGCCGCCTCTAAAACCGCGAATTACATATTTTGAAAGCGTTGCGTTGGGGATTTTTAAAATTTTTAATTTTTTCACTTGTTAACTGAAACATAATAATTATTCTTTGCCTACCGACTTTTAAAGAGGAGGTTTTCAATCTTACTAAAATTATAAACGTGAAAGTTTGTAAGAATGGATGTCAGGATGTTTGTTACTCTTTCACGCCTAAACGGGTGGACCGATTGAGCTGAAATTTTGTATAGAGATAGCTTAGAATAACTTATAGGCTGCATAAGTACTGCGGGTAAAACCGCTAGGCACAGCTAGTAATAATAATCCCACCAAAAACATTCTGTAAAAAACTAGCCAAGTCTCGATGGAGCTGCTTGTTTATCTTTAAAAAGTAATGAAATCTAGACAAAGTCGTGCCAAGTATAAGGTTCCTTACTGCGATTTCTTTATTATTATAGTTAATGTTGTGTGACTTGGCCGTTGAAGGGTACACAAGGGTACAAAACAGATGCTCCATGACACTTGAATCGCCTAAACATAAGTATTATTGAAATACGCAGCTTTATCAAGCCTACAATTGACTGGTTATCCAATCAACGTTTTCCAAGTGGAAATTTTCTATCGTGAATGGGTAGCGGACAGATTGGTGCAATAGTGTCATGGAGCACCTGGTATAATACCCTTGTGTACCCTTCAACGGCCAAGTCACACAACATTAACTATAATAATAAAGAAATCGCAGTAAGGAACCTTATACTTGGCACGACTTTGTCTAGATTTCATTACTTTTTAAAGATAAACAAGCAGCTCCATCGAGACTTGGCTAGTTTTTTACAGAATGTTTTTGGTGGGATTTCACTTATTTTTGTAGAAACGCTATATTATAAGGTTATCAGAAATACAAACCGTAAGCGCGTTTTAAAATACAGTCAGCGCCATCTAGATACGTGTGCGTTCACTCTTAGCCAATGCATCATAATATTATACCGGGAAGTGGGCCTAATTAAACTTGCAAGATTTAATTACAGACAGACAGACCGACAGATGAAAGTAAATAAAAGCTTGTAGTAAAGGCGGTATGTCGATCTCTTCTAATAGTTTGGTTGGGCTCTTATTTTAGTTGGCCACGCTAGATATCGCCTGATCATAACTGACGATTTACGACACATATACACACTCACATATACATATACTATGCCTTAAATATATTTTGAATTAATAAGTTGGATATTACACAATTTTAACCATTGACTGCAAATGTAACTTTGTAATCCCATACATTTATATGAGATTACAAAGTTATTTATGCAGATGAATTATCTCGAAAACGAGACCAAAATTGCATGTTTTTTTAGTTTTCCTATGGCTTATACAATAAATTCTAAGTATGTACCAAATTTCAGCTCTCTGAGTTTATGGGAAGTACTAGTTCTATTTTGATGATCATGAGTGAGTGAGTGTCGAAAATGCGAAACTTTGCTTTCGCTTAACTTCGGAACTTAATGACCTACAGACTTGAAATTTTGGATTTTAAGTATGTAATTATAGCTTACTGGATGACGAAAATTTCTGTGTTCTGGTCTTATCCAGAGGTTCTCAAATAGGGGCCTGAAAATGCGACGAAATGGTTCCTGTAAAGATGGTACGGCAGTGCTTGCTTCGCGCTCGACTTGGCGGGGGCACTACCGTGCCCCCAGATAAATAGAGTATGTTCTTTACTTTCTCCCTTCCTCAGCCCTTTCACGTGGTCATCACGAGTTGGCCTTATAATGTAATTTAATTGTATGCTTGCGTCGTGATTCATTCAATTTATTGCTATTTGATCTAGACACGCGGCAGCGAGTCAAGCCAAGTTCAAGCAAAGGAACTGGCGACCGCGCCGTGTGTTATATTACACGAACCGTCCAAAGCGCGTTTTGACGACTTTTTACACCCTCGTTACACAAAAACTATTACACATAGACAAGTCAAATTTGGCACATATATTTAAAAATACGAACTATATCTCTGTTCCCAATTCCAATAACACAGCTCAAACGGTTATTTACATATAAACATCTGGTATTCAATAAAATTTAGGGGTATACCTATACTGTATAGAACTGGCCAAGTCAGACTTTAGGCTTCAAAATAATAGTTATTCTAAGTTATAAGAAGAAATAATGTTTTAAGTTGTAATAAAATATTTTATGTTGTAAATATTTTTCAGGACTGACCATTGAACTTGGCACCCATTTAGATCTCACTTCTTTTGTCGTTGAAGTCAACTACCAAATCATAGGTACCCAACAAACATTTTGGTGCTAACGGCAACCTTTTTTAAAGCTTATAGTTACACAAATGTTATATAAGAGCTCCGGTAAGAGAATTAAGCGTTATTAAGGTGTTAAGGACAAATAATTAAACCTTCGAGAGAAGTAATGGTGTTAAAAAAAAATAAAAACCTTAAGGTTTTTATTTTTTTTTAATATGGAGTTAGTCGAGACCATTATATCACTACTTTTTATAGCTTTAAAAAGTCTAAAACACTAAAAGAAGTTTTAAGGTGTCTACTACCACTTACTAACGACTGATGTCATTGAACAGAGTTAGTTTAATGTCTTGTAACACTTTTAGTGGTACTCTTATAACTTAAGGAAGAGTAAAACACTAAATGTTTTTGTCAGGTGTTAACTGACACTTGATGTTCTTAAACAGAGTTAGCCTACGTATCTTGTAACACTGTAAGGGTTAATGTTATAGCTTAAGGAAGAGTATACCACTAAAAGTTTTTGTCAGTTATTCACTAACACTTTTGGTTCTAGAACAGAGTTAGTTAAATGCTGTTTACAACCTAACAAGTTCAATGGAGCTCTTAGAGGTATTAAGAATGTTATTCGTTTTAGTGAAGTATTTTTATTATAAACTAGCTTATAATTAATGCTGTAAGAGTTTGATTCCACCTTAATAACACTTAAGGTTATTATATTGCGGTTAATCGGTCAACAACAGGTCATACAGTGGTTCTTATTTATAGTATATACTGCGGCAAGCACTATTTGCAAACTTTATAACTATTATATATCACTTTAAGTGGAGTTACAGAATTAAAATCCCTTAAATAGGTACATCTAATATCTCACCCACTCCTCTAAATTTCATAATATTGACGGAAATATTGTTTTTATCGATCAGGCACCCATGGAAACATAAAAAAGGACTTTGACTTTATTATAAATACAGACTAAATGCTATATAATATACATAATTATTATCAAAAATGGGTTTTCAAACAATAACAGCGGAACCCTAGAAATATTCAGCGAATGGCTCCAAATTAGACTTTTATGCAAACTTAACATATTTTTTCTGCTTTAAAACCCTATTGTAGAACTAAAAGTGGCTAAGGAGTGCTAATTATCATTCTTTAAAAACTTTGACTTGCATAACAGAGTTAACAGAAACCATAAGTGATTGCAAATTGACTCCATTAAAATAAAGATAACCTATAAAAAAAAATTGTATGAAACCTTGTTTTAAACATTATTACTTTACTTTTCAAAACAATTTTTTTTTACTTTTCTTTTAAAACCCTATATACACTATTAGAAACTATTATTTTCCATAATTGAAACAAAAGTATCTGAGACTATATATTTATTTTCTACAGAATATCATCAAAAGTAGTTTATTTCAGAGGCGCATTAAAATTGAGATGAAAACTAGTATATGTTTTTGCAAAAAACTTATCACCGCAGTGAGATTTAATGATTATAATCAAACAACGAATCAAAAATACATTGACTTATCAATTAATTTTTATTTGTCGTCTTTACACTTAAAAACTCAATGTTGTGCTGGACATGATATTATATAGTTACTCTGCTCAATATTTAGATGCTGTTGGGGTAACAAAATCACAAAAAGTATGTAAATAAATCAAACAGTTGGCGCCTAATGTTGTATAAACTGCCACTTAATATCTGCGATATATTCCTAAGATATATAAATTGTTTCAAATAAGCACTAATACACAAACTAAAAAGTTACAAGAGTAATTCATACCACTTGTGTACCACTCTAGGGTTGCGATTGTAACCTGACAATAACTCATTAAACACTTAAAGTGGTAACAACAGCTCAAATAGCACCACTCTAACTCCTTTTTATCACCCAAATATTACTCTTCTAGAACTCTTAAATAACTTTAAGTTCTAAATTCGTGGGCCCAAATCAGGGTTAAAAGGTAGTTATAGCGGCTTATACCACCTATTCTTAGCGCCTTAATAGCGCCTTAGATTTTTAAATTCTCTTACACAGCTTTTGTAGCACTAATTCTTATCACCTAAATGTTAGTTGGGTAACTACGAGTACATCGTAATATTGAGCTTGACTCTCTTTTGACATATATATGTTTTTGATGGGATATATTATACATTTCTATCAATGGTAGGTCAAAATGTAATAATAATTGTAGATTACTGGGCTGAAGACTCCTAACATCTTAGACTCTTGAGTAAGAAGCAGTGTTGCAGTGCACCTAAAATTTTAGACTGTGAAATCCTAGGTGGCACTGTACTGATTATGAGCAGCGTTAACACCAGAAGAGCGTATTCCTCGTCTTCTTACTTCGTTGCAAAAAAAAAAGTATAACAAGGGAGTCAAATAATATTTTACGACAAGCGGACTATTTTGATTTTCCTCGAAATCCCAGAAAAATCCATCAAATTCATTCTCGAATTTTTGTTTTTTATTACGTTGCGTTGTATTTCTGTAAAAAAATCAAATTATTCTTTCTTTAGTGCCCGTTGGTATTTATGCCCTGAATACACTAAAACACGTATACCTAATAATAATAATGCCGTAGTCCTAGCAATAGTCTCATTAACCATCCATTTAGAATGCACATCCATAGCCTAGTTCAATTAGTTTCCATTAATCAGCAATAGTCCTGGCACTTGGCGGAGACTGTCTTTGAGCCCATTTTCTATGGATGGACTCACAGACAGACTCCAATAAGTGTCACCCATTACATTTATATTAAAAGCTCAAAAGGGCCTCTGCGCGTTGGGCTTTTTTGTCTCCGTGCAAGCCTATAAAAAGGCCCGGGCTTAGCCTGTGTTTAAGAGCGACATAATAAAAAAAAAATTATTTCTTCCACAAGATCTTAAGGACTAATGTTTACAATAACCTATAATAAGTACTAAACCTAGATTTTCTTTTGTTTCCAGGTCCCCACACCATGGACGACTGAGCATTGAGTACGACAAACAGTGCAGTGAACAAGTGATTAGTAACACAGACAGATTAGTGTAACGAAACTTTGTGTGACGAACTTTTGTGTAACGAACTTTTGTGTGACGAACCTTTGTGTGACGAACTTTGTGTTACGTTCTTTTGTGTAACGAAATTTTGTTGACGTACTTTTGTGTAACGTAAATTAGAGACAATGGAGTCCAGGTATACTGTGATTGTCGGCGCTGTGTTGTTTTGTGGTAAGTTATTTTAACTTTATACTTGTTACTCGATAGAATACATAGACACTTAAAAATATACAAAACAAACTTAAGAATAAAATAACGATACTTTAATCTATGTGTTACAATAAAATAAATAAATAAAATTAAATAAATATTTCAGGACGTTTCACACAGCGCCACCTAACCCCAAACTAAGCAACTTAATGCTTGTATTATGGTGGTTAGGATAACGGATATAATACTTATATACTACTTTTTTTTTGTAAATACAAAATGGCAAAAAATGACAATTGGCGAAAAAAGAGAGAATATTGCTATTCACATGGGGTGGTGCGATAAAATATCGATTTGTACTTTGTACTAATTTTTTGGCAGATTTCCTAAAAAAACTGACTTCACTGTTCCTAATTAAACAATGAGTCAAGCGTAACACGTATTTGAAGCTAGGGTTCCGTATGTTAATTTTATTAATCGGGACTTATCGCATAATTATTTTGTTAAATTTACGAAAACAGTAAATTGATTTTTACTTAAACAAAGATTTTAACATTTAAAAAAAAAGATGAGATTTTTTTGAAATAATATAGCACTGAAAACACTTTAATATGTGTGCAATAATGTTGTGCAGCGACCCCCTTGAGGAATTTTCAAAAAGTTAATGCTATGAATTTATATGTCAAAATGAGTCAAATAGTGCCAGTAAGAGAGGGTCCCGCGGACTAACTGCTCTTAAAATGAATACCGTATTAATTAGGCGCCCTATCACGCAAAGTATTTCTGTATGTTAATGATTTATAAACCTTACTAATTAAAAGAGGGATGCCGTTACGAAGACAGAAATAACTACAGTTTTGTTTAATTAGTTCATCAATACCTTCTTAATATCTCGACGTTAGAGCCATAAGGTTGGGTGTCCGATTCCTTCAACAATCGACCGAATCAAATATCCGACCCTATGGCTCTGACGTCTTTATTCATAAACGTTTACTAATTAGAAGATATTCTCAATAAAAAAAAGTAAAAATAAAATAAATTTAAATAAATAAAAAATAAAGTAAACAAAAAGAAGTAAATTTTGAATTTTATATACAAAATGTACATTGTTTTTAACAATAAAAAATCGAGGCGTTTTATTAACTAGGTCTCACTCTAAGATCTAAAATAACATTCAACTATATTATTTATTAATAAAAAAGTATAATAACTTTACTTTTTTTTAAACCATATTTATTTATAAAAAAAAATGAATCTTTACAGAATTAAGGTTATAGGTAGGCACAAAAACAACGAGTATTAAAATAACACGGAACTCTAAAATCCATCTCGAATTGAGATGCAATTATTCAAAGAGATAATAAGCTGAGCCGAATACGTGTGTAACAGTACTTAATTATTGTATAATTACAATGTTTTTATTAACTTTCAGTGTGGTTGTAATGTTAACCATTTCATAATTGCGTCTGACCGCTGAACATAATGTTCCCGCCGTCTATGGAGATAAAAAGAAAATTTAAAATGGTCGAACTCGGCTTTTGTATGTGAAGGAATTTCATTCTCATTTAGGTGGAAGAGTTAATGATGCTTGCGTTTCGTTTTACGTAAAAATGAGTTTACAAAAATTATTTACATTTTTTACACATAATTTGCTACTTGCACGTTTTAAATCTTAAAATACCTAGTGTACAACAAAAATAAAAAATGATGACAATAGTAATTATACACATAATAATTTTCCATGTAGGTATTAAAAGATAATTTGTAATACAAATTAAAAACCTAAAAATTCATTCACAAATTCGGTCGAAAAATGGAAACACACTTCTAAAGTTCTAAAGTTTTTTTAAAGAGTAAATAAATGGCTTTAACATGCGGATTTAATATGCAATAGTATTACACATTATGTATGTATTAATTAAATAAATATTTTGATTCACACTGACTCATTCAAAAGCCTTTTGAAACTTTATTTCACTTCATATTTTTTAAAATGCATCAAGATATAGTCGCTAAATAACTCTGAGCACCGTTATGTACCAGGAAACCAGAAATGTAAGGAGGTGCCAATTAAGCATGAACACGAAAGCATTTCTTTTTTTTTCCAACCAGTGGAGTTACGGGTTTTAAAGTAATTTTTAATTGCTATAAGCAATACTAATAAACTACGATAGTAAAATTGATAAAATATTATTATAGCAAATAATATATTTGCTAATTTTGCTGCATGAGTATTAAAATATGGTATTTTATATTCGACCGCGTTCTTTGATCAAACGGTTCCATTTGGTGGTAATAAAATATGTTCTAATTTGAATATTATAGGTACATTTAAAAATAGAATTCTAGAGTTCTGTTACAAAGAAAGTAAAACATAAAATATGTAGGGATTTAATCAAATTAAGTCATTATAACCAATAAATTTTTACAAAACATTGTGATAAATCAAAATGGCGCTTATTTTTTTATTAAATTTAATTTAATTACCATCTAACATCATAATAAATCATAAAATGTCACATTAGTGGTTGACTAGAGATGCGATTAACCGATCATCGATCAAATTGAAATCGATTTAAATCGATTGACATTTGACACTTTCTAATTTGGTTGTCAATTTGTATGTCATGTACTCATTATAACATAGTAAATGAGATTTGATTTAAATTCATTTTGTTTAATGATTTTTTACATTAATTTTGATCTTGTAAAATCTAGATGTATACAAATAAAAGGTGCAAATAGGAGGGATTTGTATTTTCTTAGTTAATAACAAATAATGATGCTGGAAAGATTATAATAATTATTTCACCATTAAAAAGGCCTGTTCACACTTGGGAGATATTCGCTACCGCTCTGGTTAGCGAAAATTGCCAAACTGGGTATTTCTATGCAGTTTTTTTTATTACATCGCTCACCACTACCAATAAGAAATAAGACTAATCTGAAATGTTTTTTAAAGACTTACTCGTAAATACGTGTATCTTGTCTATTTGCTAACTATCATTATTATAAATTTATCAGTAATAAAAATAACGAACCATGCTTAAAACTAAATCAATAATAGCGCCGCATAAAATCGTATGTAAAAATTCGCAATAAAATTGACCACACGCAAACTGTACAGTACTTTACTAACAAGTTTTTAAATATAATAATATAATATATTACAAGCAAATCTACGAGTACAGTGATAATCGCCGACACTGCTGTCCAAATACAAAAACGACGCCGTTCTCTTAGTAACTGCTTGAGTCGTATTCCCGCAGCGATTTTTAAAACCTGAACAGAAGTCTCGAATGTGGTTCGGATCTGTTCTGACTTTGACGACATTCTTGGAAATTGGCGATAATATTCATTGATGCCAAATTAAAAATCTAATTGTTATAAACCACAATAAAGCAGTTATTAATATATTTTTAATTAAATATTTTTTACGAAGTTATTCTATAAAATACAACGAACACGTTAATACAACCCATTCTTAAATTACCTAAAATCTTACATACAAAATATAATCACGCCTAGTTGCCGTTGGGGTAAGCAGAGACCATTTCCCGCCACTTGGTACAACCTCTTTCGCTTCCTTAACTTTCATCACATTCTTTATACCATGCTGGTTCTCGATACTCTTGACTTGGCCTTTCCTTAGAACGACATTTATTTGGTTAAAGAAAGTACGCCAAAAAAAAACTTCTGTGAGAAGAATAAAAAAAATGTTATTATTTTTGTTCGGTATCTACCATTGTAACCACAATGTGTTTGCGAATAAGTACGGTTGGTACCGTAACATTTCAACAGTATCCTGCGTTATTTTTGTGCGCCACTTTTTTACCGGAATTTTTTGCTCCGGCGCTTTTTGTTCCGGCGAAAACAGGCGATGGTTGCGTGCCTAATTGATATTTAATGTAATGTGACAGTGACAACATTTATTATATTTTTTTAAGTTTAATATTTTTATTAAGACGTCACAAGTTATTTGCATTTGCTGAATGCACACGAAAATATTCAAAAATAATTTATGATTGTTGCTCATTCACGCAAAAACCACTGAACCAATTGAGACTAGTAGTTCGCCGCGAACTGGGACCTCGCAGACCCAATTTCCCTCAAAATAGGTATACACATGGGTAAAAGTTATAAGTATCTACGAAATATAAATGTATGGAAACTTTAACCTATAATATTCGTAAAAGGAAAGGAAAATGCCAAAATTGAAAGTAATGTTAAAACTCAAAATACGTAACTTTATACATTAAAAAAATCTTTATCTCTGTGACTATTTTATTGTTGTTATCAAAAGTTCAATAATAATAAAATATGAAAGGTTATGTGTGTATTCACTTGCAGAAAATAATAGAATAAAAATAATAAATATTACTATAGCTTTTAAAAAAATTCTCAAAAAATCTTCATAGTTTGTAGCACTTGTTTACGAAGAAGTTGCCGATGCAGTGGACATTAGAAGAATAGAAATTGGAAAAAAATGTCTAGCTTTACTTGTGTTATACAGCAAATTTACAACAGTTATTATATTGATATTGTACCTAATTCTATAACATTTTTGTCGTAGCAGCCGATGATGACTTAGACTTGGAGCGAGAACGCAGAGCTATGACAGTCACGCGTTACATCTAGGCTCGCAGGTTTTCAAGATGTATCTACAGCTACTGAGCAAGACAAAGTGTCCTTGTTCAAGGCATTATCAGACTATTGAGGCCGAAGAAGGTTCCATTTTTAGGTTTTTTGCTTATACCAATTCGAGTGTAATGTGCCCAAACTCGACGGGTTTACTAATAGCCATTGAAGAGGTTCAGTAAACACCTCCTGGCTCCATCATCAGATCAGCTCAGTGGTACCAAATTATTGAACTGTCATCATATTTCTAGACATTTGCAAAGTTTCATTATGGTACGACAACCAGAAGTTGGTCAAATATTACTTATATAAGATTTTTTTACCGACTTTGTATTGAAAACTAATTTCAGCATCTTAAAAATAGACCATGTTTGGAAGCTCATAGCTGGACAACGATTGGATATAGATAAAAAGTGTTAAAGCCAAAGTTGTAGGAAATTTTAAAGCTTTTATAATGTAGTACAACAAAATATCGTACTACGCCCAGTTTTTGACATTTAGGCAAAAAACCTAAAAATGGGACCTTCTTCGGCCCCCCCACCCCTCGGGATCACCTCGGAGGGGTGGGGACTTTTAGTATGTTAATCTCCTGAATAGTCCAAACAAAGTTCCTAAGTTAGTTTTTCTGCTTTCGACTTTTCGATCCACATGCCTCTTTTGGGCACTCATTGATACTACTATTTAAATAAAAAAATGGGTTTAAGTTTCACCCGCACGATCATTTAAATTCATAATATTTTGAGTAAGTCAACATGGCTATTCACTTATCCGTTAGAGAACCGAACCTAGGACCGAATTATTAAAAAATGTATGAAATGACGTATTACGTCGTATCGAATATCTCTGCAGTTCTCATAATATTATAATGGATAAACATTGTAATTTTGTATTCTCTATAACTCTACAACCCTTGCACCGATTTGGCTCATTTTTGGACGTGAGAATTCTTTTAGTTTGTACTACCTGTTTAAAAAGTTTTATCAAGACTGGATCATCGGTTTCATTGTAATAAAGCAATCTCTTTAACTCTTGAACCCTTCGACCGATTTGGCTCATGTTCGAACTTAAAAATTCTATGGATTTATATTACGCGTTTGCAAAGTTTCATGCAGATTGGACCATTGGTTTTCCAGTTATCGCGTAACAAACATACATACAAACATACACTTTGGCTAATATATTTGTGTCCCTTATAAAAAATGTGTATATGTTAGAAAAAAAATTATCAGCGGTCCAGTTTTGAAATAATCGTCAGACCTATCGTAAAGACTTTAAGTCACCTATATCTCTGCAACCCTGTAACCTATTTAGCTAATTTTTTCACTTAAATTATCCAATTAACCTTCTTAACTTGTGTGTAAAATTTAATTTAATTTGGATTAACCGTTTTCAAGTAAACGTCGACCAAACTTAAGCACCAGAGGTCAAGCGTTAAACTGGTCAAAACGCAGGCATTTCGCGGCTTTCGACTCTAAGACCTCGCTTCGCTCGGTCGATAAAATTATGAATGTCGATAGCTAAAAGAACACAATAAAGGCTACTCTTTAGCACGATTTTCAATCGGGTATTACGAAACCGCAGGGCGTTAGTCCTAATATTTTAATGGAAAAATATGAATGAGTGTTGTTACCTCTCCACTACTAAACGGCTGGACCGATTAAGCTGAAATTTGGATCAAAATCGAAGTAGGACCTATTTTCTAAATTTTCTTTCTTTAATAAATACATTTACTATTATTATTATTACTTTTCTGACACTGCTAGAATAGACATTGGGATAACATAAATATAGTGTACCTACTTTACATTAGGTAAAACCGGCGGGTGTAGGTAGAGTTAGTATTGATATAGTTTCGTTGCAATCTGATTGTCTGAAATTCTACACCACCATGAAAGGTAGTTTACCCATAAATATTACGACAGTAAATTGACAGAAAATTCACGCAATAAATGTTTATTTCTTAACAATTTACTTTAATTAAGGCTTATGGCAGACCGTTGAAATTGCATTTTAATACCAGGCTGTTCGATGATACTCAATTTGTGCACAAGTATTTTTATGCAAAGATGTAAGAAGACGAGCAAGACGCTCTCCTGATGGTAAGAGATAACGCTGCCCATAATCAGTACAGTGCTACCCAGGATTTCAAAATGATGCAAAATTCTAGGTGCACAGCACCAACGCTTCTTACTCAAAAGTCATAAGATGACTCTTCAGCCCAGTAATTTCACTAGCTACAGTGCCCGTCTACCGAAGCACAGTAATGTTTGCACTTTGCTGCTCAGGCGGTAGAATAACTGGCACTGTTGGGGTACCCACCTAGACGACCTCCTGCAAAGGAAGTCTACCCCCGGTAAAAAGCTTTATTAATTATTATTCTCAATTAACTTGTTTTAAAAATTATCCTTACAGTTGCACTTCTTTAAAAATAAGCTTTTATAGGGGAGTTATGTTCTGCCAAAACAATATTTCTCAAAGACAGAGATAATCTGAACTGAGCAAGATAGCAAATCACAAAGAACCGTTCGCTCCATTTCTGTGTTCCTGGTAACTATTTCGAGAAATACCTTTACTTTAACACGTTCGTTGAAAACAAAGACTTGTCTACGGAACTGTTATTGTGGTTTAAACAGGTGCAAATGTTGTTTGTCCAGTTATAAAATGCACGCGGGTGAAATGCATAATGTTTGTGACCTTTAGTGTAACAGCACGCATTTTAGAATTAGATGAATACAGTAATACGACCTCGACCTACGTTTCCCAGTTTTACGCGATTTCGGAGATACGAAGTTTTTCTTTTTGATTGCCAAGCGCATCGGCGTGTTCGATTTAAAAGTTCGTTTATTTTTCTCGTGGGATCTCAACAATTGCTTCATTTAAAGCTATGAGACAAAATAACGAGTTCCGATTACACAAACTTTATGGGTATCAACTTAATTATAAAAATACCTACTAGCTGCGCTCAGCGGTTTTACCCGCTGTACTGTAGCTTATGTGTTATTCCAGGGTCTAAGCTATCTGTATACAAAATTTCAGCTCAATCGGTCCACCCGTTTAGGCGTGAAAGAGTAACAAATACACATATAGATATCCATTCTTACAAACTTTCACGTTTATAATATTAGATTAGTGTAATAATATTAAAAATATCTAAAGCTATTCCACTCGTTTTAGATACCTTTTAAATGCACCTCCATACTTTATGAACAGGCACCACTGGCTCTAAATAAGGCCCACGCGTTCACTTTAGGCGTAGCTTAGACTATTTTGGTACAATAGAAACGGGAGTGGTTGTCACCAATAATTTCAGCTTACTACGCGTTTACTGACAATTTTGCTTAGAATTAGCATTGCATTTCTGTAGAACTCGTGCTACACTTCGTGTACACTGTATTTTTACATCATATTTTTTTATACTAAGAAGTACAATAACAGAAACAACATTTGTTGACGCTTGAAGCATAGACATTTTTTTTTTTTTATGTGATGAAGTAGAAGACGAGCAAGACGCTCTCCTGATGTTAAGAGATAACGGCTGCCCATAATCAGTACAGTGTTACCTAGGATTTCACAATTATGTGTAATTCTAAGAGCACTGCACCAACGCTTCTTACTCAAGAGTCATAAGATGTTAAGACTCTTTAGCCCAGTAATTTCACTAGCTACAGTGCCCTCCTACCGGAGCACAGTAATGTTTGCACATCACTGCAATATTATTATTTTTATTTATATTATAATTTTTTTTGTGTAGGGGAATTTTGTTGCGTGTTGACGCGTTTTTGTTGAGAGTGTAGACCAAAAAAGGAGCTGGAGACGCGGCTTAATACTAACTGGTATCACTCGCTATACTGGGCTTCGGCCGTGGCTAGTTACCACCCACCGGACAAAACCGTGTCGCCAAGCAGTCATTATAACAGTGTTCCAGCATGATGTTCAGTGAAGCCCGGGTGGAATTTTTCGCCTTCTAGTTTAGTCTGCTATCATCTATGGCCGCATTTGCTAATCTATAATGTCTGGGTTTTTAAAAGCCAAGCTAAAGTATGGGAATTAATTTGGCCCTTTATAAATGATTTTTTTTTTATTTATTATAATGAAACATCTGTCCTTTTTATATGTGAAAATTAATTATACGTCATTAATATCTGTGTTATTTATAATCTGTGATTATTATTATATAAATTGCCATTACCAAGAGCACATAAATGCAAAGAGGCAAATTGCAGTAAATTGCGAGAGTGGCTATAGAGAAACTTGGTGATCGACCTACGGAGAAATGTTTGTTTAGTTTCACTGCGATTATGCCCGCCTGGTACTTTTGTATCTAATCTGCAACATGCTTGCCTGGTGATTTTCCGTAAGTAAATGAGCAAAGGAAAATAAATAATGTACAATGGACTGTTAAAATTATTATACTGGACGCGACGTTCCGAAAATCAGTAAAATGCACCTCTAGTATGACCGTTACTTAATTATAAATTACTTCTAGTTATTTTTAAATTCTTTTAGATTGAATTCCTTTATGAAATAAAAACCTACAAATTTTAAGGCTCTGAGAGTTACGATTGTAATATCAAATCAATCAATCAAATCATTTATTCGCAAGAATGTAGGTACAATAGGTCTTAATAAAATAAGTCGTTATGAACTAGGTCCGTTACATTCTGCCTCATAGAGGCGTGCAAAATTTTAATTGATATTTAGGTAATATGTTAATGTTTATCTTATAATATATACCTTGCATATTACAATTTAAATTAGTTTTAATAAAAAGTAAAAATAAAGAGAAAAAAACAATAATAATAATAAAATAATAACAATGTCAAATCCTAATAATGTCCTAAAATAGCTATATGTCAATCCGCCAATTTACCTAAAATTTATTAAAATTAAACTCAAATAATATCTATGTTCAAGAATTTAGTATAAAGTCAAATTGAAAATATAAATTACATTTAACGATTGGATGTCATAGATTATAATTTTACAATATTATTATTTAAGGTCCAAATATTCTTTGATGAATAAAAAGTACCATAAAAGCCTCCAAGTGATAATTAGACATTAATATTATAAATATGCGAGTCTATGCTAAAACGAAAAGGGCGTGGCTTTTACAATCACTATAACTACATAATTACATAGTATAAAAAAAAATTAACAAAATTAAATTAACATAGTTAAATGTAAAACATCAACGACCTCGCAGGAGCAGGCAACCAATATCTTAGAACAACATAATATATTTAATATATTTAATAACTTACGAATTTTCATAATTTGTTATTTTTACTTTCACACTTAAATAAATATTATTAATTTAATATCCCATCTGAATTTTTGTCGTATTTATATTAGTGTAAAAATTAATGCAATTTCACTTTTATAAAATAAAACCTCTATTCCACATAAATTAACTATTTTTCCACACATATTTCCACTTGCCATTTCAATCATTAAAATGTCCAATTAAAAGCTAAGCTATAAAGGCTGCATTCCTCTTATATGACCATGTTAGGTGTAGGCTTGGACGATGGAAATATATGGATGGTGCATTCTGATATAAATTATGAGGTACCTATTTTTCAGCATATTCTATCATAGATGAAAGGTGTGTCAGAATCAGAAAATATAGTGAAATTACTGGGCTGAAGATGTTAATCTTATGAAGCTTTAGTAAGAAGCGTTGGTGCAGTTCACCCAGAATTTAATACCTTTGGGAAATACTGGGTGGCATGGTACAAATTATGGGCAGCGTTATCTTTAACCATCAGGAGAGCATCTTATTATTTTAATGGGTCAAAATGGAAAAAAAATATTGATTCATTTCTTTAAACATTATATCAATATTTCCAAAAATTATAACTTTGACCTAGAACATCCGCTGACGAAGATGTTTTTAGCCTGAGTGTGTACAAATGCTCACAAATTACCCCACACATAAGTAAGTGGGCTTACTATGAGTGCCTCGTTTTTACAGCAACTCCGTCCATAATTTCTTCACTACGGCTGCAGGCTGTACTTTCGATATCACATCCTACAACTCGATCTAGATTCGTTCTAGTTTCACTTTTGTGCGCATGCGTCTAATCGTAAATTAGATGTTTGTCTTGTACTGACTTGTACAGCGTTTGAATGTGGAATTGCCTTTAATGTAGGCTCGGAGAATACATGAGTTAAAAGCACATAAAATGTACACAAGATGTAAATAAAATACTTCGAATGAGTCAATTTCTATGAAAACGTCAGTGTTTTCGATTTTTACCAAAACTCTACTTACTATTAAACGCTGTAGCGTTTAGTAAAGTACTAGGAGATCAGGCCCTGTAAGAGATTTATCGAAATGTCCACAGACTAAAATTTCATTTTTCGGTAAAGTAACATCCATTGTAGTGGAAACACTCTCCATGAAAATGACCTTGTTCCTTGTTACTAACAAAAATATACAGCTTTAAAAACCCTTCATTTGAAGGAGTTTGTTTGATAGAGTAGGAGCTAATTTACCAGGAGATCAGATAGACTGTTCCCAGCACCAAATAATCTCTCGATTAATGGGATTATTCCCATCTGTCCTCCTGATTTCTCCCCCTAGGGGGACCGATGGGAAAAAAAGAGTTTCATAATTTATTGTCCTCCCTTAATTTACTGCGGAGGTAACAATACTTATTATAAGTATATAAAAAATTAAAAATAATCTTACGAAGTTATCAAACGTGTAATAATTCCTTTTAAAAGTAGTAGTTAATGTACCAGGAGATCAGAGTCCACAAAGAGTTTGCAGCACAATCTCTCGATAAACGGTGTTGCAGTGTAAATTACGCCGGTGACAATAGCGCAGTCTGTGACCCGCTGCGTGCCGCGCATATAGGCGGAATTGGAAGGTTTTGTATGCACCAGGCCTAAGATTTTATTTCAAAAAAATATTATTTAACACTAAGAAAAAAAAAAGACTAAATTACAAACGGGATCAATTATAATTTTTAGTCTGAGACACTGTGCGCGAGTATTCCTCTAATATTATGTTGAGCATTTGCGCGCAAGTATACAAAGATTTAAAGTATGAAAAAGTGTGAAAAAAAATTGCGGAAGCGAATACATTGTCATCGTACCTTCTTAGCAGTACTCATATTATTAGTAAGGATAAAAAAAAATTCGTTAAATTTTGTTCATATTCATTTTAAAAGTAAATTTTATGACCATCTCTGCGATGATCTCAAAATATTGTAAAATCATTGAAAATACTATTTATTTATAATAGAGCTAGAAGAGTACATGTACTAACTAACCATCATACCAACTCAGGAGTTTGAGTTGATGAAAAAAAAAACAGAACCAGAAACAACGGGTCATTGCGAAATCTATTAACCGTAGATATTCGCAAAAATGGTTTTGCAAAAACGTACCATTTGAATTTTTTTCTCAAAAACGACCTTTGATTTCGAAAATGTGTATCACTCACGTCTTCCGGATATCACCAAATATAAAATAGAATAATGCAAACTAAACTATTTTGAATAGAATAATACTTTACTACAAACCAAATTTTTAGTTTTTAATGGCAAAATTCTCGTGTATTCGAAGCCTGCACCACATTTTCTGCGCCAGCGCATGTCCCGCCCACACTATCTTACACTAGCGCTTTTATGTTTGTTATTGGCAACACTGCGTCGTAAATACCAACTAATGTCGCTTATGTTGTAAGGTGGTTTGAGACTGTTTGTATGCACATACATAATAATATAATAAATAAATATTTCAGGACATTTCAGACAGCGCCACCTAACCCCAAGCAACATAATGCTTGTGTTATGGTGGTTAGTATAACGGATATAATACTTATATACTTTTCTTTTGTAAATAAATACTTATAATAGATATTAATACCTGGGGATCACACAAACATTTGTCCCATGCGGGAATCGAACCCGGAACCTTCTGCGTTGCAAGCGGGTGTTAGCCTGCCGCGCCACAGAGGTCGTCATATAACTAATGTATTTTTTTGAGGCAGATGCTTTTATTGAGCAAAACAAACTAACAATACTACAGCTACTACAGCAGTAAAGAACACATTTATTAACCACAGATCGGCCACAAGCCAATCAATCTACAGATAATCCAAGTGCTCCAAACCACATATTATAAGACAGCATTATTTTATACAACGAAGTAAGAAGGCGAGCAAGACGTTCTTCTGATGATAAGAGAACGCTGCCCATAATTAGTACAATGTTACCCAGTGCACTGCGCCAACGCTTCTTACTTGAGAGTCATAAGTTGTTAAGACTCTTCAGCCCAGTAATTTCACTAGCTACAGTGCCCTCCTACCGAAGCACAGCAATGTTTGCACATCACTGCTCAGGCGGTAGAATAACTGGCACTATTGGGGTACCCACCTAGTCGACCTCCTGCAAAAGAAATCTACCCCTGGTAAAAAAACACTGTTTTGCAAATTTTATATTCTGAGCTGCTGTATGTGTGTTTCTGTCACCCTCATACATAAGTTGTTGAATCTCATCATGGCCAGTAATTTCGGTGGTTCTATTGCTTTCCAGTCCAGAACACAGTAATGCCGCTGCACATTGCTTGGCGGATGAATAGCTGGCGAAGGTGTGGTACTTTCCCAGGAGGCCTCTGCAATAGAGACCTATTCTACAAACTAAATTTTAAGTTATTTTAGAACAGTATGTCGTTATTGGTCAGTAACCTTAGGTACTCTTTGAACATCGTAGATGGATTTATGCCTATCTCTTCATGGCTACAAAAACAAACAACTCATCTCTATTTATAGCTTAGCTCTTATTAAATCACCTGTCTAAGGTATTTTAGTACCTGGCGCTAAAGCATTAAGTCCGGATCGTCCAGTTTAGATTTACGCGCCATATCCCTACATTTTATATGAAGGACAGATGCGTTTTCAAACTGAACAAACTGTACATGGCCAATCAATAGCTGATATAGTTAAATGCAATGATGAAGGAATAGTATGGATGGGCCTCTTTTCGTTTTTAGTATATAAAATGTTATCTCTCAAGCGTGGCAATTTTTCATTTGTTTTCTTGTTGTTCATTGGTGCATTGGCTATCAATCTTGACTTTTTCATACATTTGACGGACCGCGTTGACCCGAGTTGACCGGAAAACTTACACGCAAAAGTAGCACTTAGGGCCGCACTGTTAAATGCATAGGCGCCGATATGAAATGTACCACTTTGTTCGTTTGGAACGTGGTGATAAGCTAGCTCCTTAAGTTACTGATACCCTGGTACCGAAAAATGATAGGACTAGAAAGTTATACAAATAAATTAAATAGCTTACCACTTACAAATTATCAGATCAATCTAGTAACAGCAATAGGGTCAAATTTTGATTATTTGACCCAATCAAACATGGTAACCATTTAAATTTTATAAAAATGCTATCTCTCCAAGGTGCATACCTAGTTTCACCCTATTTTTCAGAATCTAGGTGTTATTAGCGCTTATGTTACTACTTTTTTAGTCGTATCTTCGCCCACGAATCCTAAATCTTCCTTAATCTTAAATCATTAAAAAAATGTTCAAACATTTTTTATATTTTTAAAAACCCTTTTACTCGAAAATGTTAGAGTAGAGTTGAGGGCAAGCGAAAATTAAGGTTTATAAGTAAGTCTCTAGAATTAAGTAATTTTTAACGTCTTTTATATCCAACATTCTGCGCCCATTCATTTTATTTTAATTAAATTTATGAACTGCGAACAGTATCAGTATAAATGCCAGTTTTACCGTATAAAGACATTAAATCCATTGTTTTTGAACTGTTCTCGTCTAATTTACTTCGCACGTGGGAAAGTGTACAGTAACTGAATTTTGAACACCGCAATATATTGTAATGAGAGGTTTTTGGCTCGACTGTCCTTTTACTGCAGATATTTTTTGAAACGAGAAACGGTTTTAATTTGATGCGGTGGTAGCCAAGGGGCAATGATGAAGAAATAGTATGGATCGGTCTCTTTTCGTTTTTAGTAGGTACATAAAATAATCTCTCTCAAGCGTGGCAATTTTTCAATTGTTTTCTTGTTTTTCATTGTAGCATCGGCTGTCAATCTTGACTTTTTCATACATTTGATTGACCGCGTTTGACCGCAAAACTTACACGCAAAAGTTGCAATTAGGGCCGCACTGTGGCAAAGGGGCTACGTGATGCGGATGAAAATCTGGACCACCGAGTTCGAATCCCGGAACCAATGACTTTAACTAGTTATCCCGCCTTCTAGGTTTAGCCTACTACCATCTACGGCCGCATCGTCGCTTAAGATCAGGCGAGATCGTGGTCAAAGGCTAACCTATAACGAATAAAAAAAAATGAAGTCTTTACGAATTTCCTTACCTCTACAAACTCCAGTATGCCATTTTAACGGGGGTAGACTTTCTTTGCAGGAGGTTGTCTAGGTGGGTACCTTAACAGTGCCAGTTATTCTACCGCCTGAGCAATAATGTGCAAGCACTACTATGCTTCGGTAGGAGGGCACTGTAGCAAGTGAATAAACTGGGTAAAATAATTACTGGGCTGAAGAGACTCTTGAGTAATAAGCGTTGGTGCAGTGCATCTAGAATTTTACATCATTATGAAATCCTGGGTGGCACTGTACTGATTATGGGCAGCGTTATCTCTTACCACGAGGAGAGTGTCTTGCTCGTTTCTTACCTTTTTGCAAAATCCTGTCTTATTGAGCCTTTACGACTTAAAATCAACCCTCATGCGAATTTTGAGATACGAAGTCACGTGATCCACTTGAACCTGACACTTTACAAGGATGGGTATTTGAATATTTATTGATGGTATATTTATCAAATTAAACAGATTTCGTCGATTTTTTATTTTGAAAAAGAATTAAGAATTTATTACGAAAATCTTAAAAAAATTTCAACGGCCGAAAAAAATTGTACCAGGGCGACAGACGTCAATATTAATCCAGCTCAGCGATTACCAAAGCATTCAGGTCACGCTGCATGCAGGTGACAATGCATTGTGCGGGGCTTGAAAGGGATATGACCTATATGTATTCAGTCTTGAAGGTCGGATGGTCTCTGACCTATCTCTATAGGATGGAGCGATGACGTAATCATGTCACATGTATGTTTTATTAGGTTTATGTCAATGAATTTGCTCCTAGATACTTCTGCTGTCCTGGTACCCTAATATAGTGAAATTACTGGGCTGAAGAGTTTAACATCTTACGACTCTTGAGTAAGAAGCGTTGGTGTAGTGCACCTAGAATTTTACAACATTGTGAAATCTTGGGTACTGTTAATTGTATATGGGCAGTTATTATAGGCAGCGTTATTTCTTACTATCAGGAGAGCGTCTTGCTCGTCTTCTTAATTCGTTGTATAATAAATATATATTATGAGAGAAATGAAAAAGTTAGAAATATTAAAAGAGATGAATAAAAAAAACAACAAATAACACATTATAAAACTAAATTTAAAAGAAAATTTTATTACCATTTCAAATATCTTAAAAGTAAGTATCCATATGTTATACGAGTAGGTACTAGGTACATAATTAAAAAGAAAAACTAAGATTATTATGTATTTTCTAGCACAATTTAAAAGATCCCTGTAAGAAAATCCAAAACTTATACCGATAACCGCTAGCTTCCGTAGCTATCCATAAAAACCCTCCATTTCACAAAGCACATACCGGGTTCCGTACAAGGCGCTAGGTATTTTATCAATAATGGGATAGCCGTATAAAATGGTTTGAGAGTGCTAATGGAGGTTCCTAGTTACCGAGACTGCCTCGGGAGGGTACAAGTTTTGATGGGGCCATGAAATAAGCGAGCCTCGTATTTGTGTGCGACTCTTTCGTTCGAACGATATGACGAATTTTGGAATAAAAACTCGTGGAATTTACTTTTCGACTTTATTTATTTTTTATTCCTTGGTAAATAATGCGCTCGATAATATATCATTATTATTTTTAAATGTATTTGATATCTTAAATAACAAGAACGTTATTCTTAAAACGAGCGAACGAGAGCTGCGACAGCAGCCGGCGAGGCACCAAGTCCGACTTGTCTTTATTCTAGAGTTCTCAATTATTCATCAGGAACACTTAATTCAAATTTTATGACGATCACCGTACAACAACAATTATACATGTTGATAACAACTAGTCTCACGTTTTAAACGTGTGAAGCTGAAAATAAATCTTCAACACCTAACTTTAACCGACTGCGGTCGGCTACACCTAGGTTTAACCGGCTTAACCTAGGTGTAGCCTCACTTCGGACTTTAGCCGTAACATAATATATATTATGTAGATTTACGAGGCAGAAAAAAACAAAGAACACATAATTTGTATTTTGGAAACGCAAATTTCGTGGCCACACAGCAAAGCGTGTTTGCAGCTCGAATCTTATCGGAATGCGTATCCACCTCATGCCTTTATCTGGGGAATTTCACAGCAACACCAAACCAAACAAATAAATAATTGTGCATCTATAAATCTTACTGATATTTCTTATTTAATGAGATTGTTAGTTGACTTTTATGTCATGTAATATGATACGACCATAGAGTTGAGTATAGTGAAACAAAACCGAGCAGGACAAAAAATAATCTCTTTCGTATATATTTTACAGTTTTGCTTTGTCCGTCTGTGTCCGTCCGCGGCTTTACAGAGTAACTATAAGTCCTATCAAGCTGTAATTTTGCACAAATAAGGGCAATAATAGTAAGGGTAAAAGAACGGTACAAAAAATAATTCAAAATTAATTTATTTAGGGTACCTCTCATACATGTAAGATGTGATGTTTTTTTCTGCTAATTCCATCATGAGGGATGTCGTTGAATAAAAGTGATCCATTTAGAACTACGGAAGCCTACATTGCGCGTAGCTTGGCCTATTTATTTTATTTGTTGTATTTGTCTCCGTTTCAAAATTCAGAATAATAATTATTCAAAATATTGGAAAACATACAAAAAAAATTACAAAACCGTCCTTTTCTCGTTTTCAGCAGTGAGTTGGTGCGATGGAGCTCGCGACGCCAGCTGCCCCAGGATCTGCGGACCAGCACTACAGGGCGAGCCGGTGTGTGCGTCTGACGGCGTCATATACCCTTCGCTGTGCGAGATGAGGAAGAAGACTTGCGGGAAAGGTATATATTTTTATTAACAATCATCTCCAAACAGTTGCAACAGTGACAGAGAAATGGAAGATTGGCCTGGTATGGACATATTATGCGGAGGGAGGAAAATTATGTGTCTATGAATATGGTGCTATGTGGTAGGTAATCCGGGAAGGACGTCGAAATAGGTTTGGATGAACTGTGTGAAAGAGGATATGCGTGCTAGGGTGGTAGTGAATGAAGATATAGTGATGAGTGATAGAGTAGAATGGAGGAGGACGACGTGTTGTGCCGACCCTACATAATGTGAGATAATGGCAGAAAAAAGATTTATTTATTTATTTTTTTTATTTATTTATTAAGGACTCCCAACGGAGGATACACAATGAAATATCATTCTTAAGATAAGAGAATTATGGTATTGTGTTCCCACAATTATAGGGAGCCACAGCATGCACAGCTAAACATAAAATATAAAAATTAAAAATGTTACATTTCAAGTTATTAAAGGTAATTATAACATCATAAAAGTTAATCATAGCATAAAGTGACAAAATTCAATACTATAGGAAAGTAGTTACATAGAGAAAAATGTGTAGGTCCTTTAAACTTAAATATAAAATAACAAAATTAAATTAAAATGTATCCTTCTTATTTAAGAGATAAAATAACGAAAAATAACAAATTCTTCAAAATAATAAAAAAAAATCTACAAAATTCTAAAGTTATGGTAACACTATCTGTTTTAAATTTCTTTTGAATTTTGGAGTAGGATCAGTTATATCTATTGTATCGCGATGATTTTTGGACATTATGTTGTAATTTCTGCAAAGACGTGAAATGGGAGAGTTGAAGCCAAGATTTGTTTTTGAAAACGGTATTGTAAACAAGTTGAAAACTTGTTTTCTTGGAAGTCGAGACGGAGAATTTATTTGGAGGAGATTGGTTAACTCGTTGCAGTTTACTATTCCATTGAAAATTTTATGTAAATATATCATATCTGTATAATTCCTTCGTCAAAGATGATAATACCATCTCCAAACATCCATATTAATCCATATTAATCTTATCTTATAACGGGGGCTGGTAGAGCCAGCAGCATTTCGACCCATTGAGATATATTGTGTTTACCTCTACCTTAATGATTCTTACTCTTTATAGAAGTGGTTCATTAAAGTGGTGATCCCATTAAGAGAAAGAAACCCAAACTACCCCGGTCTAGAACACGCAGGCGAGGCTAACATTGCCTTATAATGATTTTTCAGTATGTTTCAAGGGACAAAACAGTTTCAATATTTCTTCCCTTAGCCATATTTCTAGATTATAGTCTACCAGATGCATAATGCCCTTGCGATTCCCTTGGCTCGTCTGAGAGGGTCTAATTAAGAACTCATTTTCAAGATCTGGCCATTTCAATTCCAGGAGTACGACTGGCACAGGACCAAGGCACTTGCTCCCGAGCTCAAGGGTCCAAGTGTGAACACCGTTGCACTTCTGAAAGGGACCCCGTATGCGGCACCAATGGAAGGACTTATCTCAACCGGTGTATGCTGCAGGTTGAGATTTGCAGGTAAGATGATTTGGTGAAACAATTTGTGCTGTAGTTGATTACAGTCTTAATTTTATAAAGAACTACTCTTCTCGTGTCTTATTAGCTCGTGATTTTGTCCATGTACCGCAATCTTTTCTTAGCAGAGCTCTATATAAAAAGAAAGACTAATTGATTGACTATGTGTCTGATCTATCAATGCATAGTCCAAGTCACTGACCAGATTGAGTTGAAATTTAAAACATGGATAGATTTTATGACATGTAGACTTTAGAATATCGTTCTACGGAGAACGGAAGAATTACAGATAAATACGATATCCACAGCAAAGCAATTCGCGCAGCATTTGTAAAATATCATCAAAAAAATAAATAGAAACAGATTATTTTAAAATGTGGTGTAAATAGTGTAGCGTGGTGCTAAAGAGCAAAATTTTGTTTTTCATCTCCTAATAACATAATTAATACCTATGTCCAAAGAAAAATGTCCACTGGTACTAGGAAACCAGCATATCATAAAAATTAACAAGTTCAAAATGCGGGTAATAGATCATAAAATAAAAGTGACATCTCTTCATGTAATATTACGGCGTGCTATAACCACTTACGTATTCATGTGCTCCTAGTACTGGAGGCCTATCTGGAATACTAAAAAGTTAGCTCATTATAGGGAAAATACGTACTTATGTCCCAAGTTTTATCATTCTCGTAACATCATCGCGGATCTCGAGTTGGCTGAGAGCCAAACTAGGTTTCTTTATTGTCTTTAAATTTAAAAGCTTACAGGATAATGTTTGTTATACAAAACAGTCCATGGCATTACTAATGCAGTTTTGCGCTGTACAACACGTCAACAATGCAGTTTAACTTCCAAAAGCATTATTTGAGTTCAGTTAATATGGCAATTACGAAATTCTAAATGGAGCAAATCTCGGAAGAAACTTGAGATCACGTCTGAGAAAATCGTTTTAAGCTAATATTCTCTACTCGTATGAGAAAATCACTTTTGCTTTCCACAAGTCTAACTTAATATTTTGAATCTTTGCATAATGCATAACTGCTTAAAAGCCTTGGTATCAATTGCCAAAGCGCTCAGCTGGTACCTATTGCTCCTATTTTATCTCTTCTTTACAATACAGGATTCATCTTCTACAATTAAAGTTTAACGCCATGTTTCTGTACCATCTTTTGGAACATACTTCGGGCAAATACCTCTAAATATAATAAGTACCAACATTTATTTCATTTCATAAAAAATAATAATAATTAGAGTTTAACTCCACAGAACAGGTTACTTTCACTATGATATCAAAGTCAAAGCACAATCACAATGATTATAATAGGTTGTGTGGCTCACCTATATGTTCATATTTAGTAGCATTTTTCCTGCCTAATTTTTCGTATAATGTACCAGGAGACCAGAAACTGACAAGAGCTCAATCTCCTTCCAGAGTCGGCATAGGCCTGTCCCACTTGGGCGCTTGCAACAACATCAGCGCTCACCGCGAGAACTGCCCCGTAGACTGCTCCCAAGCGCCTCTGGACGGACCGATCTGTGGATCCGACGGAAATGTTTACAAGAACACGTGTCAAATGAAGCTGCTAACTTGCGGGTAAGTATTTAATAGAAATGTCTTTACAAAACCGAAACTCAAGGTGTGTTAGCTTTTATTTAGTTTCACCTATCCCGAAGTTTGCAATCAAAACTTGCAAGTTTTATTTGATCCTATTATTATAATTTATTAATTATAGTGACCAGGGTTTTTAACCCCCGACGCAAAAACGACGGGGTGTTATAAGTTTGACGTGTCTGTCTGTCTGTCTGTCTGTCTGTCTGTCTGTCTGTCTGTGTGTGTGTGTATGTGTCTGTCTGTGGCATCGTAGCTCCCAAACGGATGAACGGATTTTGATTTAGTTTTTTTGTTTGAAAGTAGAGTTAGTCGAGAGTGTTCTTAGCTATGTTTGGTGGAAATCGGTCCAATATGGCCGCCGCTACAAAATGGCGGATTACTTTTTTCTTCCACGACTCCCTCAATATGGGTATCAAATGAAAGGGCTTAATGAGTAGAATACAACCCACTATATAAAATTTAAAATCCAAGATGGCCGCCATCAAAAAAATTGTGAATTACGTATTGCGTTGGGGGTTTTTTATTTAAATTTTTAATTTAATTCACTTGTTAACTTTTTAGCTCTTTTTATTTACCAGTAATTATCATCATTATTATCATCATCAGTCGATGTTCGTCCACTGCTGGACATAGGCCACCTCTGGTCACGCCACTCAACTCGGTCCTCCGTCTTCCACCTCCACCCGCTCCCCGCGACCTTTCGCATATCGTCACCCCATCTCGTTCAAGGACGCCCTATACTACGTTTGCCGAGACGCGGTCTCCACCACAAGTAATAAACCAGTAATAAAAGCATGTTTTTTAATGCTTGTTATCCTATCTATTCCAGCCAAGGCGTAGTGCGAACGAGTAAGAAACATTGTCAAACTACCCGCCACTGCAGGGAGTCGTGTTGGAGAGTGGCCCGGCCCACTTGTGGCTCTGATGGGAAACTGTACGCCAACGCTTGCAGGATGAAGGCTACTAACTGCGGGTAAGTTTTTCCAAAGGAGACGATGCCGGTACCAATTTCTATGCGAAAAAGTCTTCCAGTTGGAGAGGCATCGCACACCAATAATGATACCCCACACTAAATGAATATTCGATAACGTTACTGCGACAAAATTATCAAACACTGGCACAAAATATACTCACACAAGTACATACACACACAGGGATAGCCTGTATTGTTACAACTACAGTAGTTTTATGCCCTATCGTTGCTATGCCAAACATGGGCCTGTTGTATCGTAAAGTGTCGGTTGCAGCGCGGACTCGCGCCTAAGTAAAATTGTGCCCTGGGTCTAATAGAAGCGGACCATGTCAGAAACGTCAGAAAGTCGCATCTTCCTATTTTTTTTAATCTTTGCCGGCGGTCTATTTTTTTGCCTGAGATGGTGAAGAAGGTATAAGAAATTATATTAGTAACAGGATAATATAAAAAAAACACTTTATTGATACCACAATACCACACCGAAAAGAAAAACGTACAATTTTAAAATAGTTCTAATGATGTACTAATTGACGGTACTGTTTTTCAGAAAGCACGTATTCGAAGTACCAATGGCGTTCTGCGTATCCCAAGAGCGTACCAGTGGTGGTGAACCATGCTCGACCGACTGCTCCGGACAGAAGGAGAAACTTGTGTGTGGTTCCGACGAGAATATCTACAGGAACGAGTGTGAGATGAAGATGTTGAACTGCGGGTAAGTGCTCTTTACTACTTCTGGTGCCCTGGTACATGGTTGTTATGCTACTTTTCTAATACGCCCATAAAAAGGAGCTAGGTAATGCGTTACCCATGAGAAATGTCTACTATAGGAAAGAGTGTGAATGAGGAACGAGTGAGGAGTGAGGAACGAGGGATCTTGAACTGTGGGTAAGTACTCCTTACTACTTCTGGTGCCCTGATTTATTTTAGTAATCTGCTGCTGTTCCATTAAAAGAAGCTATCTAGCTAGTGTACATTGTTCTTAGTATTCATAATAAGTAGGAGCTGGGTTTCTCCAATTTGTGTCTCGTGACTGGTGACTGTGGTGGTATCTACAGGAACACGAGTGTGAGATGATGTTAAACTACGGGTAAAAGAGCTCTCTACTGTTTCTGGTGCCCTGGAACATTCGTTCTGCACATCCCAAAAGCGCACCGGTGTAGATAAGCGGTAACATTTAAAATGAGGTCATACTGCGGCGCCGCAGGATCGCACGGGAAAGCGGTATAGAATTATGTAATGTTCGAATACGTACTGGCATATAAAGAGGACGCGGTCAGGAACAAAATAAAGATAGCGACCGCTCCTCCGTGTCTGTGTGCGTTAGCTGTTAGCTATAAATGTTTTAAGTTTGTTTGAATTTATTACTATATCTTACAAAAAGGTTTCCAATAAAAAGCTGATTTCTATAAGCAAATAATATATCGTTTCAGGGTCAGCAGCCGGAAGGTAGTCAAGAAGGTGGACATGGAGAAGTGTCGCGGCAAAATGGCCAAGTGCTTGAAGGTGAAATGCCCCGCGGAATACGACCCGGTTTGTGGTACTGATGCCACCATCTACACCAATCCTTGCCATCTGAAGGTTGCTACTTGCCTGTAAGTACCTTTTGACATTAAAAAAATAATGGATAAACGGAAGCCAAATGGTTGAGATAATAATATTATAATGCTCATAAGTTTTTGAGTGAGGACGTCACTAAGCGGTTCATAATGTACCAACTTAGTGCAATGACGTCACGACTAAGCAACTTTGTCTAATTTTTAATAATTTAAATTACGTACATTATAATTTTATATAATTGTTTTGTTCCCTATTGCGCTCCTAATTTTCAGTATCTAACGCAATAACTCTAATATTCCAGTAAAGGAGTCCAGTTAGCTCACTTCGGTAACTGCACGCTGCTCCCGCGCATCCAGACCGACTGCCCCGAGAACTGTGACAACGCTGTCGAACAACCTGTCTGTGGCTCCGATGGCAACGTTTATAGGTAAGGAAACAAGAAAGAGAACAAGTGAATTAAATTAAAAATTTAAAAACCCCCAACGCAATATGGAATTCGCCAGTTTTTGGTGGCGGCCATCTTGGATTTTAAATTTGTTATAGTGCGTTGTATTCTGCTAGTCAAGCCCTTTCATTTGATACCCATATGGGTACCCCCGCCATATGTCGGGGGTCGTGGCAGAAAAAAGTAATCCGCCATTTTGGACCGATTCCTACCAATCATAGCTAAAAACACTCTCGACTAACTTAACTTTCAAACAAAAAAAATTAAATTAAAATCCGTTCATCCGTTCGGGAGCTACGATGCCACAGACAGACACACATACACACATACACAGATAGACACGTCAAACTTATAACACCCCGTCGTTTTTGCGTCGGGGGTTAAAAAGAAGAAAGAGTGAAGTTTAAGAAAGAGTGTAAATAGGTAAGGTATCTGTGGCCTTCTGACTCATCAGCAGAGGCGCGAGAAAGCGGCCAATTCGAATTAATAGATCAAGCTTTAGTCAAGATCACAATGATGTGAAATTCTAGGTTAGATGCACTTACGCCACACACACTTTAGCCCAGAAATTTCACTGGCTACAGTACCCTGGTAGAACAACTGGCACTGTTGGGGTACCCACCTAGACTAAATTTTGCAAAGGAAGTCTACCCCTGGTATGGCTTACGCACCGTTTCCGAAATTCTCAATTGGAATGAGAATTAGAGATCGTGCAATGTTTCTGAACTCAATGTATGGGCGCTTAGTATCTCCATCTTAACCAATTGAATCATTCCAGATCCGAATGTGAGCTGAGTCGTCTAACATGCGGTCAGCACGTGATATCAGTGTCAGCGTCCCACTGCCGCACTACAGCGCTGTGCCACGAACGCTGTCCCGACACGGCTGCCTTTGTATGCGGCTCCGACAATAGGTTCTATAAGAACGAGTGCATCATGAAGAAGGAGAACTGCGGGTGAGTTGATACCATAGCAACTATTCTGTCCCACTACAGCGCTGTGTCACGAGCGCTGCCCCGATACTGCATCCTTCGTATGCGGATTTGATAACAGGTTCTACAAGAACGAGTGTATCATGAAGAAGAACTGCGTGTGAGTTGACTATGAATGTCCCAGTCCCACTACAGCGCTGTGCCATGAACGCTTCCCTGATACTGCCGCCTTCGTCTGCGGCTCTGATAACAGGTTCTATAAGAACGAGTGTATCATGAAGAAGAACTGCGTGTGAGTTGACTATGAATGTCCCACTACAGCGCTGTGCCATGAACGCTTCCCTGATACTGCCGCCTTCGTCTGCGGCTCTGATAACAGGTTCTATAAGAACGAGTGTATCATGAAGAAGGAGAACTGCGGGTGAGAAACGATCAGAACGGTCTGATACCGACGTGATATTAATTTTAGAAGTCGGGCTGAGTCTTTAACTGTGGGTCCCGGCTGTTTCCTATAAGATATGTAGGAGGCAGTCGTTAGGTCATGTAGTAATCTCGGGGACCTGAAACTGCAACATATAGTTTGGCCATACAGCCTATAATTGTGATTTGATTCTGACAGTGTAAGTAGGGTAACCTGTTCTGTTGGAGTATAAACCCCCATTATTATTATCTGGTTTAGGATTCTTCAATAGCAGCCATCCGTAACGAATGTCTGTCTCCATGAAAAGCAACATTTAACGAGTTTTTATTTCTCTATTCCAGTAAACACGTATACGTAGTCCCCCTGAAACGTTGTCTCGCTCGCTTCCAATACTCCGGGTGCGCCCGCGTGTGCCCCCCCGAGTACGACCCTGTGTGCGGCACCGATGACAAGACCTACTCCAACAAGTGCTTCCTGGAGATGGAGAACTGCCGGTCTAGGTGAGCGGATTATTTTTTAACCCCCGACGCAATAACGACGGGGTGTTATAAATTTGACGTGTCTGTCTTTGGCATCGTAGCTCCCGAACGGATGAACGGATTTTGATTTAGTTTTTTTTTTGTTTGAAAGTAGAGGTAGTCGAGAGTGTTCTTAGCTATGTTTGGTGGAAATCGGTCAAAGATGGCCACCGCTACAAAATGGCGGATTACTTTTTTTCTCCACGACCCCATCAATATGGGTATCAAATGAAAGGGCTTAACGAGTAGAATACAACGCACTATAATAAATTTAAAATCCAAGATGGCCGCCACCACGAAATGGTGAAATACATATTGCGTTGGGAGTTTTTTAAATTTTTAATTTAATTCACTTGTCCAAGCTTTTATTTATTTATTTATTAATAAAATGAGCAGAAAGCTTACAGATAACTCCAAACTGCTTTCTACCTTAACTACATTACACTTAATTGTACAATTATAATTATTTCAAAATAATCTTAATTTAGGTATTACAACAATTTCAGAGTAATTAAACAAATCGACTCCATGGAACGTATGTTGGAACAGATTAAAAAGTTGTAACGCTCGCTGCGTGAGAGCGTTCCCTGCGTGCTTTATATTTACTTTCCCCTGTCCGTTGTCTGTCTGTCTCTCTGTCTGTATGTTTGTCTGTAATAAAGTCTTGGAAATTAAATTTGATCCACTTCTTTCCGATTGAGCTGAAATTTTGCATGCATGTATGAATCGGATGACAATGCAATATTATTATGACATCGAGCTGATGATGGAGCTGGAAGGTGGCCATAGGAACTCCGTAATTAAACGACGCAACGCAAGTTTGGGGTCATTTGATTCGTCTTGACTAGCACTTTGGTGCTAGATGGTATAAATAATAAAAGCTTGTTTTAAAAAGTTTTTTTTTTAATTTCAGGAGCCTCGTGTCTCTGAAGTACTTGGGTACTTGCAACGAGCCGATAGCTGAAGAACCGAAAAACTATTTATATCGATAAACAATCATCAATTCTTCCAGTCAATTACTGGGCTGAAGAGTCTTACCATCTTTCGACTCTTGAGTAAGAAGTGTTGGTGCAGTGCACCTAGAATTCTACATCATTGTGAAATCCTGGGTGGCACTGTACTGATGGGCAGCGTTATCTCTTACCATCAGGAGAGCGTCTTGCTCGTCTTCTTACTTCTTTGAATTAAGATAATCGATTCTCGCTTTCTCTCCATTAATCGGGAACAATTTCCCTCTAGTGCCAACCTTCTTAGATAAATAAGAGACCAATTTCGAATTTCGTCTTCCAATAATCGTTAGAATAATCGATTTACTTAGTATCGATTTTGTTTAACTAGTTGTCTGTTACATATTATATATAAAAAAATTAGTTTAGAACAAAACTTTGTTTATAATTCAGTTCTTTTTTTGTGTAATTCATTCATCCTCTGTCAAAATAACAATTTTGTAATTGTTATAATTTTTTTGTTTAATTATTGTATCAATATTCACTCAATTTTATGTAACAGTACAAAAACATTTCCAAGATGGCGACCGAGTGACGCGCAGAAATCAAAATGGCGCACGCATTTATAATTTATTTTATACGAATTTAGTGATTTAGTTATAATTTTCGACTGTTTATTTATTGATCTATTTATTTCTTTTTAATTTTAAGTGGTTTTATTGTAAATAAATTAGTGAATTTCGTATTTATTACTTGTTTAGAAATTAGTTATTAAAATCAGGATACAATTTTAATTATACTTATAGCATTAACATAATATTATTCTATAATAGTTATTTGGTATAAAACTTTTGAAATAGATGTCAAAGCTCAGTTTTCAATAAAATACGTAAGCAATAGTTTTTTTAATAATTTTATTAGTGAATTTATAATCGCTTTTAAGTATTTAATCCACACTCAGTCTATATCTTACTGCCGATTTTGTACCGTTCGAATTATAGAAATAAAACAATTTTACAAAATTTATTTTTGTTATTTATTTACAACTTAACAAGTACAATGGGGTATGCTTGGCGTTTCTCTAAAGATATCAGCGGAAATAAAATGATCCAACACCAAGGTAACTCTGGTTACCAACATAGCTGAAAGGATTTGTAAGCAAAAGTGGCAATGGGCTAGTCAAAGCCGCAGAACCGCTAACTGCTAAAATACGAGTAAACGAGCTAAAACTCCTGAGTTGTTATGACGACCTGGTACTTTTCTACATGTGTTTATTGTTAAATGTATTATAAGTACATATTATATGAATTATAATGACATATGTATTTAGAATTTATAGAATTACTCTAAAAAAATTTCGACCAATATTTACAAAGCTATAACAAACAACAAGTATAATATAAAAATAAACACAGCAAACTTTCTAATATAAACTTAAAATTAGACGTAGGTTCTTTGGCCTACAGGACGGCCACATTGTGGACGAATATAATATTATGTACCTACCTTTATACAATACAATGCAATGCAATGCAATACTCTTTCTTGTGACCATAATAAATACATTTTACAAAATCATTTTGTTTAAAACTAAATAGTAGGTACACAAGGTATAAAACTAAGACAGATAATTATTAAATACATTGTTGTACACCTACATTAAAAACTGTAAGAAAACAATAGTATAATCAACAATAAAGTTAATCAAAGCAATGAAAAGAGAGCAATCCACTACGTAGCATCCGTAGATGTTTAGCTTTTGAAATGTGTCCTTCATGCGGCAAATGTTCATACAAATTTGTCTCTCCACCTCTGGAACAAAATATACCACATCTATACTATTATATAAAGAGGTAATCTGACTGACTGACTCATCATCGTACAGACCAAACCGCTGGACCGATTGAAGTGAAATTTGGCCAGCGTGTTCTTTAGGTGACGTAGGCGACCGATAAGAAGCAATTTTGGAAAATTCCCACCGGAACGGGAATTAGTCAAGATTATAATTTTTTTCTTGGCGCTCGTAGCAGGCTGCTCGCGCACTTATTATTATGGATATTTGAACTTTCTAACTGTTCAGAGCGAGCTAAACACACACTTTTCGTAGTAAAAATTATAATATTTTTGCCTGTCTGCACCTTGGCCCCCCCAGAACCAAATCCTGGATCCGCCAATGTATATCTATACCAAATTTCAGCTCAATCAGTCCACGGCGTGAAAGAGTAACAAACATACATCCAGACATCCATACATTCCCACATACTTTTGCGTTTATAATATTAGTACAGTAAGATAATATTAATCTATGAGCCTATTTTCTAGGTTTTTGTCTTACCTGACTTCGTGTGTGTCAACCGAGTTATACAAACATTCTGGACATTTCCATGAAGTGTATAGAAATTTTCACATTCCATTGCCAATAATAATTCCATCGCTAGGTTTTTGATTGCAAAAAGTATAACAACCGCTAGGATCTTTACAATCTGAAAAAAAAAAATAGAAACAATTTAAACTCAAAATGCGTTTATTAAAAAAGGCTACAAAAATACAGTCATCTTGGGTAACTTTGAATCTTGGTCTAACTTTGAACGAGGTTGTAAAAATGGCTTAGTAATTTATTACAAGGGCGGATCGTTAAAGAAAATATTTTAAGGGCCGTTAAATACGCAGATTTTAAAATTATAACAATTATATGTCTCCGCAATAAATTAGTAAACCACATTAAGCAACCTTGTTCAAATTTAGACTAAAAAGTAAAAAGTTACCCAATATGACTGTAGTGCACTTATACAAGTAAATTTTGCAGAATTTTTATAACGAAAGAAGGCCCGTGGAATTTAGCGAAACTAACTTAAATTTAATCAATGATATCGCACTTGATGTCCTAAATTATTTTTATTTGTTGGATAAAGCAACCTATATTAAGATATTAAATATGAGAAATATGAGGAGTCAAAAATCTATAGGTAATCTAACTTTAAAACGCGCGATTGTGTGGCGCCACGTCTAGGGGACTTCTTTCGTGAAAAGCACTCCATTTTACAAGCTTTATATTACTTTCACCTGTCTGTTGTCTGTCTGTAATCAAATCTTGCAAGTTTGATTTGACCCACTTCCCGGTTTCCAAATGAGTTGAAAATTTGCATGCGTGTGTAAATCGGATGACAATGCAATATTATTATGACATGGAGCTGATCTGATGATGGAGCTGGAAGTTGGCTATAGGAATTCTGTCATTAAACAACGCAACCTCATCAAGTTTGGGCTCATTTGATTCGTCTTGACGAGTACTATATGATGCAAGATGGTAATGATAATTAAAGCTTGTTTTTAAAAAGTATTTTTAAAATTTCACTTGTTAAGACTGCCTTTTCGGAAAGTACCCTCAATGAGAAGAACGGGCAAGAAACCCATATAGGGGTTATAGGGGTTCTTCAAAGTGTTTTCATTGTTGTTATTATTTTGACTTTTTGTTAAAAAAAACTACTGAACTGATTTTATGATAAAACTTGCACCTTACCTCAATGCCAATTTTTAATTTTTTAGAGAATTAATAGTAAAACTACACCAAAACACACTTTTCTAAAAAAAAACGTACTTAGATAATTAAATATTTGTTTAGAAACCACAGAGCCAATATAAATATTACATATCTACCAGTTTTTAAATGTCTGTTAAAAAGTATGTATGTAGGTATGTATTTAAGTATTTTTCTTACCAATATAAAATTATCTTTTGCAATACCGCGACATATCATTTCAATTCCAAATTCAATGTACACTAAATTATGTACAGTTGTTAGTAACGCGTGTAGAAATATCTGAAAACATAATTAAGTATCTATAATAAACTCTTACAGATCTAGTTGACATAGTTTTTGGTTTATAAATAAAATAAAAAATGGCTCAGATATAACGTTTTTATAAGTTATTGGGTAGGGGCGCGCTACGTCAAAACTTACTCTGAAAGGCACGCTGTGACGTCAGCCCTTCAACAAGCAACAGGAGAAGGTAAGCATGAAGTCACTGACTTGAACTATCAACGCAAGCTCAAACTGCTGCTGATTTAATCGAAATTTGGCACAGAGATTAGTTATTAGTTATTATTAGTTATTATGACGCAAACATCCGGAAAGGATTTTTCGCAGCGGGCAAAGGCGCAAGCATAAAACTTACCGTATCTCTAAACAATCTTCCAAAAAAGTCATAAATATTGATTATTTTAATAAAAACAAAAAATAAATCTTGAATTTTCTTCTTCTTATTATGACCATCATCTTCCTTTAAACACTGGACCATCTCTTTCAACCACATTTCCATAAAAAATCTGATCAGTTTGATAAAACAGATAGCATTGATAAAATTAATATCGTACAAGGCCATGTACAAGAAATGGCCAACCAAGACATATGCCGTTGAGAAAAAATCAACAAATATTGTACGAAAAATGACATAAGAAAGTATTAGATTGAAAACATAGGTCGTGAAAGCAATGCACACATAAATCCAATTACTGACAATTATACATTGAAAACTGTAATTTCTTTTAAATATTTGATAAATTTCGTGTAATTTAATAATAAAAGATGCGTAGAGATATCTTTTGGTGATGCAACTGTAGGTAATTAACACACCGGCAGAGAAATAGAAGATTTTTTCGTAAGTAGCAAAGAAATCTGACAAAGTTTTGGTCCAACGGAAGTTTACATCAATAATATTTTCTATGAATGTGTACACATTTTGAAAAACGCACATAGAACAGACGACCAAAGTCATGAAGATGGATAACTTTCCTTTTGGTCTGATCTGATCATTTGTAACATGAAATTTGGGATTGAAAAATGATAAATGGAATAATTTTAAAGGTAATAATATCGATATGAATTCTTTTTCTAAATTCTCGGCCATTTTGTCGTCGGCTTTTTGACGTGTGAACTAATAATAGAAAAAAGTGACTACCATGTCTATAATAATAATATTTTTGTTACCATTAATAAAATTATAATCAGCCTTGGAAAAACCCTGAATATTTGATGAGAATTACTCAAAATTGGTATATCGCTTTTATGAAAGTGAACACGACATATTATTTATTATCATAATAATATGTGTATAATATATTGATTAAATAAGGGACCGCATTAAATTAAGAAAAAAAACTCAAACAAAAACATTATGCTGTGCTTCGGATGGCACTGTAGCTAGTGAAATTACTGGGCAAAAGAGTCTTAACATAACCTTATGACTCTTGAGTCTTGAGTAAGAAGCGTTGGCGTAGTGGTCCCAGAATTTTACATATTGTGAAATCCTGGGTAGCACTGAACTAATTATGGGCAGCGTTATATCTTATCAGGAGAGCGTCTTGCTCGTCTTCTTACTCTTTTGTATAATAAAAAAAAAAACTATAACACACACATTGTGATACATATCCTAGGGGTTATTTCAGGAAAGGAAATTAGAGGTTAAATCATTATAAATAACAAACCAATATTATAAATAATACTGAATTACAAAAATGTACCTTGATGTGTTTTGAGGAAGAACTGAGGCACATTATTATTATTACAAAAATAAAACTCAAAAACTATAGTTAAAAGTGTATTAATAAAATCACGTTTTAATAATATAAAAGACATGTAAATAATTTATTAATTGAATTCCAGCTAGTCTAAGGATGTTTTTCTACTCATGCTGAGCTGAGCGAAATAACTTGACTTTACTAATCACATCGCGGATGTCTCAAAAATCTTTAGCACTGTGATTGGCTTCGATTAGACATCCAACTGGATACTTCACTGTCAGGCGACCCCTGCAGCCAAAAAAATAGTAGACCGCCGGGGATAGAACTAGTTAAGCGTAAGAACGCACTAGCGGTTAACCGCTCAGGCAGCTTAAAGGCCTATTCAAACCTGAGCGATATTCGCTGCCGCTGTGGGTAGAGGTACATACCGCGCGGGTTTCGCTCAGATATTTGGTACCAAATACCGCAGCTAGAGCGACCTGAGCGATATTCACTGCCGCTGTAGGTAGAGGTACATACTGTGGGTAGAATTTTTCTCTGCCGCAGACGGTAGCGAATACCGCTTAGGTCTGAACAGTAATATTACCGCATACCCACTGGGTTTTCTCTGCCGCAGACGGTAGCGAATACCGCCTAGGTCTGAACAGGCCTTAAAGGCGGCCTACAGGTACAGGCTAGGCGGTTGCATATTAAACTAGAAAAGCGCGGTTAGCCGCCCCCACGGTTAGCCGCTAGTGCTAAGGAGGGCTATCCTAGGAGGGCTAATAATATTAGGTGTATGTACTTGTGTTAGTAATTTTATGCCAGTGTATATTATGACAATTTTGTCGTAGAGAATCATTATTGGTGTGCGTTGCTTCTCCCCCGCAAAAACTGGCAGACTTTTATGCATAGAAATTAGAACCCAGGTCGTCGTTTCCTTTAGTGGTTTAATAGTCAATGGTGATTTGATTGGGCAACTCTACATTCTTGTCCTCTCTCATTAGTAGAAAGTAGAAACGCACCTTATGAATGCACATCTATTCGAACCGAACGCGACGACTGAATCGAACAAATCCAATGAAACAAATTTTAGAATTGTGTATGTTACCGGGGGTAGACTTCCTTCGCAGGAGGTTGACTAGGTGGGTACCCCAACAGTGCCAGTTATCCTACCGCCTGAGCAGTGATGTGCAAATATTACACTATGCTTCGGTAGGAGGGCACTGTAGCTAGTGAAATTACTGGGCTGAAGAGTCTTAACATCTTATGACTCTCAAGTAAGAAGCGTTGGCGCAGTGTACTGGGTAGCACTGTACTAATTATAGGCAGCGTTATCTCTTACCATCAGGAGTGAGTCTTGCTCGTTTTCTTACTTCATTGTATAAAAAAAAATGAAAACTCATGAAACTTTCCATACCTTGTACACTTCCCCGCGTCGAATAGTCAGAATCGAGAGCAGATTTTATAATAAAGAATTCTAAAATTCGTTTCGTTCGATTTGTTCGATGCGTTCGGCTCGGATAGGATGTGTTTACCTTAAAAAGGGTAATAGCCAATCTTACTTATATTATAAACGTGAAAGTTTGTAAGAATGGATGTCTGGATGTCTGGATGTATGTTTGTTACTCTTTCACGCCTAAACGGGTAGACCGATTGAGCTGAAATTTGGTATAGAGATAGCCTAGACCCTGGAATAACACAGGATATACGGGTAGAACCGCTGGGCACAGCTAGTCTACATATAAAACTGTAAACAAACTATAGTGTAAGTTACAATGAAGCTAATCTGCGCAAGAAATAAGGACGAATCTACATCGAAGCAGCCATAGATGTTGAGCTTTTTAAACGTTTCGTTCATGCGCCGAATGTTCTTGCTGGTTTGTCTCTCAGGCTCTGTAACAAAATAAATTACAAGTGAATTAAATTAAAAATTAAAAAAAAACCCCCAACGCAATATGAAATTCACCATTTTGTAGTGGCGGGCATCTCAGATTTTAAATTTATTATAGTGCGTTGTATTCTACTCGTTAAGCCCTTTCATTTAATACCCATATTGTCGGGGTCGTGTAACAAAAAGTAATCCGCCATTTTATAGCGGCGGCCATCTTGGACCGATTTCCACCAAACATGGCTAAGAACACTCTCGACTAACTCTACTTTTAAACAAAAAAAACTTAATCAAAATCCGTTCATCCCTCGGGAGCTACGATGCCACAGACAGACACACACACACACACACGCACGCACGCACGCACACGTCAATTAAGTAAAAAAAAACTATTATTTTCATGTCCGTATTTATTCTTCTTTGTTCCCGTTCTTCTTATTAAAAGTATGATGGCTTTACATACACATTAGATACACACTCCTTTCCCTGTTTGGTTGTCTGGAAGAGATTGCTTTAAGCGATAAGACCGCCAATTCTAGCACTTTTTTTCCTAATGTGTAATCTTTTAAAGCTTATTCTATTCTATTGTATTTATGAATGAAATAAAATAGAAATACTCTTCATTGTGATCAATATTACAAAAAGTACTTAAGGTATATATCGAGTGACGACTTTCTCGCTCGCATGGCTGGGATGAGGAGCGATGTCGAAAAAAAAAAAAACCTTTTTCGACCTCGCTCCTCATCCCATTTTTTTATATATCTCACTGAAAACACTTTTAAAATGTGTGCAATAATATTATGCAGGAAATGTATAGAGGAATTTTCAATAAATTAATTCCTTGAATTTATATTTCAAAATTTGTCAAATTGTGCGAGCGAGAGAGTCGTCACTCGATTGTATATATCCTCTTAAACTTACTGTTGTTCGATACAGAGTTTTCTATTCTATTCTATGTTTCTTACCAGATTGTATAAGTTTTAACTTTAATATACAGATAAGTTGAGCCTTTTCATGAGTCGTATAGAACTTTTCACATTCCATCGTCAGCAATGACTGCATCACTAGATTTTTGATCGCAGAATTTAGTACTATAAAGAAGATTTTTAAAATCTAGAAACAAAACATCTCCATTAACAAGTGAATTAAATTAAAAATTTAAAAAACCTCCAACGCAATATAAGTTAATTATAGTGTGTTGTATTCTACTAGTTAAGCCCTTTCATTTGATATATTGACATGGGGTCGTGGAACAAAAAAGTAATCCGCCATTTTGTATTTCCACCAAACATGGCTAAAAACACTCTCGACTAAATTTACTTTCTAACAAAAAAAAAAAAACTAAATCAAAATCCGTTCATCGGTTCGGGAGCTACGAAGCCACACACAGACAGACACACACACAGATAGACACGTCAAACTTATAACACCCCGTCGTTTTTGCGTCGGGGGTTAAAAACATCATACGATAATTTTGATGAAATGGTTGATAGAGAATTAGTGTGCGAGGAGTACTTAAATTAATATATAACAGACTAGCCGCACCCAGCTGTATTACCCGCTGTACAGTTTCTATTATTAGCTTTACAGTTTGATTCCAACGAATTAGGGAAATTTGATTCTCATCGGACTGAGGTTCCGTCAAATTAGACCAGCTTGACGGCGGCTGGTTTTCCTCAAAGGGAATGACTCCTACCCGCTGTACAGTAGCCTAGAGGTAAAATATGTTATTCCAGGGTCTAAGCTATCTATATACCAAATTGCAGCTCAGTCGGTCCACCCGTTTCGGCGTGAAAGAGTAGCAAACATAATTCACAATTCATTTATTGATTGCAAAATGGGTATAATGAGATGGAATAATTTAGGATTATACTTCTAGAGCATACATCCATACATCTTTATTTTCTGACATAATGTGTACTGTACATACAAACTTTCACATTTACAATATTAGTAGGAAATTTCTTACAAATTCCCAATTGTCTTTTGCAATACCGCGACAAGTCATATCAATCCCCATTTCTATGTATACCAAGTTGTGTATAGTTGTTTGTACTGTGTGAAGAAACACCTGAAAAATTAACAAAAAAATGTAACTACAAAAGGAAGCTATCAGAACAAACAAGAACAAGTGAAATTTAAAAAATACTTTTTAAAAACAAGATTTAATTATTGTTATCATCTTGCATCATAAAGTACTCGTCAAGACGAATCAAATGAGCCCAAACTCGATGGGGTTGCGTTGTTTTATGACAGAGTTCCTTTGGCCACCTTCCAGCTCCATCATCAGATCAGCTCGATGTCATAAAAATATTGCATTGTCATCCGATTTACACACGCATGCAAATTTTCAACTCAATCGGACACCGGGAAGTGAGTCAAATTTAACTTGCAAGATTTGATTACAGACAGACAGACAGACAGACAACAGACAGGTGAAAGTAATATAAAGCTTGTAACAAGTGAATTAAATTAAAAATTTAAAAAACCCCCAACGCAATACGTAATTCACCATTTTTTTGATGGCGGCCATCTTGGATTTTAAATTTTATATAGTGGGCTGTATTCTACTCATTAAGCCCTTTCATTTGATACCCATATTGAGGGGGTCGTGGAAGAAAAAAATAATCCGCCATTTTGTAGCGGCGGCCATCTTGAACCGATTTTCACCAAACATGGCTAAGAACACTCTCGACTAACTCTACTTTCAAACAAAAAAAACTAAATCAAAATCCGTTCATCCGTTTGGAAGCTACGATGCCACAGACAGACACATACACACACACACACACACACAGACAGACAGACAGACAGACAGACAGACAGACAGACAGACAGACAGACAGACACGTCAAACTTATAACACCCCGTCGTTTTTGCGTCGGGGGTTAAAAATAATAGATCAAAGGACAGGAATGGAAATTGGAAGTCAAGAAACTAGAACTAGATAAGAACTAACTAGATAAGACAGTGAAACGAAATATTCGAAATGATATAAGAATTTTGAAAACACATCTGGTCAAGATAGCTTTAGAAAAAAACAAAAAAAGTCACTATGTATTTCAGTGTTCGCATTATTAGAATTGACAATAATATTCAAGAGAGTCACTTCACAGGGCCGTAATCAGGCGAATAGGGACACGAAAAACGATGTGAAAGGCCACTATTATTATAAAAAAATCTTACCGAATCTCCAAACAATCTCCCAAACATATTATAAACGTTAATTATTTTTCCATAAACTAGAAACAATTTATCAAGTATTTCTTTGTAATCCATATCATTTTCTTTCATCTTAGACTTAACCATCTCTTTCGACCACATTTCCAATAGTATTCTGATAAATTTGATAAAACAGATGGCACTGATAAAATTGATATCGAACAAACTTATGATCGCGTAAGGGCCACCGATGAAAAACACATTGGAAATAACACCATCAATTTTTAAGTAAAATAACACCAGAAAAACAAAACTAATCATATTACTCGACACAACGCTGACGTACACCCAGTTACTGATGATAATGCAACGGAAACTATGGGTTTCTTTAAAGAATTGGTAAATTCCGTGTAATTTTATGATGAAGGAGGCGTAAAAGTGTCTTTTAGCTATGATGTTGTAAGTGATACAGACGCAGGAGATCACGTAGAAAAACTTGTCGTAGACACCGAGAAATTGTGAAAAAGATTTAAACCCACGAAAATTAAAAGCAGCGAGAGTTAGAATGCCGTCGAATATATTTTCAACGAGACAAAAAAAACTAATGATGAGAGTCATTGCTATTGATAATATTCCTTTTGATTTAATTCTGTTATTTATCACGTGGAATTTGGGATTGAAATATAAAAAATGTAATAAATTCAATGGCAATAATATTAATTGAAATCCCTTTTCAATATGTTCTTCCATTATGTCTTTAGTATAGCAGTTCTTTTCGAAAATTGAAGTTAACTAAATGTCCTACAAATTTCCATTGAAGTTTGTTATGGAAACAATGATCAAATAACGTTGTAGCTTACCATTAGTGTAATTAAATTGATTAATGGATTCATGTAAGACAATATTTCACAGGTTAGCTAGGTGATAAGTAATTACTTGATATACCTCTGGAAATTAACTCGATCTTATTTATTATAATAATTTTAAAAGGTCTTTTTTCCTGTTTTATTTTTTCCCATAGAGGCTCGTTTAGAGCAAAACATACAACAACATCCAACACCCTGTTACAACAACATACAACATCCTGTTATTTTCAAGATTATTACAATTTTTTTAGATATGATTAATGCCAGTTATATTATAGAATTGTATTTATAGAATAGAATAGAATGAGTTTTCTATTCCTCTATATCTGATGTTGCATGTATGTAGTATGCATGTACTTTAAAAGAACCTGTTCATGATTTTTAGCTAGATAAATTACGAGTACATATCAAAATTAAATTCTATTAGGTATCTACATATAAAAAGAACAATAATAAATATTATCTAAAAACATAACAACTATTTTTGTAAAATAATACTTTACTTATTACTTGCAAACAAGATGAAAAAAATTACTTATACATATAAGAAGACTGAGAGTAAATTTAATCAAGGTTACAAATAAAGTATAATAATTTTACAGAAAAGCAAATTGCAACAGGACAATGGTATAAGTGGCGACGAGCTCCAAGAACCGTAACGGCAACTCGGCGTCGACAGTGAAGACGCAACACGCGCTCAACTTGATGAAGTGGCGGTCGATCATGCGGATTATACACTTGTTGAACAGCCGCAGCTCTTTGGTCTGAGATACTTCAATATCTGAAGGAGATAAAGAAAAATTAATTTATATTAAAAGGAAAACGTGACTGATTCCAATGAATCAGAACAGTCAATACTGTTCTTGATAGATCAATGATCAAACCGTACACGCAGAAATTAGTGGAATTGAGTTGAAATTTAGTACAGTGGCTTTAGCTTAGTATAACATTGACGTAAGAGTAGCAACTCTTGTCTTACTTCAAGAGTAATCTGACATTATTTATATCAAGACGCTACTCTTGCTACTCGCACTATCATTGAAAACAATTTTCAGCTACTCCCAATGTCATTGTGCGCTTACTAAACGTCAATTACTTTTGAAGTAAGACAAGAGTTGCTCTACTATTAAGCCCATTTCACACGTCGCTATATAGCTTCATATAGCGCGGCATAGCTTCAGTACAAATCGGCATCCGTCACACACGTAGCTATAAATGACATAAATGGCTATAAATGGCTATATCGCGCTATATTTTACAGTTGATGCGTAGAATCCGCCATTTTTCATTTTGACTAGGTGATAAAATGACTAAGCCGTTTTGTATTACGGAGACAAAAGAAAACAAACTCCTATTACCTACGCGATATATTAAACTAAATAGTAGCAAATTCTTAACCGCTGTGTAACAAATTAGAAAAAAATGTTTTTATATTTTTATTGAATATTTTCTTGTGTTTGCAGGTCCTTTTGTTAGTATTATGAAACAAAGTAATTTAATTTGTATTTTAAATTTCACCTCCTATTTACTTGTAATATGAGCTCTTTTTATGCATAATGATTATTTGTCCGAATAACTTAAAGCTTTGAATACCTTGCAGTAGACTTTCGCTTAACCGGCTTAGTCATGTTACAAAATGGCTACGCATTTTTTTTTTATCTTGTTCATATAGGATTTGCCAAATTGTATGGTTTTACAGCAACATGGCTGTTGACAATGTCAATTTTGAGTCTTATACAGGATGTGTGAAAAATTCATGATTTTTTTCTAAATTTTTAAAAAAATACGTACCAGGAGTTTGCCATGGTTTTTTTTTTACAAAAGTGATTGTCAGTTAAATCTGTAATAATGCAAACACATTGTTTCAAGGGTTTTGAAGGTACCTCTAAAGAAAAAAAACAAATCATTATTTTATAGTTTGTCTAGACATTTTTACTAGGAAACGGAACGTTTGGAGTTCATCTTGTCCTTGTCATATTGCCTATTACTGGGAGTCACGACCCCTCCTTTGGAGGATTCGATATCTGAGGAGCGCTATCTGGGTTGATTGGATGCGATTTTCATAGCCAGGAGCCAAAAGACAACAGAACAACAGCAACTTCAAGGGTGGTGCGGATCTGATCTGACCAACGCATCGGACTACGACCTGGGTCCGCTTTCTTTTGATTTTCCCGATGATAATGAGCTTCTCTACCTATGCTATTTGGCCGATGTAGTCGAGAATCTTCTGATAAAGTCGGTCAAATCCAACTTGAATTGATCTTATTTGATTAACGTAAGTCATACTTTTAGTAAACGATGATAATTTAGAAAAAAAATTCTGGATTTTTTGACGAAGTTTGAATCGTCATTTTTTTTAAGTTTACCAGGAGCAGATTTGAAGGAAACCAAAATCTAGGAAAAAAAGAAACAAAAAAAGTAGAATAAATTGTCAAATTCATTTGTTTAAGTAGTGTTGGGAATCATTGTAGAACTATATGCAATCAAGTGATTGAATCTCCGTTCCTACTTCTGGTACTCCTAGTACCTACTTCCTAAAAATATTAACAACCAACTATCTTTTACCTGATGAAAAGTGGTCTGTGCCTATTAACGAGTGTGCATAATATGAAAGTGCATAGGAAAGAGAAATAAAATAGACCACGCTGGCGTGATTTTCTGTATAGCAACAAAATCTCCAAAACGTATTGGTTGGCTAGTTTTGATTGGCTTGTTTATAAAAAAAAACAATGGTTCAAAGACATTTACGAAAATGGTTGGTTTTTATTGGCTCGTTCAAAGATATTTTAGGTATGTATGACATGCAGCGTCAATGCGTGCCTATCATCGGCAACAACATATCTCCGGTAATACTTACTCTACATGATCGAGATGCTCGCGCATCTAGTTAATTCACAACCAAATTATGAACTTCTGTTCATTCTTCATCTTTTGGTAACCACCATAATGACGTTTATATGCAGTCAAATAAATCATAACATTAAATAGTAATTTGCCAGACAAAGTATATAATTTGTTATAAACAGAGAACAGTATCTGATAATAATTAGTATACACATTAGTTGAGCGTAGATTAATCACATAACTGTTTGCCCTATAACTCTGTAACTATTCATATTATATTTATAGTTATACCTAATATATTTCCAAAACTGTCGTCGAACTTTTCTGTTGATTTATATTATTGTACAATGCACAATTCTGAACCCTCGAGGAACCCACGAGACAGGCTATGGCCTAGTGTGGGGTCCAATAGTAAATAGAGATGAATTGTAAAACACTGTTTTTGGTAAATATATGTTTATGTTTTTATAAATAAATATAGTATGTTTTATAGGTTACTAGCAGACCCGCGCGCACATCGTAGCGCATGACAGTCAATTCATAAAGTGATGAACTTGGTGCACCCATTTAGACTATGATTGGATTTCTATTTCCATGAAAAAAGGGAATTTATTCTGCGACTTTGTGTTTTCTGTGACTTTGTGTTTGTCGATAAGGAACGCTTACATACTTTTGCTTGTCCTTCTGTCCGTCTGTATGTATATCTGTCGGTCCGGAGTTTGGCGGAAAGAAGCTAATTTAAAAGCCATCATTTTGTACAGAAAAGAAAATTTCATTTAAAACTTTTATATTGTATACTAAGCACACATCTTGCAACTAAATTTTAAGGCAGTAAAGCTGACGCTAGACAGTACGAGTTGGGAGTCATCAGGTTTAGTTGAAATTGTGCATACTTATTATGTAAGTAAGACTGGTGACAATGCAATATTTTGGTACCATCGAATTGATCTGATGATGGTGCCGTGACGTAGCGGCTGGAACTCCGTAATGGTTATATTATAATAGAACGGTTGAAGTATAGCTAACATAGATTAAAAAACAATATATTATAGCCAGTATATAATAATGATTTTATAAGTAATTTTCATTTCACATTAATGAGACTTTATTAATTATTATTTTTGTGTGGATAAAAGAACGGATACCTACAAATGTTAATAACATTTTTCCACACAAATATGTGGCAAGTCCAACTTGCACTTGTTCGTTTTTATTTTAAATAATATAAATTTTCTTTATTTTTGTATAATAATTATACCTATTCTAAATGCACTTAAAGCAGTCATTGACAAGTTATACCAACTCTTTGAGTTCTTTTGTAAAGTTGAAAAAAGCAATGTTAATGTGACTCGATTTGATTTAAAAGATCGGCTCACGATTCAATCACAAAGAATGAACTATTAAAAATATAGTTCCGATCATTAACCCGGCCATCACTAAAAATAATATAGCAAGGTATAGCGAGGTATAGCAAGGCCTTGCTATATGATGCTATATGGTACCAGGAGTCATATAGCAAGGTATAGTATAGCGACGTCTGTAATGGGCTTTAAGTAAATGTCACGGTGTGCTACGCGGGCAGCAAATTATAATAGATTTTTTTTTATAATTCTTGTTGTCAAGTTGTCTGTCCAATAAGGCAACGAAGTATGATGATGGGATAAATCACTCAATAAATTCACTGAAGATAAAACTGGATGTGGTCATCCAGATCTAAAACTATTAGAATATACTCGTACTTTGAGAATTAAAATTTTGCTACTAGAAAATAAAGTAACTACAAAATTATAATGTAAAAAAATAATCTTACTCGATCCATCATAATAGGTTTTGTTTACAACAGCCACCCGAACATTTTCCATCTCCTTATACACCAGCTCACAAGACATGCAGAGAAAGGAATCAATGAGCATTCCCTTACAAATCCACGAATAAGTCCCTATGGAATGACTTATCATATTGTCTATTCGTTCCTGAAATTTAGGCACATCAATAATTATCAGAAAGGTATAAAATTGGTAGATTTCAATCCCTCTTAATTTGCATTTCGTTTCCATGGACGTCAGGAATATTAAATTTGGTTGACAAGTGCATTTTAAAATTAAGTTTTAAAGAAGTTACATTACATACCGGCTCATCCTTAGACTTTATTGTAACTTCGACGTAGGTCAACGACTGGATGAAAGTCATAATGAAATAGAACAAAATCTGCAATGAAAAATACATTACGTAAGACACCGTTATCAAAGTTAGCCTATTTTTGCCATCTTAATGATGAAGAGATTGGTTACCTTATTTAGAAGATTTTAAGACAAGTTTTACTTCTCTACCAGAGAGTATCTAACGCAGTAATTTTTTTTATAATTAATTTATTAATTTTAACCTGGTTGGTTTGCCCTGCTGAGTAAGGCAGACTTCTTACCCTCTCTTCTTTCCAGTCAAGGGCTATGGTTAACCATCTTTTTTGCAGAAAGAATACTGTTTTAATCCAGTACAATAGCGGGAGTCAATACCTATTGCAGCATTCAATTTACTCACGATAATTTGATACGCCTTCTTAGTCAGGTAAAAAACGGTCGTAATAGTCTGAAAAGACGTTCGAAATTCCTCCAAATTGTCACGTGTTGCAGCTTCCATCATTTCTCTCCACTTCTTCATCTTCTTCACCAAATACAACATAATAAATGAAGCCTCCATCATTTCTATTTCGAATATTATCATCGACGCTAAGAATACTCCTCTCTTCCAATGCCAGTAAGCATCCATCATCATCTTCATTGTGATTAACGCAAAATAGTATAGAACAATTAATATTGAAGACAACCAAGTCATTGCAACAAATTTCTTTGTGTCCTCAGGGTTCTTTATCATCTCGCCAAGTTCTTGTAGCTTCATCAAAAGTTTAAAATTCAATTTCTGGTTGTAAATATTCAGAAATGATAATAGTAAGAAAATGAATACGTACTGGGTGTACACAAAAAAGTATATTATCTCCATTCTTACGTCGTGGAAGTTAGTATTTTGTAATTCAGTAACGAAACAGTATATCAGGGAAATATTCAAAATAATTGAAAACACATAATTAAGTTTGTTTATTGGGGAAGCTAAGTTATTTGTTAAGTTGTATTTTCGTCTGCAGAATAATGTTTCGATGAAATAAAATGGTTCGAAGATTTTCTTATAATCATTGTTCAAGGCTATTGTCTTTTTAGGGTGTTTTATGTTCTGGAATATATTCATTCTAAGGCACGAGTGTATCGTATCACTTTGATTAGATTAATGGAAAAAGTAATTATATTAAGTACTAACTCTTAGTAGTTTGAGCTCTGCATTTTAATCAATTTAATGTACGTCGCTTCGTATACTAATATTTTAATATGTTCATTAATCAAAAGTTAATGGACGGAAATGTAAAGTTTCCTAAATAAATAAGTCTTAACATAAACAAGTATCTACTTATATCTTTGTTACTTGTTTTGACTCAAAAATATGTGTAGCTTTTGACTGAAAAATATTATTGGAATAAAATACAAGATTATTTTGTAGACCAAGGTAAATTTACTTGCACCATTTTGGGTTACTTGTAAATTTTGTTTCTATAAAAACAAAGATATACCTCTATAATAATTTATGTAAATTAAATCCCATCAAAAACATTCTGTAAAAAACTAGCCAAGTCTCGATGGAGCTGCTTGTTTATCTCTAAAAAGTAATGAAATCTAGACAAAGTCGTGCCAAGTATAAGGTTCCTTACTGCGATATCTTTATTATTATAGTTAATGTTGTGTGACTTGGCCGTTGAAGGGTACACAAGGGTACAAAACCAGATGCTCCATGACACTTGAATCGCCTAAACATAAGTATTATTGAAATACGCAGCTTTATCAAGCCTACAATTGACTGGTTATTCAATCAACGTTTTCCAAGTGGAAATTTTCTATCGTCAATGGGTAGCGGACAGATTGGTGCAATAGTGTCATGGAGCACCTGGTATAATACCCTTGTGTACCCTTCAACGGCCAAGTCACACAACATTAACTATAATAATAAAGATATCGCAGTAAGGAACCTTATACTTGGCACGACTTTGTCTAGATTTCATTACTTTTTAGAGATAAACAAGCAGCTCCATCGAGACTTGGCTAGTTTTTTACAGAATGTTTTTGATGGGATTTCACTTATTTTTGTAGAAACGCTATATTATAAGGTTATCAGAAATACAAACCGTAAGCGCGTTTTAAAATACAGTCAGCGCCATCTAGATACGTGTGCGTTCACTCTTAGTCCAATGCATCATAATATTATACCGGGAAGTGGGCCTAATTAAACTTGCAAGATTTAATTACAGACAGACAGACCGACAGGTGAAAGTAAATAAAAGCTTGTAGTAAAGGCGGTATGTCGATCTCTTCTAATAGTTTGGTTGGGCTCTTATTTTAGTTGGCCACGCTAGATATCGCCTGATCATAACTGACGATTTACGACACATTATATACAGACACACACATATATACATATACTATGCCTTAAATATATTTTGAATTAATAAGTTGGATATTACACAATTATAACCATTGACTGCAAATGTAACTTTGTAATCCTAAACATTTATATGAGATTACAAAGTTATTTATGCAGATTAATTATCTCGAAAACGAGACCGAAATTGCATGTTTTTTTAGTTTTCCTATGGTTTATACAATAAATTCTAAGTATGTACCAAATTTCAGCTCTCTGAGTTTATGGGAAGTACTAGTTCTATTTTGATGATCATGAGTGAGTGAGTGAGTGAGTGAGTAAGTGAGTGAGTGTCGTAATTGCGAAACTTTGCTTTCGCTTAACTTCGGAACTTAATGACCTACAGACTTGAAATTTTGGATTTTAAGTATGTAATTATAGCTTACTGGATAACGAAAATTTTTGTGTTCTGGTTTTATCCAGAGGTTCTCAAATAGGGGCCTGAAAATGCGGCGAAATGGTTCCTGTAAAGGATGGTACGGCAGTGCTTGCTTCGCGCTCGACTTGGCGGGGGCACTACCGTGCCCCCAGATAATAGTTACCTATATATAATTAGTTTGTTTTACAAAAACTATAACGTCGATTTAGCGTTATCTAGACACGCGGCAGCGAGTCAAGCCAAGTTCAAGCAAAGGAACTGGCGACCGCGCCGTGTGTTATATTACACGAACCGTCCAAAGCGCGTTTTGACGACTTTTTACACCCTCGTTATACAAAAACTATTACACATAGACAAGTCAAGTTTGGCACATATCTAGACACGCGGCAGCGAGTCAAGCCAAGTTCAAGCAAAGGAACTGGCGACCGCGCCGTGTGTTATATTACACGAACCGTCCAAAGCGCGTTTTGACGACTTTTTACACCCTCGTTATACAAAAACTATTACACATAGACAAGTCAAATTTGGCACATATACTTAAATATACGAACTTTATCTCTGTTCCAAATTCCAATAACACAGCTCAAACGGTTATTTAGATATAAACATCCAGTAATCGATGAAGTTAATACATACTGAGGGATAGATCAAAAGTAATATCCCAGTTCCAGATGACCTAGAAAGCTGAAATTTGGCATCCCGATAGGTAATGTCGTAGCAACAAAGGGAAAAATCAGAAACTAGTATTTTTTTATCATTTTAAATTATTATTAATTTTTCAAAAATGTATGATAATTTTAAAGTTTGGGACGCCTAGGAACGCATAAAGCAATACATGTTGCATGTTGCTATAATTTTTGTGTAGGCGGCTATTTTCTGTTAGATACTACGAAGTGCGCGCGAGTCAACTATTCCTACTAATATAATTATAAATATAAATACAAACTTTATACCTACTGTACGTATGGATATATGTTTTTTACTTTTTCACGCCTAAACGGTTGGGCCGATTGACTTTAAGTTTGGTATAATAAAAAATATAGCTTAGACACCTGGAATAACATAATATACACTACTGTACCAAACTGTATAGCGGGTAAAACAGCTAGGCACAGCTAGTCACTAATAAAAATAGGTTCCTGCCCAACAAACAAATTAGTCATATAACGAGACTTTATAAAGGCTTTTTGTCTTTTAGAAGTCATATTAAGGTTTTTATATCTTACTTTGATCATATATTGGTGCATTATATGTCTACTTAGTTATATAGGCAGATGGTCGTATAAAGTAGTCGTTTAAACGTTTATACTGCGGTTGTATACGGCAATCATATAATCGTATCGAGGAACACTTCTATACAACGGTTATTATAAAACTTTTAGTCATATAAGCCTTAAAGTTGTAAAAAGGTGATAACTATAGCAAAATTGTCATATAATTCTCTTTTATACGACTCTATAACGGAATATGGTTATATTGCAGTCGGCTAAGTTAAAAATGTAGTATTGATAGCGAAAGTATTTTGCATACGACGATTACACGTCTTGACTATATTTAACCACTACAATATGACCAGTTGTCCTATTATAATAATATAAATAATCTGAAATGGTCGTATAAAGTTGTCATTTAAACTTTTATATCGCGGTTGTATACGACAATCATATAATGGTGTCGAAGAACTCCTCTATACAACTGTTTTTATAAAACTTTTAATCGTATAAGCCTTAAAGTTGTATAAAGGTGATAACTATAGCAAAATTGTCATATAATTCTCTTTTATACGACTCTACAACGGAGTATGGTTATATTGCAGTCGGCTAAGTTAAAAATGTAGTATTAATAGCGAAAGTATTGTGCATACGACGATTACACGTCTTGACTATATTTAACCACTACAATATGACCAATTTTGCCTAATTGTCCTATTATAATGTGAGCCTTCAAGACAGTCAGCCAAAAAACTTCGAGGGTTCCGTATCAGATTGTAATATGGACAATTTACTCAACAATGGTTGCTTGTGTGTTAGTGAGAAAGATGATTCATTAGCTCATGAAAATGAAGAAAATAATTCAGTTACCGGTAATATTCAAGAAATTCCGATTAATTGTAATTCATCTTCCGAAAGTTCAGACATAGAAGTTGAAAATAATGACTTTCGACAGCATTTGAAAAAATGGGCTATAGATTTTAATGTTCCACAAGTAACTTTGAGGGAACTAAGTAAAAAACTTTTGGTTAATTTTATTAGTCGCCAAATATAATGAAATATATTCAAAAAAGTTACACTAACACTGACGTACGTACCACATACGTTGGTAAGTCAAATTCACCAAAATAGAAAAATGGCAGATGGCCGCTATCCATCCCCAGATACTCATCACAGGTGACTACGAAACTACTAAAAAGGACGCTCAGAAATTCCTGCGGAAACAGAAGTTTTTAACAGAAAACGATTTGGGTGAAGTACCACGTACGTACGTCAGTGATTAAGGGTTAATTCACACTTTATAGGAAAGATAAATAATTTAAAATAAAATTTCTGATAATATTGTAAAAGTACTTTGGTTTTATTTAAAATCTCTTAAGGAATAGTTTTTTAAGTAAATAAAAAATTATCAAAATTACAATAATACTTTTTCTACCTATTATAATAATACGTACTAGTTCAATGTTATCTAAGAACATTTTATTTTTGAAGCATTATAAAGATGGCCTATAAGGCCTTGCAGTCGATTATCTAAAAGAATCGCCATCGTCTCGCTGTCGACTAAGGTTTTAGTATTTAATATAAACAGAGTGCAAGTGACAAGACTCAAAGACAAAAGATAAAATTTATATATAAATGTCTAAAATTAAACAAAAATTGTAATTTAGTAACGTGACATACTTATAGCTAAATTTACAATTATAAATACCAACTAATCACAAAATACCTCAACAATAAAGCTCTTAGAAACTTAGGACAAAAACAATTATAAAAACTAAAAAAGTAACACAATATAAATTCATTGCTAAGTTGAAATTATGTGTTCTTAACTAATATTGCATCAATTGTTATGGATGTAAACAAATTAATAGAATTAAATAAACACTTTAATATTGAATTAAGATAGAATTAAATAAACACTTTAATATTAATCAATATTAAATTAAATTATATATTAAAAAAGAAAAGTATATAAGTATTATATCCGTTACCCTAACCACCATAATACAAGCATTAAGTTGCTTTGCTTAGTATGGGGTTAGGTGGCGCTGTGTAAAATGTCTTGAAATATTTATTATTAAAAAAAAGTTCTAACTTATTTAATATTAACATTAATAAAAAAAAAACAAAATGAATTAACAAAATGCCATTTTTATTCATATCAGAGAGCTGAACATATTTTTTTTAAATTATATATTATTAAATAAATATGTTATTTAAAAAAAAAAAAAAAACAATAGTATCTACAGCGCACGCGATGAAAGAATTTTTCAATGTATTTTTATTTTTATCGACGTCCATGTAAGCTTCAATCATTATAATTATTATAAACTTATTGTATTCCAAAAATATCACACCACCCACCACACTAAAACAAAAGTAAATTAGGTATCATGTTTTATTTCATAAATAAAAAAAGTAAATATTTACCTATTTACCTACTATATGCTTTAAACTAAATACTTATAAACCTGCGTAATAAAAAATCATGTTTAATGAATTTGTTGTGGGTTAAATGAAAAGCGTGAATGAAGAAGGCTCCAAACTAATATCTTAGAGAACCCTAAATTCGATACAAATGGCGGCCAATTCTTGTTCGGAAGTTATATAGACGTCGTGTAATTGGAACATTTACAACATTTCGTCGTATAGAGAAAAGCCTTGATATTTTAGTAAATTAAAAATGCAAAAATATAAATAAATTGAAGATTCTAATAGGCGCATTAATGGCTCATTCTCATGGAATCGATTCTCATCGTCACCTTCATGGCAATTCTTATTTATTGCTTATTTGTAATGTTTATGTATAATATTGTATAGAACTGGATAACACGAGTCAACTTTTATAAAAATGATTTAAATCGTACGTTTCATTTCGAAGAAAATCAGTTTTGAAATTTTCGACTCCACGAAAGTGATTCAGTCATTATTTTTTCACAACTTTTTCAAGTAAAACCCTTTTAAAAGACTAAATCTACCAAAAATGTACAATAAAACGACATTCTACGTAACAACAAACCTCACTACAGAAGAAAATATGCGTAATTTGAGATATTACTTTACCTTTCACTTTATTTTTTTATTGGTCAGAAATTTGGTATGTATGTATTAAAACCCTAACATAACAGATAAAGTGCTTTTTAGTTGGTAAAAAGACCCTTTCTAAACCAAAAAATCACTTTCATGGCTTAAAAATCACCTTCATGGTAAAAAACGCTATGAAGGGGATGCCACGCTGGTGACGAAAATATCCCTTTTTGGTAAAATTCTGGAAATTTTAGATATAATGTATAAAATTAAATACTACATCTTTATCTCGCACATTTTGGCGTTTCGAAAAGCTAGCTTTGATTTAAATAACTAAAATACAATCTATAAAAATGTTGTACATGCAAGTGATCGGTACACCCATGAATAAATTGAAACTTAGCAATTATATTTTTTCTACGACGCGATAAGTCCTAGATCCTACTTCTACGATTGCAGAACATGGCCATCATTGAAATGAATCGAACTCTGTATTGGATTGTTGATGTTGTGTTTGACAACAGCCGTTAAACTACGCAAATTTAAAGCACCTAAAATCGTGTGACCGCTGCATTAAGTCATTTTAAATTCAAAATAACAATGAAAGCCCTTTTTTAGACTGTTTACCGTTAAGTGTATTTGTTTGCGAAAATTTTGGTATATGTTATATACAGATACTCCGAAATTTGTTAAAGTAGTGCCCAAATGTTTCACTGCAACGGAAAGTGTGACACCATGAGAATACGAAAAATGGCCCCATTTTTGACCTTTCATGTTAAATTTTAGTATTAGTTTTTGCGTCTATTATGACAATCTTTATTTATTTTGTAGCTTAATATATGTTTTATCCACCTATCTAAAATTCATGTCTCTTTCTTTAACCGTTTGGGAAATATAACCGTGTGACCATCAAATTTGAGTTAAAATGAGAATTAGCCTAATAATTACCCATAAACAACCCAATTTCCGTCGATGAACAGAACTTCCCACAAAAATTTGAAGTTGAAATTGCTTTTAACTTGAGAATAAGTATAACTTTTCAAAGAAGATTTTTGTAAATATGGTGATAAAACTTAATCTTTAAGTCAATGACAAGTATAAATTGAACTGCTGTGTAAAAGCAAGTTGTTCATTATATATTATTTATTGAATAACTAAAATGCGACTGTAATTCAACTAATACGCCGTATAAAAGTCCCAATGAAGACTGTAACGTCGAATACACGTTTTAACAGGTACAACAATGCAACTTGTGGTCAAATCAACGACTTTTATGCGGTGATTACGCGACCAAAATGGTTTTTATATGACTGCAACATAACTGCAACACGAATTGGCGTCGTATAAAATGGGCCCTTTTCGCGTTTTATAAACGTTATTTTAATCCAGTGTCAGATGATCTAAAAAGTTAAATTTCCATCCAGGTAGGCGGTAGGTATAAGATACCTGGGTGAATATAGATAAATTTATCAGTAACTAGTATTGTTTAAAAATCAATTGATTAGGTACAATATTCAAATCAATAGTGCACATAAATGCTATATATAAATAAGTACTAAATTAATTATAGGTATAGGTATATCGAAGCACGGCGAGGCTCACGGGCCGCGGTGCGCGGTGCGACGGCCGTGCCATGGAGCAGTGGGGTGGGGGGAGGTGCAATAAAATAATCATTTGGTATTAATCTTATTATGACTGGGTGTCTTAAACCTATTATATACTAAAAAGTACTGTACAAAAAGCAATGATATCCCATCAAAAACATAAATGTGAAAAGAGAGCCAAGTTCAATATTACGATGTATGTACTCATAGTTACCTATGATTTGGTAGTTGACTTCAACGACAAAAGAAATGAGATCTAAATGGGTGCCAAGTCCAATGGTCAGTCCTGAAAAATATTTACAACAACATAAAATATTTTATTACAACTTAAAAGATTATTACTTCTTATCACTTAGAATTAATATTATTTTGAAGCCCAAAGTTTGACTTGGCTAGTTCTCATGGGTACCATACGACGAAGTATCATTAAGATAAGACAATAGATACTTTATTGTACACCACATAATGTTACAGAAAATACATAAGTATATAATTAAAATTAAAAATTACTATGTACAAGTGGCGGTCTTATCGTTAAAGAGCGATTTCTTCCAGACAACCAATGGATGGAGGGGACTAATTTACACGATAAAAGACGGTGGCGCACTAATTAGCATTAAGTGCGTTTAATAGTGATCAAGCTAAAGTTAAGAGAGTACCTACCTAGTATATTATAAGAACTGGCCAAGTCAGTCTTTAGGCTTCAAAATAACATTAATTCTAAGTGATAAGAAGAAATAATCTTTTAAGTTATAATAAAATATTTTATGTTGTTGTAAATATTTTTCAGGACTGACCATTGAACTTGGCACCCATTTAGATCTCACTTCTTTTGTCGTTGAAGTCAACTACCAAATCATAGGTAACTATGAGTACATACATCGTAATATTGAACTTGGCTCTCTTTTCACATTTATGTTTTTGATGGGATATTATTTACCTAATAAGTGTATTGGTATAAAGTTTTATACAATTACATGTCGAGTGTACTATTGCCTAAAATTAACGAGTTTATTAGTATTACACATTGACAATATTTACTTTTTTTTATTGTACTAAATAGGATGTGCCACATCCCACCTGATGGAAAGTGCAGATGAATCACGTAAGATGCCTAGAATGGTACCTATTCACTCGTGTCTTAAAGGTGCCCAAGTTGTATCGCTCGAGAAACACGGATGACGGCAATGTGTTCCGAATACGATCAGTTCTTATAAAAAAGTTGAAGCAAAGCGCTTGGTACGGACAGTTATAGCGCCACTAAGTAAGGATGCCGCATTGCCGTCTGCCGTGACGTCCGTAGATGGAACGGGCTTGGAGGAATTAGCTCATGTAATTCCTGCGCACACTTAATTTTTTAAGTAGGTCTATCAAAACTAAAAATAGTCTTTTTGATTACATAAAGTATTAATTACAGAATATACTGCTACAAGACAAGCCTAAATCAACAACGATTGAACAATTGACGCATATCTGCCTAGTAAACAAGTAAAATGAACAATCTTATCACACCCCCACTTCTAATCATGAAGGCGTTATGACGGATTTACATAAGTAAATATATAGAACTACTCAAATATTGCCATTAATTTTGTTTACTACCAATTTTTTGTGTAAATTTAACCGCACGGTGGTTGGTAACTGAAATTTTTGGGCGTGGCGAGAAAAGGGATTTTGCGACGTAGATAAATCTATTTTTTGCGCACATTTGAACGTATTTAAATAGTTATATAATAATTTTTTTTCAGTAGGGAGGGGTTTACCCCGCCTACTTACGGTCGGTCGGTCGGTCGATTGACAATACGGCGATGTAGTAATAAGTATAGTTTAAACTGGGCGGCATGTTCGCATATGGCGACAAAGCCCTTTTTTTTGTTTCTAATTAAAAACAAAAATTACCGACGCAATCGGTCTAAGGAGCCACTTGGTTGAATTTAGAAATGAAGGTGAGATTTGCTTTGTTGCCTAAATGCAGTCGTTACTGATCACATTTAGTAAGTTAGCATCCTTGATTCAGCAGCAAGTATTGTTTCTGACTAAATCTGAATTTAGGTTCTAAATTTAAGAACTAAATTCAGCCAAGTTTAATAAGCCTTTAAACTGATCTTCGGAAACGTATACGTACCTATTTAGATGTAAAGTATTCATAGTCTCAGAAGTATTTTGACACTAACATTTACACACGTATATCATTTATTACTCATTGCTCTGTAAATGATTATCGTCAAGTGGCATTATCGGCTCAGTGGTCGTTGGTCCTGCTTGTAAGCTGGAGGTCCTGAGTTCAAATCTTATTGTGGCAAAGATTGCCGCCTGGACGCTACCGTGTTTCGGAAGGCTCGTAAAACTGTGGGTGCCGGCTGTTTCCTATAAGAGTAGGAGGCAGTCGTTAGGTCATGTTGCAGGCCCTGTAGTAATCTCGGGGATCTGAAACTGCAACATATAGGTTAGCCACACAACCTATAAATTATGATTTGACTCTGAAAGTGTAAGTAGGGAACCTGTTCTGTTGGAGTATAAACCCCAATTATTTATTTTATATTTCTGAACCTCATACTTCCCCTTCTTAGCCAAGTATGAGGATGATTCAGGCATCATCATGAACAGCGCCATGTGGATGGTGGGAATAGCGAGGCAGATCCACAGGATCGTACGATACGGCAGGAGATCCCCAATGATGAACAGGAAAAGGTTTCCCGAAGTTTGGCCGAGGACCTCCTAAATGAATGAGGAATTGTAGAAGCTTATACATCTAGTTTTTGGGATTGATCATCATCAGCAGCCTTCAATTGCCCACTGCTGGACATAGGCCTCCCTTTGATTTTGCCATTCTCCCCTGTCTCTTGCAGTCCTCATCCAGCTGCAACCAGCCTGTTTCTTAATGTCGTAGTCCATCGCGCCATCGGACGGCCCGGATTTCTCCGCCCTAATCTAGGCCACCATTCGGTTAAGGCCCGACTCCACCTGCCATCACCACGTCTGGCCACATCTTCGTCGTCGTCGTCGTCTTAAGAAACAGGCCCAAACTAGATCTTTGATAGGGTTTTTTAAATCTTCGGCTGCATCATCGCATAAGATCAAGCGAGATCGTGGTCAGTTAATACAACTTTTCGCAACAATAATCACAGTCACACTTATATTATAAGTGCGAAAGTTTGTGAGTGAGTGTGTATGTTTGTTACTTCTTCACGCCTAAACGGGTTGACCGATTGAGCTGAAATTTGGTAAATAGATAGCTTAGACCCTGGAATAACACATAGGTTACGGCTACATAGCGGGTAAAACCGCAGGACGCAGCTAGTTATTATAAATAAGGAACCTATATCAAATCAAATTCTGTGTCAGATGGCCACTAAGAACTTAATTCAGTAAGTTGTTCATGATACTTGTAAGACTGACACCTCGTTTTGTTTCATATTGCGACTTATAATGTTTTCTTATCTTATACAAATAAAAACAAACGTAGCGTGAAGTGTGACCGACAGTTTTGGCAAAACGCCGATTCTTTTACAAAAACTGAATGAGTGATTCAACTGAAAGACGTAACTACGAGTATTTACCAACATATTTTGGCAGTACGTCACTATGTGAGCTAGTGTGCCATGCGTACATATGGATGTCTGTGTGTGTGAGCAGTGAGCACGTGTGTGTGTCTGCAGCGCGTCAGAAATGTTGTTATGAGCACTGAATCAGCATGGATAAGGCGTGCTGGTCTATTTTTTTTAGGCATATAGAAAGAAGGCGGAAACTGTCGTGGCTCCGCAATATCAGGCAATGGACCGGGATCAAGAGGTGGAAGATCTGTGCAGGCTTGCCCTGGACAAGGTGACATTTCAGAAGATGACTGCCGACCATCAGTAGTGGAGAGGCACTAAAAGAAGGAGAAGAGGCATATAGAAGTAAGTAACCGAGCAAGACACTCTTAATGGTAAGAGATAACGCTGCCCACGGCAAACAGGTACAGTCATCATCATCATCTCAGCCATTGGAAGTCCACTGCTGAACATAGGCCTCCCCTTTGGACTTCCATATGTACCGGTTGGAAGCGACCTGCATCCAGTGTCTTCCGGCGACCTTTATAAGGTCGTCTGTCCACCTTGTAGGTGGACGTCCTACGCTTCGTTTGCTAGTCCGTGGTCTCCACTCGAGCACTTTTCGACCCCATCGGCCATCCGCTCTGCGCGCTATGTGGCCTGCCCATTGTCACTTCAGCTTGCTAATCCGCCGGGCTATGTCGGTGACTTTAGTTCGTCTACGAATTTCTTCATTTCTGATTCGATCTCGTAGAGAAACCCCGTGCATAGCCCTTTCCATAGCACGCTGGGCGACTTTGAGCTTCGAGATGAGGCCAATGGTGAAGGACCACGTTTCGGTGCCGTAAGTCATCACCGGTAACACACATTGATCAAAGACTTCAGGTACAGTGCCACCCAGGATTTCATAATGATGTAAAATTCTAGCACTGTGCCAACGCTTCTTACCCTAGAGTCATAAAATGTTAAGAATCTTCAGCCCAGTAATGAAAGGGTATGTTTGTTTATGTATAATGAAGGCTCATACTAACCTAAGTTTCTAAGTAAATGTAACATACTATTTATGATTTTTTCTCATTAGATATTTTGAATTTGAAGTAATTGCCACACGTTGGGCGCCAATTTGCGTTGAGTAGTCACTGATTGTTTAGTAAAGATATTTTTTTCAAAAATGATCGCTCACATTGATTGTATTAAATAAACACGTAAAACTTTTCATAATAATTTGTATTGTGAGCAAGTGTGAAGTAATTGCCTAACTGTATCATAATTGCCACACGTTGGGCGCCAAATTTCATTTAATAGGGACGTTGACTAAAAAATTTGTTTGTCCTTGAGAGCGTATATATCGAGTGACGCTCTCTCGCTTGCACTATTTGACAAATTTTGAAATATAAATATTGGACACGTATTTTTTTTGTAAGTCATATGTGAGAAATACGACGCAATAAACTTGCTTAATTGTGACGTCATTCCACTAAGTTTGGTATATTTCTGTTCAGTGTAGTGACGTCACGCATCCAAGCACACAAATTATATTATATCTTAGCATATTTTATCTCAACCATTATTTAATTTATTCGCGAACGAAAAAAAAACGTATTGAATATTTTTTTATTATCTAAATTACGGACTAATTATATTTTAAAATTTTGTCCTTGTCAACATCAGTATTTTTCGAAACACATCACCCAAAATAAAAAATGAAATAAATACACAAAATCATTCATATATTTTATTACGTACATCAATTTCAAAACATGTTTCATTATTTTAAAAAAATCTGCTAAAAGGCCGCTTCGAAAGCTTTAGCTTTATCCAAATCTTTTTGCCTTTCCTTCTTTGTCTTTAATTTCTCGTGAATTTCATCCACTGTCTTCATTTTGGTCTCCGGAACTGCTACGATGATGTAAATGGCTGATAGAAGACAAATTATGCCGAAGAAGTAGAACGCTACGTGGCTTCCTACAGCTGTGACTAAGGGTTTGAAGAATAGAGCTTGGATGAAGGCTACGAAGGACGCTGATGCCATTGCAGTGGCCATTACTGTGCCTCGGTACTGAAAAGAAAGGATATTGATTAGAAAAAAAAAATTTAGGACCTTACATACAGCCATCCTATTTCAAACTAATCAACTCATTGCTTGGTTTATGGTGGCTATTTATATTTTATTTTGGGATTGGATTATAAATAATTTAATTTAAAGGTTTAAATCCTGCTTTTATTAATCTTGATAAACTTGCCCGATTTTTGCCTTGTATTTACGAATATAATGAAATGAAAAAATGAAAAAGTTTTTTATTCACAAAACTTATGCTATGTTATACCAACGAAATGCACCAAAATGTTAAATACAAAAAAGAAAAGTCATGCATAAAAAGTCAAATGCTGGCTGCGGTACCCTAAACTAGGCGAGAGCCTGTGTCTTAGGGCCCAGAGATACGAGTTTACAAGAATTTATTTATTTAATTTATTTATTCATTTACCAACAGTAACTTACAGATAGGATCCAAAACGTTACATTAGCTAATTTATTTACTATAGTTTACTTAAATATTCTAAGACACAATTATAAAATTTGGACATATTATCATAAAATATATCCGCATCTGGGTGCTGAGCGAGCAATCCGTTGAAAAGGGCAACAACTCTCGGCGCGGGAGCGTTGTTAGCGTGCACGGTGTGCAGCCCCGGGGGCGGCGCGAGCAGGCGGCGCGTGCGCCGCGGCCCGTGCTCGGCGTCGGCGCCGCGCATGTACTGTCGCGGCACATGCAGCCGCACCTCGGACAATGCAGTTGGGTTGTTCACTTTGTTGTGGAGGAGAAGGTAGTAGTGGACCATCAGATGTAACTTACGCCTCAGTTCAAGGGTGAACATACCGACCGCTCCCGTCACGAACAGCGAAGGGAACATGTACGGATAGTACCCATACATTTTTTTGTAAATATAGCGGGCAAACTTACGCTGAATTCTTTCGAGCATTAGGGAGTACTTCTGCTCGTGGGGATCCCACACGACCGAGCAATACTCCAATTTGCTACGAACGTATGCAGTGTACAGCGCCATAGGCGCGTTTATATTTTTAAAGTTATAAGATGTACGCATGATATAACCCAATATCCTGTATGCTTGTTTACAGATCTCTATAATGTGGTCTCTGAAGTTGATCTTAGAGTCCATGTGTAAGCCGAGATCTCTGAATGCATGAACCCTATCTATAGTCTCAGATGGTGACAGTCGGTAATCGAGATGGATAGGGGCGGACGATCTTGTGAAGGACATAATTTTGGATTTACTAGCATTGAAATGAAGATGATTGCGTTAACTCCACGCTGCAATGTTGTCTATATCCTGCTGCAAAGCGCTACTAGATACATCACTTACTGATGAAAACAACTTTAAATCGTCTGCGAATAAAAGACACCGAGAGGTGACTACTGATTTGGGCAGGTCGTTCACCATTATTAAGAACTGGGTTGGGCCAAGAGTTGAACCTTGACTGACACCCGACCTCGTATAATAAGTGGAAGAGCAGTGCCCCGCCATCTGAATATACTGCGAGCGATTGCCCAGGTAGCTGGCGAACAGGCTGAGAAGTTTTGGCGTGAAGCCAATGGCGGAACACTTCTCCAGAAGTACGTCATTGTCCACTCTATCAAACGCTTTTTGAAGGTCAAAATATGCCACATCTACTTGCATACCTGCGTCCATCTGTGCGGTGACATAACTGACAAAATTAATGTGGTTACTAACTGTCGACCGCCCTGACCTAAACCCATGTTGGCAATCGTCTAGATGGACATCCAGTTGCTGCACTATGCGAGCATTAAGAATGCTCTCAAACACTTTGCCAAAGACTGACAATACTGCTATCGGCCGATAATTAGATATACAGAGCCTATCCCCTCCCTTAAACACAGGGGTGACTCTTGAAGTTTTCCAAATATTTGGATATATTGATGTTTCGATTGCAAGATTATATATATGTAAAAGTGGTTCAATAAATATGGAAACACAATCTTTTGCAAGATAGGAGGGAATCCCATCCGGGTCAACAGCAGAGCGTGCCTTCAGGCGCTTTACAGCTTGTTGCAATTCCTGGCTAGAGATCCTAGTTAAAGCAATGGTATTAGAAGTTAGGCTATAATTTTGAGATGTTCCTAGTTGTGCCCTGCTGACGTCCAGTACCGGCACGTCCGTCCGAAATACAGAGCTAAAATAGCTAGCAAAGGCGTCAACGGCCTCCTGCCCAGTCACTGTCTGTCCTTCATGACTAAATTCACTACAACTACGCCGATCCTGTCGGCTTTGCTTAATATACTTCCAAAATGTTTTAGGATCTTTAATCATATCTGATTCTATACCTCTCATATAAGATAAATAAGCATTATTGATTAGTTCTTTAACTAAATTCCTATAATATTTGTACATTTCTAAATTAAAATCTAACTTACCAATTTTATACTTCTTAATATGAAAATATTTATATTTTATATTACGTATAATATCACCAGTGAACCAATTTGGATAATTATACCTACTATTATAGCACACATAGGGCTTCTTTCTAGAGACAAAACTATCCAGGCATTCATAGAGTTTATGGTAAAATATGTCTACAGCTAAATTCACATCGTTTGTGACTGTTACGTCATCCCAGTTTAAGCATGTAAACGGAGCATATAAAGCAATAAAATCAGCTTTATAAAAGTTCCAATTAGCGCGTTGTTCACTCTGCATTGTCTGAGAAGGGCTACACTGTGAAAGGGAGCGGCGCGTGCGCTTGTTATCATACGTCAGTTTAACCGTGACCTCGAGCGGAGGATGATAGTTATCTATCGGTACGAGCGGTTCGGCTTCACCAAAAATCTGCAACTTATCATTGGATAACCCACTCAACACCAGATCTAAAATACTTCCGTGATTATTACATATTTGATTGTGTTGTGTCAGTTTACAAAAACTTAAAAACATATTAAAATTATCTAAAACAGTGTTATTGTGCGAATTAAGATTAAAATCACCTAGTAACCATATGAATTATATGCTAATGTTCGATTTTCAAGTGGTGTGAACCAATTATTATGATTGACAAACATGATAATGTAATAATATTTTGGGATATATTTATTTATATAATATTTTGGGATAGATTTATTTATAATCCAATCCAATTTAAAGCTTTTTAAATCCTGCTTCTATTAATCTATTATATATTATCCGGGGGTAGACTTCCTTTGCAGGAGGTCGTCTAGGTGGGTACCCCAACAGTGCCAGTTATTCTACCGCCTGAGCAGTGATGTGTAAACATTACTGTGCTCCGGTAGGAGGGCACTGTAGCTAGTGAAATTACTGGGCTAAAGAGTCTTAACATCTTATGACTCTTGAGTGAGAAGCGTTGGTGCAGTGATCCTAGAATTTCACATAATTGTGAAATCCTAGGTAACACTGTACTGATTATGGGCAGCCGTTATCTCTTAACATCAGGAGAGCGTCTTGCTCGTCTTCAACTTCATAACATAAAAAAAAAAAAAAAAATCTTGATGATCCAGACAGATTTTTGCTTGCTATGTTTGGACAGGCGTATTTAACAACTTCTGAACTAATATATTAAATTTTATATTATTTATTGTCCTTTTACCCTTTAATTATACTTTTACGTATTTGTGTACACAACAATATTGTTTTATATACGTTTATTTTATTTATTTTTTAACTTTTGTTAAACCACTGTCCTTTCAGTGTTGTACCTATAATTCCTCTCCTTGCACGGTTGTCTGGAAGAGATCGCTCTGAGCGATAAGACCACCAATTGGTACCACTACTGTTAGCTTTAAGTTTTGTATTTGTAAAATTAACTTTATTATGTTGTATCAATAAAGAGTTATTTATCTGATCTTATCTTATCTTTATTATGAAGTGTAAACTACATCATTGGTTGGGCATCTAATTGTTATTGTGTATAAACTTTAGGCTTTTCTCTAGCTAAAACCACATTAAAGAGAACTTATGGACTATAATTATGATTGTCTAATCAAGAAAACTTTTTGTAAGTGCTGAAAACTAGGTGCATCCCTAATATACTCGTATTTGAAATTTATATATTCTTATTTGCCAATTTGCTGGTGCACTAACCAACTATAACTTTTATACAAATTGCCTTGGAAATTTAAATAAAAACGTACCAGGCAGGCAGACAAGAGAAGGAGGTAAATCAGTAACATCATCACTCACCTTGAAAGAGAACATCTCTCCAATCAACACGACAGACACCGGCTGGAGTCCAGAAGAGTCACAGAAGATGCACAAACATAACGTGGCCACCGGGATCCAGTCAGGAGGCGCTACTCCGTACGCACGGGAGAGGAACCAGGACGCTAGGGCACACATGCTGAGACCGGAGATCAGGGATGTTATGAAGAGGAGTGGCTGGAACAAAAGATAACAACATTTTTTTATGCAACGAAGTATGAAGACGATCAAGATGCTCCTGATGGTAAGAAATAACGCTGCCCATAATCAGTACAGTGCTAGGATTTGACACTAATGTAAAATTTCAGGTGCACTGCGCCAACGCTTCTTAGTCAAGAGTCATACGATGTTAAGTCTCTTCAGTGTATTTCACTAGTTTTAGTGCCCTCCTACCGACGCATAGTAATGTTTGCACATCACTCGGCTGTAGAATAACTGGCACTGTTGGGGTATCCACCTAGTCGATCTAATGGTGCCAAAACGGTTTATACGACTAATGTCCAATTATGAAAAATGATAAATAGACAAAAATGTCCAATCATAAAAATGTCCATTCGCTAAATGGTCAAATTATAAAATTGTCCAATCGGAAAGTTGACTGGACCAGTCATAAAAATGTCCAATTTTAAACCAAAACATTAAAAATCCCAAGATACATTGTATCTTTGAACAAAAAGGTCCTACCTTTCTCCCAGCCTTTTCCACTACACTAGAAGCCAAAGCTGAGCCAGCCACTTGCACGGCGCCCAGCATCATGGCTTGTTGGTTCGGCGAGAGTACCAGGGAAGTAGAAGCGCGCTGGAAGATCTCTCCCGCAAAGTTCATTACTGGTATCGCCCCGCACACTTCTCTTGCTAGTGAGACGAACATGGCCACGCGGAATGCTCTGAAGAGGACTGCATCGGTCACTATAAAGAAAGGTAAGGGGATTGAAGAGTTTTGTTTGGAGCGTGGCATTAGGTACTGGAGCGTCATTTTGTTTTTTTTTTCAGCGTCGAAACCTTTTTAAAACGATAGCTGACTTCAATAAAATCAACCAACCACCAAAAATATTCCTACAAGTGAATTAAATTAAAATTTAAAAAAACCCCCAACGCAAAAAAAACCCCAACGCAATATGTTATTCACCATTTTGTGATGGCGGCCATCTTGGATTTTAAATTTACAATAATGCGTTGTATTCTACTCGTTAAGCCCTTTCATTTGATACCCCCATATTGATGGGGTCGTGGAGAAACAAGTGAAATTTAAAAAATACTTTTTAAAAACAAGCTTTAATTATTGTTATCATCTTGCATCATAAAGTACTCGTCAAGACGAATCAAATGAGCCCAAACTCGATGGGGTTGCGTTGTTTTATGACAGAGTTCCTTTGGCCACCTTCCAGCTCCATCATCAGATCAGCTCGATGTCATAAAAATATTGCATTGTCATCCGATTTACACACGCATGCAAATTTTCAGCTCAATTGGAAACCGGGAAGTGGGTCAAATTAAACTTGCAAGATTTGATTACAGACAGACAGACAGACAGACAGACAGACAGACAGACAGACAGACAGACAACAGACAGGTGAAAGTAATATAAAGCTTGTAATAAAAAGTAACCGCCATTTTGTAGCGGCGGCCATCTTGGACCGATTTTCACCAAACATAGCACACACACACACACACACAGACAGACAGACACGTCAAACTTATAACACCCCGTCGTTTTTGCGTCGGGGGTTAAAAATGTCAGAAAGTTGATTACGTAATTTCCATTTTTTAAAGTGGGGCTTAAAGATCTTTTCATCACCCTATCTCGGAAAGTGTATTTTTGCTCTTCGATATTTGACTGGAAAAGTCCATTTTATTCTCTAGAGGGTAAAGTAAAATTGAATTTAGAACATCGTGTGCACCGAGTTTGTTGGTCAAAAACAAAATTAAACCTATTTACTTCCACCTCTATGGTGCCGATTTTATCATACAACTTTTTTTAATTTGTTAAATACTCGGAATCAGAACCTCTTTGGTGTACTTTTTTTTTTAATTGGATTTGCGCGCGCCATCAGTCTTGCCAGTAAGTTACTTTTGTAACTTTTTAGGTTACTTTTTGACTCTTTACGTACCTGCAAAAGTTACTTAGATTAAGTAACTTTTGCAGGTACTTATCAGACCAGTGGTCTTTTTCAAAATGAACTAAATATGGTCATTGTTTCATATTATAATAGTTTAGTTAATTTAGCACTCTCAATAAAATAATCTTTTTTTTTTAATAAATTTATTTGATTAAGTAGAAAGATTTTTAATATTTTTTTAATACATACCAATTTTTTATTTTATATTATAATAAACCGAAAATGAGGAAATCTTTACTGAAATGTAGATATGAATAACTAAGCGCATGTATACTAAAATTTAATAATTATATAAAAAAGTGTACATATTATTTAAATTGAATAGGTATTAGATATCTATATTACGAGTATATTAATATACAAAAATAAAGAAAATAACTTTTCTTTTTAAATCGTTTTTTTTCGAACTTGATGAGGTTACTTTTGAAGATATGGCACTGGCAACACTGCGCACTATATTCTTTTTGCTCCAGTTGCCAATAAATTAAAAAAAAACAATTCTCTTTGCATTGAGATATTTCCTCGTTGAGGGGAGATGAAAAATTATGTGTCACACTCGAGTGCAAAGATTTTTGACCTTGTGCTTTTTTGATTCCCTCGCTGACGCTTAGGATTCCAATTATTAAATCACTCGCTACGCTCGTGATTTAATTTTAGAATCCTTCGCTTGCTCGGTCATACAAACTGAGCACGCGGTTAAAAAGCAACTTTGCACTCTTGTATAACAAATAACTATTGTTTGAAGTCTGGCATACAGGCAAAAAAATGGACTGCTCTTAAGAGCGTATATATCGAGTGACACTCTCTCGCTCGAACTATTTGACAAATTTTGAAATATAAATCGAAAGCCGTGGACGTCATAGACTACGTCCGAAAGAGGACCTCTTTCACTTTGAGGGTCGAACGGCTAGAATCTCGCCACAAAACGAATTTTAATTCCTTCGTGGTGAGGGTGCCGACCAGCCGTCTGCCGACCTTCATGAAGGAGGACTTATGGCCGCAGGGAGTCGTGTTTCGAAAATTCGGAGGTCAACTTCCTGCTGACTCTGCGCGCAACACGTCGCCGGCGCTACGTGTCACCTAGTTTTTAAGTTTATAAAATTTTTATGTATGTTAGTCTGTAAGGTATATATGATATGGGCCTCTGGTACACTGCGTCTGTGGCAGTGTACTATTGCCTGAAATAAATGAATTATTATTATTATAAATTAGTAGAATTAATTTATTGAAAATTCCTTAAGAACAGCCCTCCATAATATTATTGCACACATTTTAAAAGTTTTTTCAGTTTGATATATTTAAAAATGGCTTAAAAATAAATTTTCAAAATTTGTCAAATAGTGCGAACAGCAGAGAGCATCACTCGATATAATATACGCTCTTAATTACGGGAACAAAAAACCATAATTCGAACAATCTCCCGCGCGAACAAAACATTGTGTTTTTATCAGTGGCAAAACAAACGCGCATCAATTGGCTATTGTAGCCTTGAACACAATATTTTATTGGACTTATTGGACAACATTAGTCTCAATTAACTAATATAATGGATTTTTAGTGTTTCAATTATATGGACTAATGTTCTTCCGTATGCGTGAAATAGTAATTTCGGTGTTATCACACTATAACAAGTGAAATTAAAAAAAAACTTTTTTAAAAAAACAAGCTTTAATAATTATCATTACCATCTAGCATCATAAAGTACTCGTCAAGACGAATCAAATGAGTTCGAACTCGATGGGGTTGCGCCGTTTAATTACGGAGTTCCTATGGCCACCTTTGAGCTCCATCATCAGTTTTTTTTTTTTTTTTTTTTTTTTTTTTTTCGGCGGGGGGTAGTCTTACACAAACACGTATTTTGTGTAGCTTAATCTTAATATTTAAAAATAAAATAGTTAAAAGAGTTAAAATCATTATATTTACATGTGTAATTAATAATAAGGCTACAGTACCTGCTGGGAAGTGTTTTCCACTATTTATTGTCACAAATCACAACACTCCGACACATCATGGAAGCAATTGAGAACTCCGTGGCACAGATGAGCGAAATGTTCCTACAAAAGCTGGCTGAATTTGAGGAGAGACAATGTAAACTAGCTGCTGCACCTTCCAAGGACTCTTCTTCCCTCGACGCTGAGTATAAGACTTTTAAAGAATTTACTTTAAATGCTCTGCGTGCGCTACAAAACCAGGTCGCTATACTGAGCAGAGGGTACGACGATCTCCAGATGCAGAGTAGGCGTAAAATCCTTCTTCTTCATGGCTGCCCCGAGGATAAGGACGAAGATACCTCAACTGTAGTCGCAAAGGTAGTTGCCGAAAAATTTCAATTGGTTTCCTTTAATCAGACAGAAATCAGTCGCTGTCACAGGATGGGCAAGGCCACATCTTCTCGTCCCCGGCCAATACTGGTAAAGCTCCGTGACCACGCTGTACGCGGTAAAATCTGGGCCGCCAAAACCAAGCTTAAAGGTACAGGCATTACTGTTTCTGAATTTCTCACAAAGGCACGTCACAACACATTCATGTTGGCGAGACAGAGATTTGGTGTTACTAAGTCCTGGACCCGTGATGGATCCGTCTACGTCGTGACTGAGGATGGTAAGCGGCATCGTGTGAACTCTGTCACTGATCTGGAGAAGCTTGGAGTGAATAAGGAACAGGATATTGCCACTACCTAGGGGTAACGTTTGACAAGTGTTTATCTTGGGACCCGCAGCTAGCCGCCACTAGCCGTAAACTTTTCGCTTCAGCTAGTTCACTTCGCAGGCTGCGAAACTTCCTGCCCGTTACCACCAAAATTGCACTTGCACAATCTCTTCTACTCCCCATTCTCGACTATGCTGACGTCTGCTATCTTGACCTTAGGGAAGATCAGCTGAATAAACTTGAGCGCCTTCAGAACTTCTGTATTAGGTTCATATTTGGGCTTCGCAAGTATGACCACGTCTCCGAATTTCGCTCCAAGCTCAAGTGGCTTCCTATTCGCCATCGCCGGAATGCTCATATTCTGTCTCTCCTCTACAGTGTTCTGTTCAATCCCTCATCCCCGCGCTATCTTCAGGAACGTTTTGAGTTCCTACATGCGACTCATTCACGCTTACTCAGATCATCGGAGAACCTAACACTGAAATGTCCAGCGCATAGCACTGGTTTTTATGGTGGATCTTTCACTGTAGAATCTGTCCGCCTGTGGAACAATCTCCCTGTGGAGGTAAGACGTGCTCCTTCACTTGCTTCTTTCAAAAATCGTGTCAAAGCACACTTCCTTTCATTATAATATCTATATATTTATTATATATATATGTATGTTTATTATTTTATATTTATGTATGTATTATTTATTCTATTGGTTTTAATAGTATGTATTGGTATATTTATATAGCTATGATTAAAAATATGTACTTATGTCTCCATAATATATATCTTTATAACCACCGTCGCTCTATTTTTATGTATTTCCTTTCCCTGCTTGGTTGTCTGGAAGAGATCGCTATTAGCGATAAGACCGCCAATTGTAACACTTCTTTCTGTGTAATCTTAGTTCTAAGTTTATATTGTTGTATTTGTGTGAACAATAAAGAGTTTTCTATTCTATTTCTATTCTATCAGATCAGCTCTATATTATAAAAATATTGCATTGTCATCCGATTTATACAAGCAAGCAAAATTTCATCTCAATAGGATACCGGGAAGTGGGTCAAATTAAACTTGCAAGATTTGATTACAGACAGACAGACAGACAGACAACAGACAGGTGAAAGTAAATAAAAGCTTGTAAAAATGCGAAAGTTTGTGAGTATCTGGCAGTGTGTGTGTATATGTTTGTTACTTCTTCACGCCTAAAAACGGGTGGACCGATTGAGCTGAAATTTGGTATAGAGGTAGTTTAGACCCTGGAATAACACATTGGGCAGCTAGTATACTAATATACGAGTATAACACCGAAATCGAAACCGACCTCTATAATTAGCACAACATGCGAGAAAAACTTTTAAAAATGATAAGAAAAATATTATTTATAGCTTTACCGTGTAACATTTTCAAAAAATAAATTTTACGACTTAATACCTGGGGTAGACTTCCTTTGCAGGAGGTCGTCTAGGTGGGTACAATAGTGCCAGTTATTCTACCGCCTGAGCAGTGATGTGCAAACATCACTGTGCTCCGGTAGGAGGGCACTGTAGCTAGTGAAATTACTGGGCTAAAGAGTCTTAACATCTCATGACTCTTGAGTAAGAAGCGTTGGTGCAGTGCTGGTAGAATTTCACATAATTGTGAAATCCTAGGTAACACTGTACTGATTATGGGCAGCCGTTATCTCTTAACATCAGGAGAGCGTCTTGCTCGTCTTCTACTTCATCACATAAAAAAAATATATATATTTCAAAACTTGACATCGTGCGCGCGAGTGGTTCGTACAAAAGGACGAAGCTCTTAAGCAATAGTATTTTTAAAGAATATCTATTCTAGGCTGATATTTGATGAAAATATGTTTATCAGCCTATGTGTTATTCCAGGGTCTAAGCTATCCCTATACCAAATTTCAGGTCAATCGGTCCACCCGTTTAGGCGTGAAAGAGTAAAAAACATAAAATGTACATCCTTACATTCTCACAAACTTGCGTGTTTATTTAGTAGGATTTTTAAGAACTCGATGTGCTCATTATCTTGCTAGAATGGTTTGATATGTGATGACCGGTAGAGTTTTAGCCAGTAGAGTCGCATTTCACACATTAGCACATTAACATAATTTATTTTACTTCAAATCCTTTTGTTTTGAAACCTTCGAGTAACCAGAACTATTTTGATTTTTTAATGCGTGTCATACTTTTGTCATTACAATAATATTTTTACAGACTATTGTAAGAAAGTGTTTATAGTTTCCTTGGTCACTTGTGACCTGGAGATTTCTGTAACTCCTAATCCGATCTTTAATTTTATTATCTCCAAAGAAAGCTACTGAAACGTAGATGTTTTTCAAAAAATCTGCCTAAAATTTAATTCTATGATTTTTTGAGTAATTTTCTAATTTATGCTTAAGGGATTCATAAAAGTTGCCAAATTTTGCCACTCTTCTCTTCTAATATTTCAAAGTGATCAATTAGATTTCATTTGATTAATTAAAATAATATTCTTATATTTTGGCTACGTAATGAGATTATAAAAAATAAATAATTATTCATGGTTATTTTTTATGAATTTTTAAATTGTCACCTTGATTTTTCGAGAAAAAAAAAATAACTCGAAAACCGTAAATTTTCGCGGAACATGTTTTATATTGCGCTTAAAACATGGCCAATGACCTCCCCAATAAGGCGCTATACACCAATGTACTGAATAACCAAAGACCCTATATCAGCTCTCATTTTAAACGATAGTTCTTATAGAATAGAATAGAATAATATTTATTGCGTACCAAATAATTACAAAGAAACTTACTGAGCTAGATATCCAAATGCTAGGTAAACAATCGGCGGTCTTATCGCGCTAGGTAATTTCTTACAGACAACCTAGGAATGGAACAGGACTGATATTACAATAATAGACGGTGGTGTGCAGTATCTGTATACATAGATTAGTTATAAAATCTTACGTACCGTGAAAGTTTGTAAGAATGGATGTCTGGATGTTTATTACTCTTTCACGGCTAAACGGGTGGACCGACTGAACTGAAATTTTGTATAGAGATAGCTTAGACCCTGGAATAACACATAGGCTACATAAGTACTGCGGGTAAAACCGCTGGGCGCAGCTAGTATCTATATAAGACAGAGATTTGAGCGATTTTTTTTTCTTATGTAAAATATGTAACCAAAAAATTTTACTGCAACGTTTAATTACAACATACATTCTGCGAATAAATTGATTAAATTGCAATGGAAATTATTCAATAGAGAAAGTTTAAGATAAGTCTGTATGTCAAGGTATCGTTTACATATTTATCTAAAAACTACCTACGCTCTAGTTTCGTATTGTCTTTCCGTTCGTCTGTAAATGCGCGGCTTTAGATAGATATTAAGACATTATTGAGAAAAAAAAACTTAAAAATGTTCCAAGGCGATCTTATCGCTAACAGCGATCTCTTCCAGACAACCGTGCAGGGAGAGGAGAATAAACTTTACGGAGAAACAATGAGTCCAAGTCAACATTTTTGGTTGATGCACGAAATTAAAAAAACGGTACCGGTACTGATAACAGTAACTGGTAGGGTCTGGCTGTGCTGTGTTCCGGCATGATGTTCAGTGAAGCCAGGGAGGGATTTATCCCGCCTTCTAGGTTTAGTCTGCTGCCATCTTCGGGCGTATCGTCGCTTAACATCAAGCGAGATCATGGTCAACGGCTAACTTAAAATAAATTAAAAAAACTTTAACTACAACATCAACAACTTCACGTCAACTTAGGTATCTTCAAGACACGAGTGAACAAGTACCTTTCTACACATCTTACGTGATCCATCGTCGACTACATTTTGACTTTCCATCAGGTGTGTCAAACGTAGGCCTATTTAGTATAAAAAAAAAACTTACAAATATTTTTGATGACAAAGTGACTGGTCTCGTCGTCCTGTTTCTGTTCTCTTTTCATGTCGTCCAGTTCATCGATGACTCTCGGATCGTCTTCTTCTCTGCAGCGAAGCCACGCGAGGACTCTTGCTGCTTCCTGGTAAATAATGATTTCATATAATTATACTTCTACTTCCTTCTGTTGGCCTGGTACTTTTAAGGTTTTGGTAAATACTAATAACGTGATCCATCGTCGACCGCATTTTCACTTTCCATCAGGTGGGATGTGGTCAAACGTAGGCCTATTTAGTATAAAGACGTGTGGCACTCGGAGACTGCCGCGGTAAAGCTATTGCATAGCATTTTTTATCAACTTATGTAATTATAGTATCACCGCTGTGCCGGTCGGAGTGGGGGGTGTTAGGTTTTTTTCGTTACGGAATTTCTGGATTCGGTCCCCACGCTCAAGGCCCGCGATAGAAGCTATGCAATAGCTTAAAAAAAATAACCTTGAATTATCCTAGAATTGGAATGGCTAAAAGTGCCAAGTCTCAGCTGCATAAAACTTGGAGGGACAGGAATTGCTCAGGACGAAGATCAAGCTTGTTCGAGCGCTGGTCTTCTCCATTTTACTTTATGGCGCTGAAACTTGGACTTTAAAAAGTACAGACCGCAGACGCATTGACCTTTAAAATGAGCTGGAGAAATATGCTCCAGATGCCAAGGACATTGTGGACCAATGCATCAAAACTGTCCAAACTCAAGATAAAACAAGGGTCTCCACGATCTGACTGAAGCAAATCCTGTTTTTTTTTATGCCACGAAGTAAATAGACGAGCAAGACGCTCTCCTGATGGTAAGATATAACGCTGCCCATAATGAGTACAGTGGTACCCAGTGCACTGCGCCAACGCTTCTTACTTGAGAGTCATAAGATGTTAAGACTCTTCAGCCCAGTAATTCCACTATCTTGGAGTACTTTAGTAACATTGCCAAAAACATGAAGAAAATCTTAAAAAAACTTGTAGTCACTGGCAAAGTGGAAGGGAAAAGACCCCGTGGCCGAAGCCCGATGCGTTGGTTCTAGATCCCTACCACTCTCAAATCTACCGTCTACGATGCTCTCCGGGTGGCCGGAGATAGGACAAAATGGCGTAACATCGTGAGGAAGAAAGTCATGGACGAAGGCGGTCACGACTCTCAAATATTATGAGGACCACGACTGATGGAAGAATATTATAAACGTGAAAGTTTGTAAGAATGCATGGATGTATGTTTGTTACTCTTTCACGCCTAAACGAGTGGACCGATTGAAATAGCTTAGACCCTGGAATAACACATAGGCTACTGTACGGTAAAGTAAAACCGCTGGGCGCAGCTAGTAACCTATAAAAAACTTTTATCAAATCAAAATCTATACCAAACTTTCGCATGTTTAAAACTCTATATCTCTACAACATTATATTTATTTGTTAACTACGAATATGATATTATAAGCCCTAGCTGACGTCACAGCCCTGATTTACACAAAGTATTAACTACATAATGAGCGTAAATAAAACAAAATAAATACCTAACTAACAATGTAAAACAAAGAAATACTAAACAAGCAGTGATAACCACCAATGCCTATATACTTGTACTTCCATGCAAACTATTTTCCACTGAATACTTTAGGTAAAGTAACGTCATGACGTAGAGAAAATATCCATTGATAACATTATAAGGGAGTATCTGCCCCTTTAGCATAGTAAGACATTGACATATGAGTAGCAACTTCCGTACCACTGTCAGTACTAAACTGACATACATACATCAAGACGCTGCTCTTGCTACTCGCGCTGTCATTGCATAAAATGTGCAGCTACTCCCAATGTCATTGTGCTCTTACAAACGTCAATTACTCTTGACAGTGGGACGGGAGCCGCTACTCCCACGTCACTGTCACGGTGTGCTCGGGCTGCTATACAGGGTTATTGGTAATTCAGTGTATTGGTGTATAAGAACTAATTGGGGAGCTCATTTTTTTTTGTAATGCGTGACAAACAAGCAGACCGCCCACCTGATGGTGAGCGGTTAACGTCGCCTATGGATACCTGCAATATCAGGAGTACCGCTGGTACGTTACCTACCTTTCAAGACCCTTTTCACTTGCCTTTTCGATTAATTTGATTTTTTGAAAAATCTAGGTGACAGTAAAAATAACCTTAAATAAATAAACCTAAATGTAATTATTTATTTTTATTACCTCATTTCCTAGACAAAATATCAGAGTATTATTATAATAAATCAAATTAAATTTAATTGCTCACATGATAAAAATAAAAGCGTAGAAGTAACAAATTTTGGCAACTTTTTTAATCCCTTAAATCTAAATTGCTAAATTTCTCAAAAAAAAATCAGGTAGATTGTTTTTAAAACATCTATGTTTGAAATAGCTTTCTTTGGAGATATCAAAATAAAGAATCGGATAAGGGTTTACAGAAATCAGGTCACAAGTGACCAAGGAAGCTCTAAACACTGAAATATTGATCTGCTCCACTTCGATCAAATTAATCATTCAAAAAATCCTTTGACGTTTTGTATTGTTTGTTGCAATTACAACTCATAATACAGGGAAAGATACAGGGAAAAAGAAGTCCAAGAAGAAGGAGAACATCTTGGCTTTAAAATCTGCATCAACACTGCAAGAGCACGCGTTCCCTATTTAGAGCTGCTGTGTCGAGGGTTCAAATTGCCAAGATGATCGCCAACCTTCGTTAGAAGATGACACCCAAAGAAGAAGATTGTTTGAAAGCTTGTCCCTAAAAAATCTATCTCTGTTTGAATTGCCGTCACCAATCGATAGATAGATACATAGATAACCCTTTATTGTACACCAAAGTTATGAAACAAACAATATCTAACCTAAAATAATAAATTTGAAAGAGGTAAAAATTAGAACCAAACCTAACCACCAACCCATGTGAATTTATTTTCTCCTCTCCCTGCATGGTTGTCTGGAAGAAATCGCTATTAGCGATAAGACCGCCAATTGTAACACTTAGTTTTTATATTGTTTTAGTTCTTAAGTTCTTTTTTGTATATTTTTTGTGTTCCAATAAAGTGTTATCTATCTATCTATCTAACCGGTTTAGTGCTGATGTAAAAATCATAATAATATGTAGACCAATCTAATCCTATAAGTAATGTGCGGCATTTTCTTATCAAAACCAGTTATCTTATTTTGGGAGGCGCTTACGATGGAATTATTAAAATAAATAGACCCAGACATATACAGGAGTTAACTTAATTTATTGTCAGCTTTAATTGTTTATTCGGGTGGTTGGTAACAACTTTGGACGAGATGAAAAACGTGATTTTCTTTGTATTTGTTGACAGTTGGACTGTCTGCTAGTGTCTATGTATGTTTAAGGCTGCTTAGTCTGCGGGACGCTCTCTCGCTCGCACTATTTGACACATTTTGAAATATAAATTCATAGAAAAAAAAAAAAAAAAAAAAATCATAGAATTAATTTATTGAAAATTTCTCAAGAGGGTCATTGCACAATATTATAGCACACATTTTAAAAGTGTTTTCAGTGTTAAATATAAAAAAATGGCATGAGAACCAATTAAAAAAAAACAAAAATCTCATCTTGCCATAAGTTAGCATATCAAACTCAAAACACTTTTAAAATGTGTGCAATAATATTGTGCAGCGACCCTTATGAGGAATTTTCAAAAATGAATATATATATATATATATATATATATATATATATATATATATATATATATATATATATATATATATATATATATATATATATATATATATATATATATATATCAAAATTTGTCAAATAGTGTGAGCGAGAGAGCGTAGTTTTAATACTTGTGTGTTTTTTTCTATAGTAGACATAATAGACATAATATTAATGCATCAGGACTCATATTAAAGAGCCTTGAACTTCCCGTTTTTTTGGGTTCCGTACCTTGAAAGGAAAAAACGGAACCCTTATAGGATCACATTGTCGTCCGTCCGTCTGTCTGTCAAGACCCTTTTTTTCAGGAACGGGTAGAGGTATCAAGCTCAAATTTATAGGAAATACTTAGGTCTACTGCCTTTTAGAGCTGTGAAAAAATCAAACTTCTAGGCCAACGCAATCAAAATATATAGTCGAATTTTCCGCAAATTTCAGCAAATTTTCGACATTCTCAAGGGAATCAAAACCTACAGGATACTTGTCGTGAACTCAGAATCTTGAAATTTGGTACGAAGCAACGCCTTAGAGCATAGATAAAGGAAAAACTGCGAAAACCGTTAATTTTTGTTACATCATATAAAATAATTATTTTTAGTAATTTTATATTTACTACCCCTTTTCTCATGAACGCGTAAAGGAATTAAACTGAAATTCATATCAAATACTCAAGTTTATAATACATTTAAGCTGTTACAAAATCAAACCTCTATGTCAACGCAATCAAAAGAAACAGCAATTTTAACCGCATATTTTTAAACTCGCAACTTACACTCGCACTTTTACTTAGGTATATATTTTATGTACCTACGGGTTTGTACGGAACCCTCGGTGCTCGAGTCCGACTCGTACTTGACCGATTTTTTTGTTATTTAATAAATATCGGACTTCGATAGGTGGATCCAGTTTTACTGGTTTATTCGTATATATAACTTGTTTAACAGCTAAATAATACGAGAATTATGACGTATTATTATGATCATGTGTCATGCAATTTTATAGTTTAAAGTACAACATTTCCATATGATCTTATATAATAAGCATTTAAAAATGATTCGGGGGCTAGACAAGCGCTAATCGCTTGTGGCTAACGCTAAAAAAAATACCGAGTCGATTTGAAACAAGTTTTTTGTTTTTGTTTTTATTATTGACATGCCCTAGTGGTTATGTCTGTATATTATTACAATCTAGGCTAATAAGTAATTGAAATCTAACTTAAGATGCTACGTAAACAATTAAAAACTAAGAATGTATCCGTTGGCACTAATTCTTACTGTCTCTATGGGGAGGTACTTTGTTCATGTGTTCTCGAACCATAAGTAGCACTACACTGATTAATTATTACACTACATTTAGCTGACACTGTCACTTCACAACTCAAAAGGTTTTGAAACAAGTGAAATTAAAAAAAAACTTTTTAAAAACAAGCTTTTATCATAAAGTAAGTAGTAGTTTCCTTTGCAGGAGGTCGTCTAGGTGGGTACCCCAACAGTGCCAGTTATTCTACCGCCTGAGCAGTATTGTGCAAACATTACTGTGCTCAAGATTACTGGGCTAAAGAATCTTAACATCTTATGATTCTAAATTTTCTTAAGAAGATTTCTTAAGAAGCGTTGGTGCAGTGCACCTAGCATTGCACATCATTGTGAAATTCTGGGTAGCACTGCACTGGGTAGCACTGTACTGATTATGGGCAGCGTTATCTCTTAACATCAGGAGTCAAAGTATCTATCAGTAGTACGATTTTTAAAACTATCGCGAGTGTTCTCCATAACTAAAAACAAAAACAGCACAACTCACGTCTAATATTGTCGAGAATATCTCGACCACGGTTTCGGACAATTACGATGTCTTTCATCAGGAGATCACGCCTGCAGTAACCGGCGCTCACTGTGAGCGCGATATTCTCGACAATATTAGACGTGAGTTGTGCTGTTTTTGTTTTTTCTATCAGTAGTATATATCAGGTGTTAGTAAATAAAAGCTTGTTGCATATTGAGCTTTAGTCTGAGCTTTAGCACTGACTTTGTAACTGCGCACATAAGACATAAGACCGCCAAATATTTATCTCTAGTTTTACTACACCACCGATGAATATATAAATGACAAGGATGCCTGGAAACCAATGTAATATGTTTTTATTCCATAAATAACAATGTATGTGTTTACCTAAATATTAACATCGCAACAAATATTGACGTGCAAAAGTGCTATTTATATGGCTTATTTGAATAAATGATTTGAATTTTGAATTTTTTGTATTTTTTTTTAAGCTTGTTTTTAGCAGTTTTTTGTAACTTGGTATGCAATAAAGTGTTATTCTATTCAGACGGTTTTTTGTTGCGGAGATCAACTTGTGCCAAATATAAATAGCTAAATCAGTCCTATACCTATCATAGGTTAAAAAAACAACGACGTCGTAATTTTTTGTCAATACACATTTCAATTATACGTAGGTATCTACGGGGTCAATCGAAATGTTAGAGCTAATTTCGTGGAAATTCTACTGAGTAAGAATTTAAAACTTTTTAATTAAAATTAAGATAAATATATTTTATTCCGGGGGTAGACTTCCTTCGCAGGAAGTCGACTAGGTGGGCACCCCAACAGTGCCAGTTATTCTACCGCATGAGCAGTGATGTGCAAACATTACTTTGGTAGGAGGGCACTGTAGCTAGTGAAATTACTGGGCTGAGGGGTTTTAACATCTTATGACTCTCAAGTCAGAAGCGTTGGCGCAATGCACCCAGAATTGGATCTTTATAAAATACTGGGTAGCACTGTACTAATAATGGCCAGTGTCTTTTACCATCAGGAGAGCGTCTTGCTCGTCTTCTTACTTCGTTGTATAAAAACAAATTATATTGCACCAACTCACCAACCTAGATATATACCTAATATAATATTAAACTTATTTTAACCTGACTTTTAAAAAGTGAAAAGCACATTCATTAATTCAAAACCGCGCGACAAATTTCTGTCTAAGATACCATAATATGAAACAAATAAAAGATTTTTTAAAATTTATTTCTATCCATCTTTTGGTTGTTTATCTTTCCACGAGTCATTGGCAAAATTGTGGTTGCATTTCACGACCGGGCCTGGTTCAATAATTATCTCTCGGTAAAAGGTCTAGACGGCACAACAGAACCAACAACTCTTCTGCTGTGACAAACGTTCCAGGATTGGTTATATTAGCCAGCAACGGAAGTGCCAACGAAACCCAACAGGCAGTGCTTAAATCGTCTGCAATAGACGCAAAGGCCGATGATGATAATGATGATGATTGCACGTTCACAAGACACAAAATTATAAAGAACATAAATTTGTGTCATACCTCGTGTTTGCCCCTCTTGATCAGGTAGGAGGGTGATTCAGGCATCATCATGAACAGCGCCATGTGGATGGTGGGAATAGCGAGGCAGATCCACAGGATCGTACGATACGGCAGGAGATCCCCAATGATGAATAGGAACAGGTTTCCTGAGGTTTGGCCGAGGACCACCTGAAATTCAAACAGTTTTTAATCGATTAAATCATTAGAAATTTTTATATGACGAAAGGATAAGGTGCCCAGTGATTTATATGTTGAAAAGTAGCTTATATGCGTATACCGTACTCTTCATAACAGCTTATATTCGTTTACAATGCGGTTGGTGATCGCTTAAAGCGATAAGGCCGCCCATTGTAGGCCAAACATTATCTCTGTCTAATATTAGTAACTTACATAATATAATTAGTTTATGTTATTCTACAGTTTTGTAAATGTTGGTCCATAATAAAGAGAATTTCTATTCCATCCAATGTGTTCCAGGGTCTAGGCTATCTACATACCAAAGTTCAGCTCAATCGGCTCACTCGTTTAGGCGTAAGAGGTAACAAACACACACATATGCGAATCCATACATTCCCATATTTATCATATTAGTAGCAGAAGCATTTTGTTTTGCCTTCTAAGTATCTTTATTTCTATACATTGCTAGGTATAAGCCTATTTATTTTATTATTGCCTTTTTGATTTGGCTGGTCTGCATCCTAGTCTTAGGGTACCATAATAATAGTCGCTTTGTCCACATGCTTACGTCCCGTCTGGGATTTCTACTTTAACCCTGGTTATTCACACACCTTCTTATGCGTCTGCTAACTTGGTACGACGGCTAATTTCTACGTTTGATTCACCAGGTAGACTTCTAAACATGATTCTTTCTTCTTTCTCATTTTTTTAAACGCTTATGAAACTGAAATTGCACTTACCAAGCTCCCAAGAACACCTCTTATGCTCGCATCGCTGACTTCTTTGGTATAAATGGGACATGTGACATAAGCACCAGCCATTGTGATACCGACTAAAGCTCGTGCTGTCACGAATGCCCACGTATCCATGGAGGATAGTTTGAGGATCCATGTTAACTGTAGAAGATCATCTTGATGTTACGAGTACCAGGAGAGCAGAAATGAAGAGGAACTGAAGGAGAATTGCGTGAGCATTTCTTAGACTATAATATAATGGTCAAAAGTCATGTTTTCACGTTAAATCTTCAAAATATCAGATGATCCGAGGATAAAACAATGAGTGGAGGATGTGATCACGAACGATAAGTACCAGGAAAGAAGGAATATGAGAAGGTGATGAAAGTGTGTGTGAAACAGTTAATTATATTCAAACAGTAGTAAATATGTTATAATTATGACTTTTAAAGTTGTTATTAAAATATTATAACGTCGATATGTTACCGGCCAAACCCGATTTCCGGACAAGATTTAGCTTAGGCTAAACTAGTTCATCCTATACGAGATAGGATAAACTGGTGAGGCCTTTGCCTAACCATATAGTATATTATCTAGAAAGTCAAATTAGATAGATAAACTGAATTAAATACCTAGTCATTGTACATACGAGTATTGTCGTAGACTGTTAATTTTTGATGACTCTGACATTCTTCACCTGGCACTTCGCCGGCCACTGCCGCGGCACGCTCGCTTCGCTCGCGTCTTTTTTATTCATTATAGGTAAGCCTTTGACCACGATCTCGCGTGCTGTAAAGCGACGATGCGGTCGTAGATGGCAGCACCAATTTTAATCACACGGGCCGATATTTTGCGAGATGTACCGCAACAGATGCGCTAATTTGCGCAAAATGGCCGCCACAGCTGAGAGGTTATAGAAGGCGTGATAAATCCCTCCCTGGCTTCAAGCTACGACTGAAACCTACCAACAGTACAGCGAGTGAAAAAAACACACATAATTAATTAAAGTAAATTAGGGTGCGGGGCCGGGATTCAATCTCGGTGGTCCAGATTTGCATCCAGACCACATAACCCCTTGACCACTACCGCTGCGTTGTTGTCAAAGAAAACCTAACATTTCTCCTTGCTTCGCTCGTCGCCGTACGTATAATATATTATCAATTAAGGAGTATTATATTCAGTTTATCTATTATATTTTGATTTTAGACTAGGCTATCCCAGTTTATCCCAGAGTGCGCATATTCACACCAGGATCAACTTGTTTTGCCTAGGCTAAACTAGTTCGTCCTATACGCCATAGGATAAACTAATTTGGCCTAGGCTCAACTAGTTTATCCTAAGGCCGATAGGACGAATTAGTTTAGCTTAGGATATACTAGTTTGTCCTGAAATCGAGTTTGGCCGGTAACAAATATATCCATGATGAATGTATGAATGTAAAATGTAAATATATTGCGATGACCAGGAAAACATGAATGAATAAGAGCAAAACTCACGGCAGTAATAAATGAGACGAACAACAGCGTCGCTTTTCTTCCAAATTTGTCAGACATGAACGCCATGAGGAAATCTGCCAGGATGCACGTCAGGTAACCTGCTGATGCCATCCATGATATCTAAGGACAAAATGACGTCACTGTTATATAATGTACGAGTACCTCTTTGCAGTTGCTGAACTCCTAGTACTTATTAGACACAAAATTGGAAAAAAAGCATTTTAATTTTAACAATAATGGAGTAATATAATGGAGGTTTATCAACACATTATCCCAATTATTCTGTCAGACTCGATTTATGGGTTGTTTGGTCAACCTTATAAGTATTGTATATTCATAACATTATTATAGTTATGGTGAACGCACATCTATCCGCATCGACCGCGCCGAACGAATCGAATTTAGAATTCTTTATATGAAATCTCAAAAAACCTCGCACACTCGCCGGAGTAGAATCGTCCGAATCGGAAAGAGATTTCCTATACAAAAATTCTTTCGGTGCGGTCGATGCGGATAGATGTGCGACTCAGTGCGACCACCATCAAATGTCGCCAAGTATTTTTTCAGTATTACACCATACAATTTCAAAATTTCAACCGTGAAGGCTAATTATAATTTTTTTATAAAACACTAGTTACTATGTATATTGGTATTTCGTTTACTAAAATCTAATATCATATTACATTCTTATTTGCATTATGTAGAGGTTAATGAACGCACTAAAATCTTTGTTTACACATTATATCACGCGTCGCCTTTGAGTATTAAAACACCAATGGAAACGACCCGGGTACTAGTTTCCATGCGAAAAAGTCTGCCAGTTTTTGCGGAGAGAGGCAACGCACACCAATAATGATACCACACTAATGAATTTTTAATAACGTCACCACCACAAAATTGTCAAATACTGGCATACAATATACTCACACAGGGATAACCTGTGGCCGTAGGATGACACACGGGATCCCGATTTGAGGGGCTTTATTGTTACAACTAGTTCTATGCCCGGACGTTTATTTTTTTGGCAGCGGGGGTTGCCTGACAGTGATCTATCCAGTAGAATGTGTAATATAAGCGCGTTGCATACGAATTTTATATGCAGATCTATTTTCGCTTCTCAAAAATAGATTTGGAAAGGTTATCCAGATCATCCCAGATTTATCACAAATTTTTGCAATTCAATGCAGGATAGTGGGAATCCTGCGGTCGCGATCATTATTTTTTGGTGCAGTGTACCTAGAATTTTACATCATTGTGAAATCCTGGGTGGTACTGTACTGAAAATGGGCAGCGTTATCTCTTAACATCCGGAGAGCGTCTTGCTCGACTTCTTACTTAGCATAAAATATGAAAAGATTCACCCATTCCCACCATTTTTTTACAAGCTTTTATTTACTTTCACCTGTCTGTTGACAGACAGACAGACAGACATACAACAGACAGGTGAAAGCATAAAAAAAGCATAAAGATAAAAGCTTGTAAAAATCAATAGATTCACCCATTTCCATCATTGTTTCCCATTGTTACCTCAGAGTCAGTGAGTGGTGTGGCTCTGGGCGAGTCTTCAGACTGTAACAACAATGCCATGGGGGACATCCATCCTATGCTGGCTCCGTACGCGAACACTGGAGTGTTTACTGGGAAATAAAAAACTACAATGTTAAGAGGGCTAAAGCTTACGTCACACTGAGCCGGGACGGAACGGTAAAGCGGTCGCGATCTTCATTTTGTTCCTGCCCACGTTCGTTTTTAACCCCCGACGCAAAAACGACGGGGTGTTATAAGTTTGAAGTGTCTGTCTGTCTGTCTGTCTGTCTGTGTGTGTGTGTGTGTGTGTGTGTGTGTGTGTGTGTGTGTGTGTATGTGTCTGTCTGTGGCATCGTAGCGCCCAAACGGATGAACGGATTTTGATTTTGTTTTTTTTGTTTGAAAGTAGAGTTAGTCGAGAGTGTTCTTAGCCATGTTTGGTGAAAATCGGTCCAAGATGGCCGCCGCTACAAAATGGCGGATTACTTTTTTCTTCCACGACCCCCTCAATATGGGTATCAAATGAAAGGGCTTAACGAGTAGATTACAGCCCACTGTATAAAATTTAAAATCCAAGATGGCCGCCATCAAAAAATGGTGAATTACGTATTGCGTTGGGGGTTTTTTTAAATTTTTAATTTAATTCACTTGTTAATTAACATAGACTTCCGCAAAGTAAACCGTGATTCCATCTATTAATACTTTAAGTTCGTAGAATTAACTTATTGAAAATTCCTCAAGAGCCCTACACAATATTATTACTCATTTTTTTTTTTAAATGTCAGTTACATAACAGATTAGTATTATTATAAAAGTACGATAACATTTTGCCACATTGTGGCATGCAAATCTTCACATAATATCTTTACCTTATTTAATTATTTGAGAAAAAAACACATGTACAATAAGTGATAAGGATTGCCTACATTACAGAAATTTATTTTACTAAATCTGAGTCGTTCCAGTTTGATATATTAAAAAATAGCATGGAGAGATTTTTTTTATTTATTAAATTTCGGATCATGATTTTATATTTCCAAATAGTGCGAGTGAGAGAACGTCCAGCTGTATAAAGCTTTTTTTTTATGTGGATTAGTAAGAAGACTAGCAAGACGCTCTCCTGATGTTAAGGCGATTTTCACACTGCCCCGCATCATGCTGCATATTGCGTGTCGACGCACCTACGCGCGTTCCTGCGGGAGTGCAGATCTGCATCATCGTGCGGGTTTTTTGCGCACTCACGCGCGTAGGTGCGTTTGTAGATTCACGCACGGCGGCTCTCATTTCTTCGATCAAAACTGGATTTGGCTGGGATTCGGTGTGCCATACCTTGCGTCTCGCCCCGCACCTACGCACGGGGGTGCATGTTTCTCCGCGTGTATGCGCGTGATCCGCATGAACGCGCGTGGATGCATTTTCAGTGTGTTAGACTGTGCGTGTTTTCCATACAAACGGAGATACTTACAAGCAACGGAAGAACACGCATCCACGCGCTACGCTGCATCATGCGGGGCAGTGTGAAAATCGCCTAAGAGATAACGCTGCCCATAATTAGTTCAGTGCTACCCAGAATTTCACAATGATGTGCAATTCTAGGTGCACTGCACCAACGCTTCGTACTCAAGAGTCATAAGATGTTAAGACTCTTTAGCCCAGTAATTTCCCTAGCTACAGTGCCCTCCTACCGAAGCACAGTAATGTTTGCACATCACTGCTCAGGCGGTAGAATAACTGGCACTGTTGGGGTACTCACCTAGACGACCTCCTGCAAAGTAAGTCTACCCCCGGTATAACGTAAAAGCTTACGTCAGACTGAGCCGGTAAAGCGCACGCGATCCGGGATGGAATTTTTGTAATGTTCAAATTTGTACGTAACCTGTCACATATACAAGTGAATTAAATTAAAAATTTAAAAAACCCCCGACGCAACTCTTTCAAAATATGTAATTCGCGGTTTTGTGGTGGCGGCCATCTTGGATTTTAAATTTGTTATAGGGCGTTGTATTTTACTAGCCCTTTTATTTGATACCCATAATATTGATGGGGTCGTGGAAGAAAAAAGTTATCCGCCATTTTGTAGTGGCGGCTATCTTAGACCGATTTCCACCAAACATGGCTAAGAACACTCTCGAATAACTCTACTTTCAAAAAAAAAAAAACTAAATCAAAATCCGTTCATCCGTTCGGGAGCTACGATGCCACAGACAGACACACACACACACACAGACAGACAGACACGTCAAACTTATAACACCCCGTCGTTTTTACGTCGGGGATTAAATGTTTTATTCATATTTAATTAGGTAATTATTTAAATTAAGATAATAGAATATCTTTAAAAAAACATTTAAAACCCTTCGAATTAGTTTAATAAATGTTCTTTGATTTTATGAACATTTACGAATATAATATAAACTATCCAAAAGAAACCACTTAAAAATATTTATGAATTCACCAATATAAAAAAAAATCACTTTAATGGTTAAAAAATAAAAACATCATAATATAAATCTAATATGTAAATAAAATAACTAAAACTAATACTCACTTAAAATGGCACATAATATTTGGTTAACTTTACTGCCCTCTTTAAAAACAAAATAAAATCTCTTCATATTTAAAATATATCACAGTTTAAATAATCTAAATTTAAATTAAAAACCACTATTATTTACAATTTAATAAAATTGTTTTGTTACAACAGTTTTTCAATTAAGGCATTTTGTTTTTTTTTTTTTAATGCGGGTGTAACACGCGTCCGCGCGCCCTGTGGATTCGCCAACAATATTTCTTTCGAGTATTTTGTCTACCATTTTAATAGTTGTATGTATTTGTTTGACTATTTGTTTTACTCAGGTGTTTTTAATTCTTTAAATAGCGTAATCGTTTTTAAATTTAGTTTGGATTTGTCGGCTTCTTTTGTCGTCAACATGGTTTTTATGAATAAAGAGTGATTTGAATGATGTGTGAATAATGTCTCTCTTACTTATACATGGGGATTATAAGGATAACAAAAACATTAAAGATGTCACAAATAGAGGAGGAGGAGGTATGGAGGTCGTCTAGGTGGGCCAGTTATTCTAACGCCTGAGCAGTGATGTGCAAACATTACTGTGCACCGGTAGGAGGGCACTGTAGCTAGTGAAATTACTGGGCTAAAGAGTCTTAACATCTTATGACTCAAGAGTCACATAATTGTGAAATCCTAGGTAGCACTGTACTGATTATGGGCAGCCGTTATCTCTTAACATCAGGAGAGCGTCTTGGTCGTCTTCTACTTCTTCACATAAAAAAAAATTACCTTAAACAATGCCTCGTCCTAAAAAAAAACTAATTATCTAGGACGAGACATTTATTTATTTAACCAAAACATATACAATCATTACAGGCTATGTCCTAATGCGATAGTATAGTAATTATTTATTATCCTCCTCCTTAGTCGTTCACTCTGGACAGAGTGGTCGTGGTTGATGATGCTGCATTTTCATTATTGGCTAAAACCACGGATTACAGAATATTATTTTTTTATGTTCTGTGGCTAAAAAAGCCCTCGCGATGCGCCTCCACTAGTCACGGTCTCCAGCGTCTCGGGAACTGCACTACGGAGGTTTGTGTCGCAGCTTTGATGAGGTCTGTCCAACGCGTAGGTGATCGACCGCGCGACCGCTTTATTTATTATAGACAACTAAATTATTTTATTTATTAGACAACTAAATATTATTTCCTATTATTGTAACATAAAATATTTAAAGTTACTAGAGTAAACTCATTCAGAGTACAAGTAAATATACTCAGAATAAACTCATTCAGAGTACAAGTACATATAATAATTCCACTAATAACTAATATTATACAATAAATAATAATAATAATAATTGGGGTTTATACTCCAACAGAACAGGTTACCCTACTTACACTGTCAGAGTCAAATCACAATTTATAGGTTGTGTGTGTGTGGCTAACCTATATGTTGCAGTTTCAGGTCGCCGAGATTACTACAGGGCCTGCAACATGACCTAACGACTGCCTCCTACATATCTTATAGGAAACAGCCGGGACCTACAGTTTTACGTGCCGCCCCTAAACACGGTAGCGTCCAGGTGAACTTTTTGCCACACACTAAGATTTGAACCCAGGGCCTCCGGATTAAAAGCCAGACGTAAGACCACTGGGCCACGGACGCTACAAATGCGAAAGTTTGTGAGTGTGTATGCTAACCATATTACAAGCTTTTAATTACTTTCACCTGTCTGTTGTCTGTCTGTCTGTCTGTCTGTAATCAAATCTTGCAAGATTAATTTGACCCACTTCTCGGTTTCCAATTGAGCTGAAAATTTGCATGCGTATGTAAATCGGATGACAATGCAATATTTTTATGACATCGAGCTGATCTGATGATGGAGCTGGAAGGTGGCCATAGGAACTCCGTCATAAAACAACGCAACCCCATCGAGTTTGGGCTCATTTGATTCGTCTTGACGAGTACTTTATGATGCAAGATGGTAATAATAATAAAAGCTTGTTTTTAAAAAGTTTTTTTTAAAATTTCACTTGTTATGATCATGCTAACACATGCTACAAGTACAGCGGGTAACTCCGCTGGGCGCAGCTAGTAATAATATAACCATGAACAGTAAAACTGCAAACTTTTTTTAAGCAACGAACCATACGAAAATTTCAACAAAAACACACTAATAAAAATCATCGTAAAGCCGCGTCTCCAGCTCGTGTTTTGGTCTACACAACAAAAACATGTTTAGGCGACAACAATTCTAGGCGATTTTAATGAATATTGGTATTGTGTTTATGTTGTACGTGCTTTCCATCCGGTATGGAAAGCAAAAACATTGTTGATGCAACCAAAAATGTGTAGTTTGACAAAGTTTTGTGAGAAATATTGTCGTGTTTTTGTTGATTGTGTAGACCAAAATAAGAGCTGGAGACGCGGCTTAATACAATCTTCTAAATATATAAAAGGAAAGAATGACTGATTGACGGACTGATCTATCAACGCACAGCCTAAACCGCTTGACGAATGGGGTTGAAATTTGGAACATAGATGTTTTGTGACGCAATTCTCCGCTAAGAAAGGATTTTGCACTGCGGGCAAAGCCGCGAGCATAAGCTAGTTACAAATATTTTAATTCAGACATATTAAACTTATGCTTGGATTTTCTGTAGATCGGCTTGTGGCCGATCTGTGGTTAATAAAAGTGTTCTTTACTGCTGTAGCAGCTGTAGTATTGTTAGTTTGTTTTTCTCAATAAAGGCATTTGCCACGTTTTCAAATTACATAAGAATTTTCATAATATGTACAGTCAACTACAAAGAGATGTATCCATGTTAGTCCTACAAAATGAAGGAACTTTTAGTATGCAAAAATTATTTACCCTTACTTCGTGACATTTTCAGTATCCACCAAATCTTATGGCTCATTCTCATGGAATCTATTCTCATCGTCACCTTCATGGCAATTCTTATTTATTGCTTATTTGTAATGTTTATGTATAATATTGTATAGAGCTGGATAACACGAGTAAACTTTTATATAAATTATTTAAATCGTACTGTTATCCCGGGTAGGAAATTTTGGGTTTTAAAAAAAAGAATTTTTGATTATTTAAAAATAGAACCAGCGCGGACGAGAGTTGGGAAATGACTGAGGAGGGTAATCTGTGTGTGGGCGCAAGATGCGAAAGGGATGCTGACGGAGTAGAAAATATAGTGCGAGAGTAAAGAATATAGTAACAAGAAAGGGGGCATAACACCTCCCCCAACAAAAGTAAACTCACGGTTTGAAGTATATATAAGAAATCATGTAGTGCGTAGGCGGGGCGGAGTGTTTGGAGTCAGGGATGGAAGGGATATATTTTCGGGAGCTGGTTCGTTTTTATTACGTACTAAAAAAGGACAATTATAATAGAACTTAACAAATATACCTATAACTATGATTATTGAAACTATGCTAATACAGAAACCAGTATAATTCAGGATTGTGTCATTAGGAAGTGGAATATCATCATCATCGTCAGTTGCTAAGTGATCAGGAATATTATATGCAAAATCATCAAATTTTATATTATCTAAATTAACATTTTCAATTTTGGATGAGGAAAGATTGTAATTTAGTTTTGAAAATTTATTTATGTTGCAACATGTATCGTTTATTATGTTGAAATTTGAGATGGCTGGGTTGGTAGTGATTTGAACATTTTCTTTTGTTTCCAGTTTAGTTTCTCTGCAGAATGCAATGCAAGGTGGTTTTAAAGTTAATATACCCGTTCCTATTATGACATTCTCCTTCACAAATGTTGAATTGCAATATATTGTAAGTTTGACAGGTTTAGATTGCGTGAATATCCATTTGTTGCCGTTTAATTGGTGCCAAATATTAATATTACCAAAAATAAAATTTGTTTCACAATAATTGGGCATAGTATCGATAACTTTAGTTATTACATCGGTTTCACAGGTTGGATTAGTTGCGACATTGAAAACATCTATTGGTTTACATATAAATGATTTACCTAAAATAGTCTTACACATTATATCTAAATTATCCAAATAAAAATATATCTTACGATCTTCGCTTATACCTAAATAGGGCTTATGCGGCGTAATCAATGCGAAAGAGTTAGGCTTATTACTATCGTGTGGAACCGGGATAGATACAGATTTATATAGATTGTAAGTAGCTAAATCGACCATAGGCATTTTAATCACAAAAAATAATTTATCGTTGAGGAAATATGTAATGATATCCGATAAATTGATTAACAAGTGTAAGTTGTCCAAATTCAAATCTAGGGGTAATTCTTTATACTTGGGTAAGTTCTTGACATTATTCGTTAATTCGTTAAATAACTGTTGTGGGGTGAGGATTGACGGATGCAGTGTATTAGTTTTTGCGAATAAAATGCTGTTCACAATATCTTCCATCTTATACGAAAACGTTAATAAATGAGCTTGTAGTACATTCAATATTTCGTCTAAGTTATTCCTAAAGTAAATAGAATTAGTAACTTCAGAGATGTTTTTTACAGCCAGTGATATCTTTTCCATCGCATTATTTAATAGAAACTCATTTTTATTTAGTTCTAAAATAGAAGAGTTAATATTAGAAATGGCAGTTTTTGATATGAAAATATTCCGAGAGAGGCTGTTGACTAATTCCTTATCAGTGCTTTGTAATTTTTTTATAGCTTGGTTATATTTTTGTGCATCATCTTCGTCAAGGGTGCCGAAAATGTGCCGGAAAACTGTTCCTACGGCGGAAAACCAAGCAGACCTTTTAGTGTGAGTAGGTAAAAGGTGTGAAATCGAATTAAAGTCACGGATTATGTCTTTAAAAAGGGAATCAAGGGGTTGAATCATATTGTTACATTCGATATTATCAATTGATTCGCTTTGTTGGCACATATATCTTATTGCGCCGAAAACAGCTTTGATATTTTTCAATGTGCAAAGTTGCAAAGGAAATGTCCATGGGAATCAAAATGTGAATATGATCTCTTGTTATTCTTACTGTCCCAGATGGGTCGAAGAAGATACCGGGGCTATCGGTGATGGGTTGAACAAATTCCTGAGACATAGCAGGAAGAGATTGCATTGTCAGTATAATTCTGGAAAAGGAAAATGTGTATTTTAATAATTAGTAATAGCAGGTCTAAACAGAATTAGCAGTAGCTAGCTTGATTTGGTCAAAGTGGTGTCTGACGTGTCTGCGATTGATTAGAAGGGTAGCAGTGTTGTTATCGTGCACCTTCATGATTTTGTACGGGCCTTTCCATAATGGAGACAGCGCCTTCCTTAGTCGCAGATGATTCTTCAAGTAAACGAGGTCTCCTATTTTAAATTGAACGCGTCTCGTATGACTGTCATAGTAATTTTTTGATTTTTCTTTTGAATTTTGGATATTTTTGACAGCTTTGTCCCTTGAAAATTTGAGTCGGTGACAGAGCATTTTTAGGTACTCTGGGTAAGTTGCATTAGGATGCGAGTCGTAGATGGAATCTGGTAAGAAAGGTTTATGGCCGAATATAAGTTCATAGGGTGAGTAATTCGTTGTGCAATGGATATTGGTATTATAAGCAAGGAAAGCAGTATAAACATAGCGGGACCAATTATCCTGATCGTCGTTTACGAAAGATTTCAGATATTCTTTCAGAGTTGAATGGCTGCGCTCAAGCGCACCTTGTGTCTGCGGGTGATACGGGCTTGACCATAATTGTTTTATCTTCAGATGTTCACATGTTTTCTTGAAGAGCTCTGCGGTGAAGTTAGTACCCTGGTCTGTTAATATAGTTTTAGGTATTCCGAACAAAGATATGAAATGTATGAGGCATTCGCTAGTTTCTTCGGCTGTTGTGGATCTAATGGGATATGCCAGAGAAAATTTAGTAAGGTCATCTTGCAACGTTAATATATATTTAAGTTTGGCTGGACCTGATTCAGGAAGTGGGCCTACTATGTCCATTGCCAGACGTTGAAATGGGGCGTTAGACGTTGTCGTTATTTGCATGGGAGCTTTATGAATTTTCCGAAGTGCTTTATTTTCTTGACAGAGTTTGCAGGATCTTACGTAGTCCTCGATATCAGTGCGCATTCCCTTCCAGTGGTACTTTTCCTGTATTCGCTTTAACATCCTGACACTTCCCAAATGACCAGCGATGGGAATGTCGTGATTTTCATGAAGGATTTTCTTAATTTCACTCAGCGATGGGAATATAACAGTGTTACGGTGAATTGAGATAAGGATGTTGGTGTTGTGGAAAAGATCATGTTATATAATTTTGTGTATGAATGCGCTTCGAATGGATTTCTAAAATCTGTTATACTTATTGGAGTTGCCGGTTGTTGAATTAGACTATTACGTAGGTTTCGCAGGGATAAGTATACATCTTCATAGCTCGCGGTATCGAAATGGTTGACTTTGGTAAAGAGGAAATATATGCAGCGGTTATTGTGAACGAAATTAAGGAATGAATGCAAAGTTCGCTCTTTATTTAAAATTTCGGCTCCCTTGTCAATTTCAGATAATATTTCTTCAAGATAAGGATTACTTTCGTCAAGATCTATAGAGGTAGGTATAATTAATATTTTATCATTGCTTTTAAAGATGTTAGTATTGTTTTCTAAAATCATCGCATCGGATGTAAATTTCCTACTATTCATAATTTTTAAGAATTGGGAATAATTATTATTAATTTCTGTGTTTTGTTCATTTTCAGGTTGATTGGGACTGGTACTATCCTGGGTTGGAGAGGTCATCGTAGGAGAGTCACTGTTGGCGTTTGAATCCAAAGGTAAGTCGGTAGTTAAACGAGGAGCGAGTCCGGATGTAGAAGGCAGATCCATAGTAGGATCGGAGAAGAATCGAGGATTCAGAGGTAAGTCAACATTAGGATTAGTGATTTCAGGAACCGGTGAGTTCGGAAGCAGTGGTAGTGGATTTTGCACTGGATCTGGTAAGTCGAGGGGACTGAAGTCAGTGTTTCTTTGATCATCGAAAGGGCTGATATCGTCAAAATTCAGAGGATCTATATTTTCGATAGGATTTACAGGGTACCGAGAAAGCGCGTCTGCGGCTGCGTTTAATTTGCCCTTTTGGTAACCAATTTCATATTCATACTCGGATAGTTTGAGTCGCCATCTTTGAAGTTTGCTACCTGGGTCTTTGTGATTCATAAGCCAAGTTAATGGTCGATGATCAGTAATTATGTGGAATTTTTGACCATAAATATATGGGTGGAAGTTTTTGCAGCCAAAAAGAACAGCCAGAAGTTCTTTCTCCGTGGTATTGTAATTCGATTCGCTTTTGTTGAGTGTTCGTGATGCGAAAGCTATTGGTCTCTCGTGTCCTCTAGGTCCTTGGGAAAGGACTGCACCTATTGCATAATTTGATGCATCGCAAGTCAAAATAAAGGGTTTGGAAAAGTCTGGATATATCAAAACTGGCGCTGAGGTAAGTTTATGCTTAAGTTCATCAAATGCGACTTGTTGTTGATTTTCCCAGAGAAATAGAACGTCCTTTTTAAGGAGATGAGTCAACGGCTTGGCAATTTTTGAGAGATTGGGAATAAATCGGCGATAGTAATTTACGAGGCCTAGAAAGGATTTTATGTCCTTAGGACATTTTGGAGTTGGAAATTTGGTAACGGCTGCTATTTTCTAGGGATTGGGCTTGACACCTTCTTCCGTAATCACATGCCCAAGATAAGCAACTTCCCGACGTAAGAATTCGCATTTATCTGGTTGGAGCTTCAAGTTAAAGTCCCTGAGACGCCTAAAGACGAGTTCTAGATTTTCGATGTGACTGGCAAGGTCATGTGAATATATAACAATGTCATCTAAATAAACGAAGCACCGAATATCTTGAAGGCCGGCTAGTGCAGTATTCATTAGGCGTTGGAAGGTTGCCGGCGCGTTCTTGAGTCCAAAAGGCATTCGGGTGAATTCGTAATGACCTTGAGGTACACTGAATGCTGTTTTGGGTGCGTCATTTTCATCCATGGGAATTTGATGAAACCCGGAAGCGAGATCTAGTGTAGAAAAATATTTGCTTTGTCCGAGTTGATCTAAAATTTCGGATATCTGAGGGAGCGGATAACTATCTCCTATGGTGACGTCATTGAGTTTGCGATAGTCTATGACCACGCGCCATTTGCGTTCACCTGAAGCGTCCAATTTTTTTGGAACGACCCAGATAGGTGACGACCAGGGGGACATCGATGGTTTTATTATACCTTGTTCTAGCATTTGATCTATCTGTTTGGCTACTTCGGGTTTATGAATTTCAGGAAAGCGATAGGATTTTACATGGATTGGGTTTTGTGACGTGGTTTTGATCTCGTGTTTGACTGCATTAGTAAGTGTGAGCTTATCACCGGGGATATGGAAGATATCGGAGTATTCAGAGCAAATGTCATGTAGAGCGTTAGCTTCTTCTGTATTTAGATGTTTTGTTCGAAGAAGATTCAAGACTTCCTGGGAACGTAGATACGCGTCGTTGTTTTGGCATTGGTCCTCCGTGGTAACATGGATTGGTAAGTAGCTTTCGTCATCTTGGCACAGTGGAACGAGTTGGATATTTAGGTTAGATTTAAGGGTCACAGGTGAGTCAGAAGTATTAATTACTGAGACATTGATTCTTTTATTTTCCTTGACATTTACTAAACAATTTGCAATCAGAATATTTTTGAATTGTTTTTGATCTAGAACTAATCCTTCTTTAATTTCAGGGTTAGAAACGGAGCATTCAATCATAGTCTCGGATCTAGGAGGAAGAGAATAAGTAGGTTCATAAAATTGCAACGGTATTTGGATATTATTAATAATGAGTTTGTCCGTATTGTAATCGATATTGCAACCGAAGCTGTTTAACATATCTGTTCCGATTATACCGTCGAATGGAAGGTGGATTTTGTCAATTACGTGAAATTGGTGGAACAATGTTGAACAAGAATTGGTAAGGTCAGTGAAGTGCATCCCGAGTTGGAAATGTCCCAGAGTTTTTGTAGGTCCATGGTCACCGGGATCAATACCCTTAAGGTGGATAGGTTCTTTTACTAAGTTAGGAATTTTTGGTAGAGCGGTTGATTTAATAAGGCTTACTGTTGCGCCGGAATCAACTAGAAGAGTTAGGGGCGTATCCGAAACTGTAGAGTTTATTTGAACAATAGGGAGTAGGGTTTTACCGGCGGAGTTAATTTTGAAAACTTCAATTAGATTTTTTGTTTTAAGTGGTTCAGTGTGTTCTGGAACAGTAAATTCAGAGGATTTGGTAGGAAAAGTTGGAACAGCGGATTTAGTAGGCATGGTAGATACGGCGGATTTAGTAGGAATAGTAGATACAGTGGATTTAGTAGGAATGGTAGATGCAGCGGATTTAGTAGGAATAGTAGATACAGCGGATTTAGTAGAAATGGTAGATACAGCGGGTTTAGTAGGAATGGTAGATACAGCGGATTTAGTAGAAATGGTAGGTACAGCGGATTTAGTAGGAATGGTAGATACAGCGGATTTAGTAGATATGGTAGATACAGTGAATTTAGTAGGGGTAGTAGATACAGCGGATTTAGTAGGGTTTTTGGATACAGTGGTTTTAGCAGCAGAACTATAAGAGTCAAATCTGGAAACAGCGATTGAGCCACTGTGAATTTGGGGCTGGTTACCCTGGTTGTCAGTGGATTCGGAAACAGTGAGGCTCAGTGGGTAGAAGCGATTTTTGGAAAGCAGTGACTCGGAGGTATCGATTTCTGTTCTAGAGTTTCCCGCACGATACTGAACGGGAATACCTACTCGTTTAAATGAGACTGGTCGGTTTCAGCGTCATCGAGGTCAGATGAGTCAACGCAGTGAATTGGTTGGTTGCGTCGTTGGGTATTTTGGTTACCACTATTTTGGTTAAGCCTTCTATTATTATTAAATTCGCGTTTCCTACAGTTCTCGATAGTGTGCCCCACATTTTTACAGTATCGGCAAATTGGGGCATTTGAATTCGATCTAGGTTGACCTTGAGCTGAAGGTTGGGTCCTCGAGAACGAAACAGTGCTATTATTTTGCCTGCGTTGTTCAAAATTATTAGATGTGCTAGGAACATTGTTTGAAAATTTCCTATTTGTAATGCCAATGACTTTTTCCTCAGCGGTAGCAAGGTTAATAGCTTCATTTAAATTGGACGGGTCTCTGCACCTAACTACTGTCGACAACGGCGGCTGAAGGCCTATGATGAAAACGTTAAGAGCCAAGTCTTGCATAGCGGCAACCCTACCTGCTAATTCGTCCTTTTTTTTAGTAGGAATAGAAATATTAATTTCTGTTAAAACCTTGGCTAAGCACGATTCAACTCTGAGAGAATACTGATTGACAGATTCGTTACGACCTTGTTTGCACTCTTGAAGATCAGAGAGAAGGTATGCATAATGTTTAGTGTCACCAAATTGCGTCTTCAAAAAATCTTCAAGTTGTGCCCATTTAGTGAACTCTTTGATGGCGCATGCCGTCTCCGCTTTACCTTCAAGACGGCTTAAAATATATTTCAGAAGAATATCTGATTGAGAGCTAGAAGCAAGCTGTATAGCATTGCGGCAGTTGTTTAGGAACGGTGTTAATTTTCCTTGGGAACCGTCGAAGGTCCCTATAAATTTCAGTAGGACGTTTAATTCGATTTCAGACGTTTTTACGTGAGAATCTTCTTCTTTTAAATCTTTTGATTTTGACATATTTAGTATAAGTATGTAGCTGGTTACTTGTATGAATTAAAATAAACCAAGGTCAATAAAAAAAATAGCGTAGTTAAAAGAGGCACAGATACACTGTCTGGACTCGGCGTTATCAGTTCTAAGAAATTCGCCACCTGATAAGACTATGCCCTAGGTTGTTATGGGTTTACATAGAGTGTATAAATGTTTTGATGTGGTAATTATTAACTACAAAATCGTCACGTTTTATCTCACACACACATCAACACAAAACAGTTTAAAGTCACAGGATAATTCACTTACAGGATTTGCACGAACATATTTCACCTCACAGGATGCAGCGATGGATACGGTGTTGTCCTTTCCAGGACTCACAGCCACAGGATGCGGCGATGGATACGGTGTTGTCCTTTCCAGGACTCACAGCCACAGGATGCGGCGATGGATACGGCGTTGTCCTTTCCAGGACTCACAGGCATAGAATGCGGCGATGGATACGGCGTTGTCCCTTCCAGGACTCACAGACAAAGGATGCGGTGATGGATGCGGCGTTGTCCTTTCCAGGACTCACAGGCATAGGCACACACAGCGACGTTATACAGAACGCTTTACTAGAACTTTTGGATTTTTGCACTTTATTTATTTTTGCACTTTATTTATTTTTGCACTTTATTTATTTTTGCACTTTCACAAAAAATAATTCGGGTTAGGCGTTCCGGGGATTTTTGAAAATCCCTTAAGCTGCCACCAATGTTATCCCGGGTAGGAAATTTTGGGTTTTAAAAAAAAGAATTTTTGATTATTTAAAAATAGAACCAGCGCGGACGAGAGTTGGGAAATGACTGAGGAGGGTAATCTGTGTGTGGGCGCAAGATGCGAAAGGGATGCTGACGGAGTAGAAAATATAGTGCGAGAGTAAAGAATATAGTAACAAGAAAGGGCGCATAACAGTACGTTTCATTTCGAAGAAAAACAGTTTTGAAATTTTCGGCGCCACGAAAGTGATTCAGTCATTATTTTTTCACAACTTTTTCAAGTAAACCCCTTTTAAAAGACTAAATCTACCAAAAATGTACAATAAAACGACATTCTACGCAACAACAAACCTTACTACAGAAGAAAATATGCGAAATTTGAGATATTACTTTACCTTTCACTTTACTTTTTTATTAGGCAGAAATTTGGTATGTATGTTTTTAAACCCTAACATAACAGATAAAGTACTTTTTAGTTGGTAAAAGGCCCCTTTCTAAACAAAACAATACAAAAAAATCACTTTCGTGGCTTAAAAATCACCTTCATGGTAAAAAACGCCATGAAGGTGATGCCACGTTGGTGACGAAAATATCCCTTTTTGGTGAAATTCTGGAAAGTTTAAGTATAATGTATAAAATTAAATACTACATCTTTATCTCGCACATTTTGGCGTTTCAAAAAGCTAGCTTTGATTTAAATAACTAAAATACAATGCATAAAAATTTTATCCATGCAAGTGATCGGTACACCCATGAATAAATTGAAACTTAGCAATTATATTTTTTCCCACGGCTCGATAAGTCCTAGATCCTACTTCTACGATTGCAGAACATGGCCATCATTGAAATGAATCGATCTCTGTATTGGATTGTTGATGTTGTGTTTAACAGCAGCCGTTAAACTATGCAAATTTAAAGCACCTAAAATCGTGTGACCGCCGCTTTATTGTCGTTTTAAATTCAAAATAATAATGAAATCCTTTTTTTAGACTGTATACCGTAAATTGTATTTTTTGCGCAAATTTTGGTATATGTTATATACAGATACACCGAAATTTGTTAGAGTAGTGCCCAAATGTTTCACTGCAACGGAAAGTGTGACACCATGAGAATACGAAAAATGGGCCCGTTTTTGACCTTTCATGTTAAATTTTATTATTATCTCTCTATTCTCTATTAATGACAATCTTTATTTATTTTGTAGCTTAATATATGTTTTATCCACCTATCCAAAATTCATGTCTCTTTCTTTAACCGTTTAGGAAATATAACCGTGTGACCATCAAATTTAAGCTAAAATGAGAATGAGCCTTTACTATATTCGATTCATTTTAAATGCTATTATTATGTATCACCTAAGGAAAAGTAGTGGGATACATCATTGTTGCATATTAAACGAGTCGATGATAATATAAAGTTTATTTATTTATTTTTATTTATTTATTTATTGTTAATTACAACGGTAATACAACCACTTACAGTAATCAACACAATATTTACAAAAATAAAATACACATTAAAATAATTTTAAAAGAACACACATTGTTGACATTAAAAAGAAAATATAAATCAACATTAAAACAAACATTCATAATTCACGCTCACAATATTTCAAACACGCTAACAATACTTGGCACCAATCATCCGCATTTGATTGCTACTAGAAATGTCACGAACCAAGGGTAGTTCATTGTGGCAAATGAAAATTTACTTCATTTTGTAAGCCTAACATGGATACATCTCTTTGTAGTTGACTACCTACTTATATAATAAATAATATATATTTGACGACCTCTGTGGCGCGGTGGGCTAATACCCGCCTGCAACGCAGAAGGTTGCGGGTTCGATTCCCGCATGAGGCAAATATTTGTGTGATCCACAGGTATTTGTTTCTGGTCTGGGTGGTTTTCAATATCTATTATAAGTATGAATTTACAAAAGAAAAGTATATAAGTATTATATCCGTTATCTAACCACCATAACACAAGCATTAAGTTGCTTAGTATGGGGTTAGGTGGCGCTGTGTGTATTGTCCTGAAATATTTATTATTATTATTAATATTTGAAGAAACTCACCTACGTTTCTCGTTAACTACTACGTAGATCTGTATTTACCTACTACTATTTGTATTTGTAAAGCATAATTTAATTTCGGTCTGAGTAAATAATTAATTTGAATTTAATTGAAAATTCTTTTAGATTTACAAAATAATCAGAGTAATTAAAATGTTTACAAATATAGTTTGCGCAGTGCACTGGGTAGCACTGTACTAGTTATGGGCAGCGTTATCTCTTACCATCAGGAGAACGTCTTGCTCGTCTTCTTACTTCGTTGTATAAATGTAGATATTATATTTTACTTTAAATACCAACTTTTTACTTTTGTGTACAATGAAGCGTTCGCTATCAGTTACTTTAAACTTTTTCTTGGCACTCACCCTTTCTGGATAAGGTCAAATTCTGTGGGCTAAAACCCAGTTGCGATTCAAAAGGTTGTGAGTTCGATTCTCGCCTTAGACAAATCTTTTTTTTTTTTTTGCGAGGAAGTAAGAAAACGAGGAAGACCCTCTCCTGATGTTAAGAGATAACCCAGCCCATAATCAGTACAATGCCTCTTAGGATTTCACAATGATGTAAAATTCTAGGTAGCACCAACGCTTCTTACTCAAGAGTCATAAGATGTTAAGACTCTTTAGCAGTAAGAGCTCTTTAGACCTCTTTAGTGTAAAAGTCTTTTTTTTTAAGTAGCGTCCGTGGCCCAGTGGTCATACCTCCGACTTGTAAGCTGGAGGTCCTGGGTTCAAATCTCAGTGTGGCAAAGATTTTCGCCTGGACGCTACCGTGTTTCGGAGGGCACGTAAAACTGTGGGTCCCGGCTGTTTCCTATAAGATATGTAGGAGGCAGTCGTTAGGTCATGTTGCAGGCACAGTAGTAATCTCGGCGACCTGAAACTGCAACATATAGGTTGGCCACACGACCTATAATTTGTGATTTGACTCTGACAGTGTAAGTAGGGTAACCTGTTCTGTTGGAGTATAAACCCCAATTATTATTATTATTTAGCCCAGAAATTTCACTATTGTGTGATCTACAGATGAGTACATAATATTATGTATTTATAGTTGCCCTAAGGCTGGAGAAAATGGAGGCTGACATAGGAAAAGGGCAGAAAAGGGTAACTAAATATAACTCTAATTTAATTAAAATTATGTTTTTCTTATAAAAGAAAAGTTTATTTATGTATGTTTAATATCAGTTATCTATTCACTATAACACGACCTTTGAGTTGCTTAGCTTTGTATTAGTTGGCCTTAATTATTTATTTATTTTTATTTATTTCTATATTAAGAAAAGAGCTAATAATTACGTATATTTAACATAATATTATCAGTCAAACATTGGAATATTTTATGCATTTTCACTTTTATCACCAACGTGGAGAGATAATAAAATAATTTATGATATTCGTGCTTATAGTTAAGTTCAGTGACATAACGACTTATAGAGATATTACCGGAGGAAATGATGAAAAATTACGTAGTATTTCATCATATAAAACAATCATCATCGTCGTCTCAGCCGTAGGACGTCCACTGCTGAACATAGGCCTCCCTTTTGGACCTCCATACATACCGTTTGGAAGCGACCTGCATCCATCGTCTTCCGGCGACCTTTATAAGGTCGTCTGTCCACCTTATGTATGGACGTCTTACGCTGCGTTTGCTAGTCCAATATAAAACAATACTTAGTAAAATTACTGGGCAGAAGAGTCTTAACATATTATCTCTTACTCTTGAGTAAGAATGTTGGTGCTATGTGCCCAGAATTTTACATCATTGTGAAATCCTAGGTGGTACTGCACTGATTATGGGCAGCGTTATCTCTTACCATCAGGAGAGCGTCTTGCTTGACTTCTTTACTTTTTTGCATAAAAAAAAATTTTTGGCAATTTTTTTTTTTTTTTTATGTTATGAAGTAGAAGACGAGAAAGACGCTCTCCTGATGTTAAGAGATAACGGCTGCCCATAATCAGTACAGTGTTACCTAGGATTTCACAATTATGTGAAATTCTAGGAGCACTGCACCAACGCTTCTTACTCAAGAGTCATGAGATGTTAAGACTCTTTTGCCCAGTAATTTCACTAGCTACAGTGCCCTCCTACCGGAGCACAGTGATATTTGCACATCACTGCTCAGGCGGTAGAAGACGACCTCCTGCAAAGGAAGTCTACCTCCGGTAAATCGCCGCTTTTCCTACAAAATCCTAAAACTGAATGAGTGTTACGTATGAAAATGTATTTTGCCAATACTATAATTAGAACAAATAGAATAATACTGTATTGTACCTTTTATGATATTATGTGTCAAAGTAGGTAATCTCGGAGTAATGTAATAGTAATATTTTCTGTTAATATCTTTCAGAAAATGTAGAGGTATTTTGCTGTGCTGGTATTTTTTACGTTGAAGCTATTTTTACATATTATAAGTAATTTTAATCAAGTTTTAACACAGAAATCTATATAACCGAATTTTTTTTATACAAAGAAGTAAGAAGACGAATAAGACGCTCTCCTGCCCCTCAAGCATAGACGCTTCGTAGACTTGTCTTGCTGTCAAGTCTTCCCATACCTTCACACACAGAAGTAATACAACTAGAAGTACCCATTTTATGTGTGAGTGTGATGGCAATAGGAAAAATTCTGTGTGAAGAAAAAGGAGAACCTATTTTTTTGTCTCACAGGTGGCCACGATGATGTGACCCCCCTGCATTCACAAAAGTACAATGAATGGTATAAACAGTTCTACTCTAGAAGTTTCGTCGGGATCCCGTGTGTCATGCTACGGCCACTGATGGTAAGAGATAACGCTGCCCATAATTATTACAGTTACCTTGGATTTTACAATGATGTATTTTAGGTGCACTGCGCCAACACTTCTTACTTACGAGTCATAAGAGAGAGAGAGAGAGTCTTAAGAGTCATTGTATTGTTTTTATGTTGTTTTCACTAGCCGTCGAATAAATGATTTTTCTTTCTTTCTTTCTTTCTTTCATAAGATGTAATATATGATGATCATATATCGTCCCAACGACCTTATTATTTTGGCCTGTAGGGACACATTATTATCAGTATTTTTAAAACAACACATTATTAAAGTATTATCAGTATGTTTGAGGTTTTGTGAGCGTCATATATGAATATATTTTATGTTTATTAATTTTCTTTTTAAAGTTTAAGTATGTTCATTTATTAACCCCCGACGCAAAAACGACGGGGTGTTATAAGTTTGACGTGTCTGTCTGTGTGTGTGTGTGTGTCTGTCTGTGGCATCGTAGCTCCCAAACGGATGCACGGATTTTGATTTAGTTTTTTTTGTTTGAAAGTAGAGTTAGTCGAGAGTGTTCTTAGCCATGTTTGGTGGAAATCGGTCCAAGATGGCCGACGCTACAAAATGGCGGATTATTTTTTTCTTCCACGACCCCCTCAATATGGGTATCAAATGAAAGGGCTTAACGAGTAGAATACAGCCCACTATATAAAAAGTAAAATCCAAGATGACCGCCATCAAAAAAATGGTGAATTACGTATTGCGTTGGGGTTTTTTTAAATTTTTAATTTAATTCACTTGTTAAAGTTTAAGTATGTTTATTTATTTAATTTCATGTTAGTCTCTTTAAGCTTTTTTAATGTTTGTTTTCGATTTAAATTTTTGTATTAGGACATTCCTAATCCCCTTTTGGGTTTTTTTGTTTAGGTTGTGTTTTTATTTTTGTTTTTTTTTTTTTGTATTAGGTTTAAATAATTGTTAATATTTTTTTTTTTGTAAATACTAGATACCTTTCTGTTAATTAACGTAAGTGTAAGTGTAACGTTTTAATTAACATTAAACAATTACCTATATTATTGATGATGATGACGTAGAGCGACTGTCCGGACGCCCCCGCCGTCGGCAGTCGTCTCGGCAACAGTCCATGTAAAATTATGAATTAAATCTAGTGTTTTTTTGTGTTGCGTTCATATCTGCAATCAGTCTTTATTTAATAAAACAGTACATGCTGACAGTTACAAGCACCAACACGCACATACAGGTTGTATAAGACAAATAAACAATAAAATATTCATACAGATCACCAAGTCTGTCAGTGTGTATGTCGGCATCCTAAATTGTCTGCAGAAAGTTATTTAGAATTGCGATTGCTCTCACAGTAGGCGCGTTATTTGCGTAGTGTGTTCGTAGCGAGACCTTATTTGTAAAAAGGCGATGATGACGACGCCCAGTGCGCATGTTAATTCTTTAGACTATGAGCGGATTTGCTGGAGGTATATTGGACATTTCAGGGAATTAATCCAGTGATCATTTCCCTGCTTCGATTTCAATCACTTGTCGAGCTCCATGATGTGCTGTCTCTTTAGCCTCTTCGGATAGCTCATGGATGTCAGCTGTGTAGCCAGATGATTTGGGTGATTGAGCAAGCGCTGTCTGTATCTGGTGGAGAACTGTTTAACTTCCTCGCTTACTGTGATAAAACAAGTGAATTAAATTAAAAATTAAAATAAACCCAACGCAATATAAATTTATCATAGTGCGTTGTATTCTAATAGTTAAGCCCTTTCATTTGATACCCATATTGATGGGGTCATGAAGAAAAATGTTATCCGTTATTTCGTCGGGGGTTAAAAAGGGTTTTATAACAAACTTTTTATTTCAAACCACTCGGAGTTACAAACCATATCTACATCTTCCCCAACAGGTTCAAGACAGTACGAGTAAATACATCTACAACACCAGTGGTGACGCAGTCTCAGTTAGGGTTAACATTCAACTTGACACCTCCCCACTCCCCATACATTGCCGATCCCTTGTTAGATAAGATCACATAAATAGATAAGAAGAAGTACAATCACACAATGATCCCCAAAATAGAGGCATTATTATGAGATTTATTACTGACTAGTGGACCAGCGCCAGTGTTGCTCTAATATGTTAATATACTAGCTGCGCCCAGCAGTTTTACCCGCTGTTCTATAGCCTATGTGTTATTCCAGAGTCTTAGCTATCTCTATACCAATTTTCAGCTCAATCCGTATACCCGTTTAGGCGTGAAAGAGTAACAAACATCCTGACATCCAGACATCCATTCTTACAAACTTTCACGTTTATAATATTAGTAAGATACAGCATTACAATAATATTATTAGGTAATGATTTTTCAAATGAGATTAATAAATGCAACTTTTCATATTGGTCACTCTATACAGTCATTAGAGAGTGTTCTATTTTAATTTGTTTACGAAGGGGTGGCAAGACAATTTCCATAATGGGTACGTGATGTGCTTCGGGCATTAATTGCTCTACTAATACATAAAGCATTAAAAGAAGTTTGTTTTTTTCCCTTAAGGGTTAAAACTACATTACCTGTATCTACTTGAAGTCTATAAAGGTGTGGTGTATCTACGTTTGTACAAGTTATAAGCCGATTAAAATAAAATGTTGTTATGGACAGAACGATTCAGGTAAAAGGCGCGCGTTTTTCACCTTTATCGTGTAACTCAATCGTGTATATAGGATTACCAAAACAGTGATTGAAATCTACGTAAATTTAATTAGAAATCCCACTCAAACTAATTGAAATTAACCAAAATACCAGGCGAACAGAAACGCGTAGTGGTTTAAACTACATTCATCAAAATGTAATCAACGCGGCACGATGTTTCTTGTGAAGTGTTACAATAATATTAAAAGGAATGTAATAATATTGACTCACTTAGATGGCGATGTTGTTAAAATTGTGTATCCTTTGTACATATCACAATTTATCTGCTTCAGTTTCAAATACAAAATTCGTGACGGTTTCATCAGTTCCAACCCTATTTACTTTAAAATAGCAATAATCATAGCAGCAATTATATTCGTATTTGCTGGTGTAGAAATCTATCTAATTCCAAGCATTAAGGTTGACTGGGAACGGCAGCAAGATGTTTTTCAAAAGTCTATCGATTATTTCGATTTTATTTATTACATCTCTTATTACATCATGACTACTGTATTTGTCATCTCCAAAAGCAATTATTACATCAATCTTATACTTAACTTCAACTCCATTCACAGAATTTTCAAAAGCTACACCTTCAGTTCAACCATCTTCGCCAATTGGTTTATTCTAATCAGCATTTCCATTTACAATGTTATCGCAATTATTTTTGAAGCTATTATTACAACCAAGTCCATCCAATGGCAAATTTGGACCATCATTTTTGATTTTCTCTTCACATTGTTCGATTATGATACTGTATATTGTATTTGTATGCATAAGTGGCTTAGTAAATACGTTGATATTTGGCCAGAGGAGTTTGAGAAAAGGATTGTAGTTGGTTCTAGGGGAGATTTGGCAGAAATGTACGAAGTTTATATTAATATTCTGGAGTCATTCAAACTGTGTCGCAAACTTTTTCAAGTGATGGTAAGTTGCTTAAAGATTTTTTAATTATTTGAAGAAAGGTGGCATCACGATTTTGAACATCATAAAGCCGGAAACACATTATTAAAACGCGACGTGACGCCACGCGACGACACTCGTTCAGATTGGTCCGTGGCGTTACGACACCCGTCCGGATTGGTCCGTAGCGTCACGTGACCTCACGCCACCCAATCCGGACGGCTGACGTCGCGTGACCTCACGTCTCGTTTTAATAATTTGTTTCCGGCTTAACGTGATCTGCTCTGCCTTGTTAATTGTCATAAATAAAATACCATCATCAGCCAAAAGGCCCACTGATGAACATTAAGTTTCCTCTTTACACTCGTGAGTTGCAGAAAATTCAACTGAATTTATATATTTTGGTAATGTTACAGATATTTTTCCACGTGATTGAGACAACGTTCCACGGCTTGATTTATGTACAGGTTACAATATCGATGCTGAAGGAATACATGAAAAGTCAGGAACTGGTAATGACAAAAGGTTTTTTACACTAGTAGAAGGGCGCTATTTTTTTATCCAAAGAAGTAAGACGAGCAAGACGCTGTCCTGATGTTAAAAGAGTATACTATAATTATCAGTATAACTGCTTAAGGTTTCTCAATGATGTGATATTATACATAGGTGCCTTTATGATATTAGTGTGATCTAAGAATTACTCCAAAAAGATTTTTGTTTAAGGACTTGGAAACGACAATAACTCTAATTTCAATTTTCTTTTGGATGATCAAGAATATTTGTCTTCAATGGATCCTCGGAATAGAAACCGAGAAGTTCTACATCGGAAACGAGAATATACTACAAACATGTCAAAAAAGAATCAAGTGTACAGTGCGAGGGTCAGAGAAGAATATTTGCAAAAATATATTGAGAATAAGCGAAACAGAATCCACGAAGATGTCTATATGTGGATTGTGCCTATTAGATGCGTATCTACCATTAAGATTGATTAGTATAATAGCAACTTATACCATTGTTCTGTTACAGTTTGCTTTGGAATAAATAATTAATTATTAATTGCTCTTAAACATGGGATTTTAATTTACGTACACTGAAACAGAAGTATGCATTGCGCGAATAAAAAGCACGAACACGAGTCGAGATTGCGCCATGTCGTGTCTCTAAACATAATATGGTGATTTGTAATGGTGTATTTCCCTAATTAATTATAATATTTTTACAGAAGATTGAAGTTTCTAATCAGATACGTAACAATTAATCTAAGTTGCTACACAAAATAAAATTAGGATTTCCACTCAAAGTAATTGATATAATTGAAAGTACCAGGCAACTATAAACATAAGGAGTTACAAATAAATGTGTTTTCATCAATATGAAATCCACACGTAACGATGTTCTTCAAAAAGTGTTACAATAAAATTAAAAGAAATGTGGAAGTTTTGAATCATTTGGATCAAGAAATAGTGAAGCAGTTGTATCCTTTGTACATATCAAACTTCATCTGCTTTAATTTTAAATATAAAATTCGTGATGGTTTTATTAGTTCTAACCCTGTTTATACAAATATAATTATTATCATAGCAGCAATTTTCTTCATAGTTGCAAGCGTGGAACTTTACTTAATTCCTAGTATACAACTAGATTGGGAATGGAGACGAAATCCTTTCCAGAACTTTATCGATTTCTTTGACTTTGTCTTTTACACTTCTTACTACATAACAAATGCTGTACTTACTATCAGTAGAAGCAACTTCCACGTCAATCTTATCCTCAAATTCAACTCAATTCATGCGATCTTTAAAAACTACAGTTTCAACTCTATTCTCTATACCAATTGGATTTTTCTCGTAATAATATTTATGTACAACATCATTTCTCTCGTTTTTAACGCTATCATAACTTATGAATCCACTTCTTGGTTAATATATGGAATATTCTTTGATATGTTGTTTACGTTGTTCGATTTCGATATCATGTATTGTATCTGTATGTGTAACTGGCTCAAGAAGTATGTTGATAATTGGCCAGTGGAATTCAAAAAGAGAATTGAGGTCGATTCTAGAACTGACTTAGAAGAAATGTACAATGCCTACATTAATATTTTGGAAGCTTTTAAACTGTATCGTAAACTTTTTCAAGAGAGTGTAAGTTGACACAAATTATGAATAGAGTCTTAAAGGTAGGCAACGTACCAGCGGTACCCCTGGTGCTGCAGGTATCCATAGGCGACGGTAGCCACTCACCATCAGGTGGGCCGTCTGCTTGTTTGTCACCTATTACATAAAAAAAATATATATTTTTGTAACCTACTTATTACTGTCCTTATTTCCATTAGTAATACATTGGAGAAAGCAGCTTTAAATTGTAATGTCTAAACTACATTATTATCGAAATTCTTTTAGAGCATCATTAGTCTACATTTTTTTAGGATACTGAGTGACAACTTTTTTTTCCGCAAAGAAGTAAGGAGACGAGTTAGACACTCTTCTATTGGTAAGAGATAACGCTGTCCATAATCAGTACAGCGCCACCCAGGATTTCACAATGATGTAAAATTTTAGCCAAAGAGCACCAACGCTTCTTACTCAAGAGTCATAAGATGTTAAGACTCTTTAGACCTATATTTTTACTAGTAAGTCAGTTGCGTGATGCCAAGCATCGTGATTGCCCATATCAGACACAGCAAACAGGGTGTTTTAATTTAAAATTCAGCGCGACACTGCACTGCGCCCATCATTAAGAAGAATCTTATGTCTAATGTAGCTTATATTCTATCATTGTTAATATGTGAATGTTAAGAAATAACGGAAGACCAGCGTTGGCTGTTAGCAGCCGGCATTTTGCTGAGTTGGGACCGTTTTGTGCAATGCACAATACACAATATATTACTTAATACCTACTATAATATATTATGCTATTTATATGTTAGTTAATTTTTTGTTCTCTGTTTCATCTATGTATGTAGTGTATTCTACAAATATAAGTGATATCTTTCTTTCTTTCTTGCAAATAACATTATATCTGAACTCTTACAGACACTTTTTCATCTGATAGAGACAACATTCCATGGATTAATTTATGTGCAGATATTAATAACGATTATGAAACTTTACATTGGGAATAACGACCAGGTAATTGAGCTGTGAAGATCTACTTTGAAAATCGCGTAAATTGTCACAGTGATATTCTGTTTAATGTATGTATATCATATCACATCACCAACACGTGTGAAAATCAATATTCTTCTTTTCCCGCACGTATACTACAAAAAGTTTTCCTGTATCAAATTATGGTGTTTAATTAAAAAGTTATCATCCAATAATAGGCAGTGGTACCACTCATGAGAAGTGGGGCGTCTGCTTGCTCACTGCCTGTAACATTATATACAAGTGAATTAAATTAAAAATTTTAAAAACCCCTAACGCAATACGTAATTTACCATTTTTTTGATGGCGGCCATCTTGGATTTTAAATTTTATATAATGGGCTGTATTCTACTCGTTAAGCCCTTTCATTTGTGATACCCATATTGAGGGGGTCGTGGAAGAAAAAAGCAATCAAATTTTGTAGCGGCGGCCATCTTGGACCGATTTCCACCAAACATGGCTAAGAACACTCTCGACTAACTTTACTTTCAAAAACAAAAACTAAATTAAAATCTGTTTATCCGTTTGGGAGCTACGATGCCACAGACAGACACACACACACACACACACATACACACACACACACACACACACACACACACACACACACACACACACACATACACACACACACACACACACACACACACACACACACACACACACACACACACACACACACACAGACAGAGAGACAGACAGACACGTCAAACTTATAACACCCCGTCGTTTTTGCGTCGGGGGTTAAAAAGGTGTAATGTGTGAAATTTTAGCATATTTTATATTTAAGGCCTTCCTAAAATCATCAATGTTAATCCTGATCTTCGTATGGCTATTGAAAAATATTTGCCTTCAATGGATCCTTGGAATACTAAGCGAGAGACTGTACATCGGAAATGAAAGGATTCTGCACACGTGCGAGAAGACAATCACATCTACTCGTATTGGTAAGATTTTAATAAAATTAATGTTCCTTATAGAAAGAGGAAGAAGGAAAAGAAAGGACCTGAGTCTCTAGGAATAGCCTTATTAACCATTAATTATTACAAGCTTTTAATTACTTTCACCTGTCTGTTGTCTGTCTGTCTGTCTGTAATCAAATCTGGCAAGCTTAATTTGACCCACTTCCCGGTTGCCCATTGAGCTGAAATTTTGCATGCATGTGTAAATCGGATGACAATGCAATGTTATTGTGACATCGAACTGATCTGATGATGGAGCTGGAAGGTGGCCATAGGAACACCGTAATTAAACAACGCAACTCCATCGAGTTTGGGCTTATTTGATTCGTATTGACGAGTACTTTATAATGCTAGACGGTAATAATAATAAAAATTTGCTTTTAAAAAGTTTTTTTAAAATTTAATTTGTTTATAATGGCAATAAAAATAGGACAAACATTAAATCTATTTCTTTTTACAAGCTTTTATTTACTTTCACCTCTCTGTTGTCTGTCTGTCTGTCTGTCTGTAATCAAATCTTGAAAGTTTAATTTGACCCACTTCCCGGTGTCCGATTGAGCTGAAATTTTGCATACATGTATAAATCGGATGACAATGCAATAAAAGCTTGTTTTTAAAAAGTTTTTTTTAAAGTTCACTTGTTATTTTTGATGTTACAGACGCAGAGAAGAATATTTGCAAGAACATAATAAGAATAAGCGAAGTAGAATTCACCAAGATGTCTATATGTGGAGTGTGTTTGTTAGAAGCGTATCTACCATTCAGGTTGCTCGGGATAATAGCAACATACACCATTGTACTGTTACAGTTTGCTTTGGAATAAATTATATATTATCATTACCAGCAATTAACAGAAATTGTATAATATTGTACGTATTGGGCTGGTCACATTTGCCGCAGAACCGATAACCGACGGAGTACACGGGTTCTAGAGTGGAGACCGCGTCTCGGCAAACGTAGTGTAGGGCGTCCTTGGGCGAGATGGGGTGACGATATCCGGAAGGTTGCTGGGAGCGGGTGGAGGAGGAAGACGGAGGATCGTGTTGAGCGGCGTGCCATGGGGGAGGCCTATGTCTAGCAGTGGACGAACGTGGGCTGATGATGTACGTATTATGTGATAAATTTAATTTGGAACAACAGGTACGATAAGTAAAAGGGTTAATGATTATAATATTTCAAGTATGAAGAATAGAAAGGATGTTGACATACAATAAAAACTTAAAATAGGATTGATGACAAAATAAATGAATAGCCTAATCGACATGCTATTTATATACTCCACTATAGTTGAAGTACTCGTATAATGACGTTGAAGTGCATCGACTAAAAGTGACTGAGGTGAATTCTTCCTACGCGCCAGGAATTATTATATTTTAATATTGGCATGATAGGTATACATAATATTATCATGCATCGACTTGCAGGGCTATTGGCTATCGCCCACCCACATGTAAAGCACTAGAATCCATAAACAAACATGCATACATTACTTGTTTAAACCTCCTCATTGATATGAGTACAATAACAAACGCAGTAATGTCCTCGAATATTGAAGTGGACATTAATTTTAGTGGGTGTGAATTAGCCAATTGCCCTAATAGTGTATAACTATTTTCTTATGATTACATAATAATCTCTTAGGGATAATTAGAGGTTTAATAATTGAATAATTAATTTGATAGGTGGTCTGTGAAAGGTTCTAAATATTTACCAAATTTCGTCTGATCTAAGTTAGTAAACCAAATTAAATTGAGAGTCCCACTCCGACTAATTGAAAGTACCAGGCAACTATAAACACAAGGTGGTACAAACAAAATATTATTAATCGTCAACATAAAATCTACGCCGCACGATGGTATTCAGGGAGTGTTTCAATAAAATTAATAGAAATGTTGAAGTTTTACATCATTTGGATAAAGATGTTGTGAAAATCGTGTACCCATTATACTTGTCACAATATATCTGCTTCAATGTCAAATATAAAATTCGTAATGGTTTCATCAGTAGTAACTCTATTTTTTCAAATATAACTATTATCTTAGCAACGACTTTCTTTGTGACTGCAAGTGTGGAACTTTATCTGGTTCCAAGTATTAAAATAAATTGGGAATGGCGGCGGGATCCTATGCAGATCGTTTACGATGGCCTGGAATTTATTTTCTATACCACTTATTACATCACAAATACTGTACTCATCAGCTTTAGGAGCAACAACTATGTTAACATTATCCTCAAATTTAATTCCATCCATCCAATCTTTAAAAAATACAATTTTAGCACAATCGTGTACATTAATTGGTTCTTCCTAATAATGATTTGTATTTATAACATTGCTATTCTCTTTTATAATTCTATTGTAACTTATAATTCTCGTCGATTTGTATATGGAATATTCTTTGATATCTTGTTCACGTTGTTTGATTTCGATATCATGTATTGCATCTGTTTGTGTAACTGGCTCAAGAAGTACGTTGATAATTGGCCGGTGGAATTCAAGAAGAGAATTGAGGTCGATTCCAGAATTGATTTAGAAGAAATGTACAATGCTTATATTACAATCTTGGAAGCTTTTAAATTGTATCGAAATCTTTTTCAAGAGAATGTAAGTTGGCTAAGCATAGACATAGTCTTGGATTTCTCTTCCTGCCTTGATCTCACACTAGATGAACACTAGGCACGCACAGCACGTTTTCATTTCATTTCATTCTTGTCACTCGTCAGTTCCAGACTCACCTATTCAAGCATGCTTTCTTATTATCATCAAAGCATCAAGGTAATTGATCATTTAGTTCGCTGTCTAGATAAATGTGGTTTAGATGCTCTATTATGATGTTAACATAATATTCTTTAATAGATTATAATAATATAAAGATTGGGAACTTTACAATTATACAGATTGTTTGTAGTTTCAAATTAGATATCGATTGAGGTCATTCTAACCTTGTTTACAAAATAAATAAAATTAAGAATTCTACTTAAACTAATTGAAAATACCAAGCAACCATAAACACGAGGTGGTTCAAATAAAATTATATTATTGTGTCGTGTAGTCAACACAATGAAATCCACGTGTCACGATGTTCTTCAAAAAGTGTTACAATAAAATTAAAAGAAATGTGGATATTTTGCATCTTTTGGATCAAGAAGTTGTAAAGATTCTGTATCCTTTGTATATTTCACAATATATGAGCTTCAATATTAAATATAAAATTCGTCACGGTTTCATCAGTCGTAACTCTATTTTTTCAAAAATTATTATTGTCATTGCAGCAATTGCTTTTGTGGTTGCAAATGTTGAACTTAATCTATTTCCGAGCATTCAAATAGATTGGGAATGGCGGAAAGATCCTCTTCAGCACTTTACCGATTACATTGATTGTGTCTACTACACCTCTTATTACGTCACTAATGCTGTGCTCGTCATCCGCAGGAGTCATAACTACGTTAATTTTATCCTCAAATTGAACACCATCCATCCAATCTTTGAGAAATATAATTTCAGCACAATCATATTCACAAATTGGTTCTTTTTTATATTTACTTGTATATATAATATTATGATGATCGTTTTCAATGCTATATTAACTTACGAGTCAATTCGATGGTTAGTTTACGGAATAATCTTCGATACTTTGTTCACATTGTTCGATTTCGATATCATGTATTGCATCTGTATGTGTAACTGGCTCAAGAAGTACGTTGATAATTGGCCGGTGGAATTCAAGAAGAGAATTGCGGTCAATTCCAGAACAAATTTAGAAGAAATGTACAATGCTTATATTACTATCTTGGACGCTTTCAAATTGTATCGAAATCTTTTTCAAGAGAATGTAAGTTTGTTAACACAAATTTTCTAAGAAATTTGGTTGTGTACTTATCGCTGTTTAGATGGAATCCGCGTGGTCCGTTTTCCACGTGGTCTATTCATTGTTATTATTTTTCATCAGCTGCTCATTTAACGCCTCTCTCACGCATAACATATTTTCACGAAACTAATCCAAGGTATTCAAGACGTCCTCTGTAATTCAGCACTTTATTATATTATTTATTGTTATTTTAATATCATTATAGCGTCACGGGACGTGTCACGTAACATTGTGGTTGTAAAACCACCGTCCTTCCAGTATATTTCCTCTCCCTGCATGGTTGTCTAGAAGAGATCGCTTCCTTCAAGACCGCCAATCGGTACACCATTAGCTTTAATTTTTGTTGGTGTTCAATTGACCTTTATGTTATGGTATCAATAATGAGTATAGATATTTTTATCTTTATCGTACATGGCGTTCGCATCTTTGAGTTGAAATTCATAGTTTATCACTTAAATTTGAACTCTATGTCATCGTAGAAGATGATAATGAAAGATAGATAGATAGATTTTACTTTAAAGCACACAAAAAAATTACAAACAATATACAACATTAAATACATTTGAAAATGAACAGTGTTACAATTGGCGGTCTTATCGCTAATAGCGATCTCTTCCAGAGGAAGACAACCAAGCAGGAAAGGAAAAATATATGTTTTAGAATGACGGTGGTAATAAAGATATAGGTATGGGAAAACAGAGAAACATAATTTTATAGCTATAACTTATAACAATACACAGATAATGATTTCAATAATATACTAAATATAAAATACACATTGTAATACAAACCAATATATATGAAAAAAAATTATGATGATGTTAAGAATCGTAATCACTTACAGATATTGTTCCACGTGATAGAAACGTTGTTCCACGGATTGATTTACGTGGAGACTACAATCACGATAATGAAATTGTATATTGGAGAAAATGATCAGGTAATTATAGTACATAACTTTACAGTTTCAAATAGGCAGATTGTATTATTGATTGTCAACCATTTTAAAATTGCATCATCAGCTCAACAACATAGAGTCAGAGTGAGAGAATCAGGGCGTTGTGTAAAAATTACGATTGAACCAGTATCTTACTAATACTCGTATTATAAACGTAAAAGTTTGTAAGTAAGTAGGAATGTCTAGATGTCTAGATATCTGGATGTATGTTTGTTACTCTTTCATGCTTAAACGGGTGGGAATTTGGTATAGAGATGGATTAGACCATGGAAAACACATAGGCTTACAGTACAGCGAGTCAAACCGCTGGGCGCAGCTAGTATATTATGATTCTGAAGCTGAACAACCGTTACCAGCGTTATAATTGTGGCAATTAAGAAGTAACAAACATAATTTTAACACTAAACAGAATATTTGCATTCGAATAATATTCATATGTGCGGTTTTTCCACTCGCTGTACTGGTGGTACTTTGGCGAAACTAGTTACAAACCACTGGACAAAACCGTGTCGCCAAGCGGTCATTGTGACCGTGTTCCGGCATGATGTTCAGTCAAGGGGGGATTTATCCCGCCTTCTAGGTTTAATCTACTACCATCTACGGCCGCATTGTCGCTTAAGATCAGGCGACATCGTGGTCAAAGGTTAATCTATAGGGAATAAAAAATATACATGTTAGAGTTTAGAGGAATGGTTAATTGTTAGTGAAATTGACGACCTCTGTGACGCGGTGGGCTAATACCCGCCTGCAACGCAGAAGGTTGCGGGTTCGATTCCCGCATGGGTTTTTTTTATGTGTGATCCACATATATTTGTTTCTGGTCTGGGAGGCTTTCTGTATTTATTATAAGTATGTATTTACAAAAGAAAAAGTATATAAGTATTATATCCGTTATCCAAACCACCATAACACAAGCATTAGTTTGCTTAGCTTGGGGTTAAGTGCCGCTGTGTGAAGTGTCCTGAACTATTTATTTACAAATTCTAATGTTTTTTTTTTAATAGGACTTATTAAAGTCATCGATGGTGATCATGATCTCAATATGGTTGCTGAAAAACATCTGCCTTCAATGGATCCTCGGAATAATAAGCGAGAGGCTGTACATTGGTAATGAACGCATTCTACACACGTGCGAGGTGACAATCGTATCTACTCATATCGGTAAGATGTTATAATACACGTGTTCATTACTGTTTTTTTTTTTATTTATGGCGAGCCAATTTTTTATTTTTTTTATTTATGGCGGGCCAATAGTTTGACATAACACAGACGATCAAACCCCGTTACAAGAAAACTGGTAAAAAAAAAATTGCATGCTGGCCACACACACAAGAAACTTCCTGCTCTCGATTATCTATGGACCCTTTCCCTTCTCTATGTGCCCTAGGAACGACATCTCTGTTGCAATTTTAAGTAATTAAATTCAAATGTTGTGAAGTGAGTGCAAATATCAACAAAGACACCTGCACGCCATCGAATTAGCTAAAGATTCGACATTTCAATAAATTAAAACACCCCCAACGCTTTCAAAGTATGTAATTCCCCATTTTGTGGTAGCAGCCATCTTGGATTCGAAATGTATTATGTATATATATTGTAGTCAAGCCCTTTAATTTGATACCTATATTGAGGGAGTTGTGGAAAAAAAGTAATCAGATGACAATGCAATATTATTATAATTGGGCGTTTATTATGACATCGAGGTAATCTGATGTTGGAGTTGGAAGGTGACCAATGGAACTCCGTAATTAAACAACGCAGCCCCATCGAGTTTGGGCTCATTTGATTTGTCTTGACGAGTACTTTGGTACTAGATGTTAATAATAATAAAAGCTTGCTTTATTAAAGTATTTTTTTTAATTTCATTTGTTTATATTACAGATACAGAGAAGAATATTTGCAAAAACATTTTAAGATTAAGCGAAGCAGAATTTACGAAGATGTCTTTATGTGGAGTGTGTTCGTTAGATGCGTATCTACCATTCAGATTGCTCAGTTTGATAGCAACATACACCATTGTTCTGCTGCAGTTTGCTTTGGAATAAAATACCTATTATATATTAATTTTGTTTTTATATACGCCTGATTGACAATCACTGTATCCCAATAACAAAAAATCTAGAGACAGAACAATAAAATTTATATAGGCGTTTTTTCACTCTGTCATATTATAATACACAGTTGAGTTATGCGATAAAGTTGGAAAACAACTTAGTAGGTTTACCGTTCTATGTCTTTATGGACATTTAATTTTTGTCGGCTTATAGCGGTATACTATACCGCTATAAGCCGACTTTTAATTTTAAAAAATTCGTCCGTCACAATATTACGATTCAATCAGCCCTTCACAAAATGCTTTTACCATAATGAAAACAACTAAAAACGTTATAAAGCCTTGAAATTAAGCGATTAAAAACTTATATTACTCACACATCTGCTAAGTTGAGCGGTCGAACGCGGCGATTGGACAGAGTTGCTTGAGCCGCCATAAACGGGTTCATCTCCTGAGAATTAGCTGAAGAAGTACTAAAGTAAGCAAACTTTATCGGGCAGTGAATTAAAATAAAAATTTAATAAAAAACCCCCAACGCAATATGTAATTCACCATTTTGTTGGCGGCCATCTTGGATTTTAAATTTGTTATAGTGCGTTGTATTCTACTCGTAAGCCCTTTTATTTGATACCCATATTGATGGGGTCGTGGAAAAAAGTAATCTGCCATTTTGTAGCCATCTTGGACCGATTTCCACTAAACATGGCTAAGAATACTCTCGACTAACTCTACTTTCAAACAAAAAAAAATTAAATCTAAATCCGTTCATCCGTTTGGGAGCTACGATGCCACAGACAGACACACACACACACACACACACACACACGTCAATCTTATAACACACCGTCGTTTTTGCGTCGGGGGTTAAAAAAAAATTCAAAACAAATTTGCAGACTGCGCGATGTGCTCGAAGCTTCGAAAGTGACGAATATTCACGTTGTAGCGATGACTGTAGCAGCAAAATCACACACACCCCTAGTTAAAGCTTCTCATACAATTTAATAAACGCGAACCAGACACCCGCCGCGTTTCCCCACTCAGCTTATCGTACCTTAATTGTGTTAGTTTTAATAAGTTTTCATTTCTACCATTGAAGAGCCATACTGAGTCAAAATAGAACGAAACTTATGTGTTCTTGAAAAATAATGATATTATACCAAAGGCCACGATGTTCTTTAAAAAGTACTTTAATAAAATCGAAAGGATCACGACTGTGGATAATCACTTAGACGAGGATGTTATGAAGATCATCTATCCTTTGTACATTCCACAAATTATAACCTGTAGCTTTAAATACAAAATCCATAATGGTTTCATTGTTCCCAACCCAATTTATTTAAATATCATCGTCGTTTTAGTCGCTGTTATATTTACTTTCTGTAGCATGAACCATATGTTTTCTGGGATTGAAGTCGACGTGAATGGCTCGTCCGTTACCTTCTACGACATTATCAGTTCCTCCTACTACAGCTTCTACTTCATCTTAAACGCTATTTATATCCTTTCTAGAAGTAATTTATACACCAGTTTAATCCTCAAACTTAATTCCATTCATAAAGTCTTCAAAAACAATAGTTTTAACTCGGTCATTATTAACAATTGGTGCTTTTTTATTGTATTCAGCGTCTATAATTCTGGGGCAAGTGTCGCAGACTGTATCATTTCATATGAAGGTTCACAGTTTGCTTTATGGATTGGGATCATTTTTAATCATTTTTTTTCGCTCCTCGATTATGAAATGATATACTATATTTGTATATTGAAGTGGATAAGAAGATACGTACATTATTGGCCCCAGGAGTTTACCAGAAGAGATGTAGGTTGTCTTAGGATGAAGGAAATGTACACCGCTTACATTAACATTTTGGATTCGTGCAAATTGTATCGACAGCTTTTTCAAGAGATGGTAAGGATTATACGTGTATTATATTATATGAAATCTATTATTTTTTACTAGTCAATTATATAATTATTTAACAAACTCCTAACTCTACTCACTGATATACGCAGATTTTTAAGCTTTTGGCCCCAATTTGGGCAAGAATTTAGAAGCGCTTTGTATCATAAAGTTTTTATTGTTCGTTTAGAATCTTAAGGTATAATAATGATTAGATATATGAATTATTATTATCAATAAAACATTTATTATAAGTACGTTATTAATAAATGATGTTCTCTATATTTTTTATATTTCTTATTTTTAGATATTACTGCATGTAATAGAGACGACATTTCACGGTTTGCTGTACGTGCAAATTTTGATATCGATGATAAAATCCAACTTCAGTGACGAAGTTCTTAATTTGGTAAATCACAATGTTTTGTAATTTTATACGAGTTATTGTATAATTATTTTTACTTTTTACGCAAACCCTCTTAGTACAGTGTGTACAGACTTAGTACAGACTTTTGCAGTGATGTCAAGACTACTTATTTATTTATTTTATTATTAAGCACAACGCTAGAAATAACTTAATGCTAAAGTAGCATTTTCTACCAGGAGCCGTAGTAGCATGCCACACGGGATCCCGCTGATATGTCAAGAGTAGAACTGTCATCCCATACATTGTACTTTTGTGAATGTATGGGTTGACATTTCTACTCTTGAAGTTTTGTCGGGATTCCGTATGGCATGCTACGGCCACAGTTGACCTGTTCCTGGAGAAAATTTACATAGATACTGTCATCCCATATTGACGTTGCGTAGACTTGTCTTGCTGTCAAGTCAAACTGTCATCCCATACATTCACAAAAGTGCAATGTATGGGATAACAGTTCTACTCTTGACATTTATTCTGCGGGATCCCATATGCAATGCTACGGCCACAGAATCCCACAGTAATGTCAAGACTACACCATCCCATACATTCTGCTTTTGAGAATGTCAGTTGTATTCCTGACATGACGTAAGAGCCTGCACGCCATGTTGGCCCCCTTTATCCCTGTGGGCCTATTGGCTAATTCACACCCACTACAATTGATGACAACTTCGATGTACATTGCTGCGTTTTTGGAACGTAGTTCCTTATCGCGCGTTGTGAAAGGGGGCTAGACGGAAAAAATTCTTACGAAAAGTTGTCACGATACTTTTTGCTATAGTAAGCTATTGTAAGCTGTGCGGCGTGCGCATGTTTCTCTGTCTGTCTGTCTCTCTCTCTCTCTCTCTCTCTCTCTTATAGAAAGCAAGCCAGTTATTTTCATTAATCGAAAGGAACTTCGTTCCATCCGGGTGTCCTTTGACACCTCTCAAGTTTTTTTATTTTACACATATTAATGAAGAGGTTTAAGCAGGTAATGCACGCAAAATTGTCTATGGATTCTAGTGATTTACATGTCATTTGGCGATAGCCAATAGGCACTCCGATTTATGGGATGACATTTATTATTATACCTATATTATTAAAGTCTTAACATTCCTGTAAGAACCCGCACACTTTCTTGGAAGGGTAATTTTACCGGACAATAATATTTATCTATTTTGTAACATTGCTGATTATTCTGCCAGGAATTTCATAGATTTCTCCAATATGACAAATATTTTTTTAGGATTTCGTGGATTCATCTGTGCTTATAATGATTTTAATCTGGGTTCTGAAGAATATTATTCTTACATGGATCGTCGGACTGGAGAGCGAGCGCTTGTGTATTGGAAAAGAGAATATTTTACAAATGTGTGAAAAGATAGTTAAATCTACAGAATTAGGTAAAACAATAAGTGTACCACAGATTCACGACATAATCTTTTATTATTCTTCGTATAAACCCCAATATTGATTGTTCCAGATACAGAAAAGAAAATTTGCAAGAACATAATAAGAATAAGCGAAGCAGAATTTACCAAGATGTCTATATGTAGAGTGTGTTTGTTGGACGCGAATCTACCATTCAGATTGATTGATATAATAGCAACATATACCATTGTACTGTTGCAGTTTGCTTTAGAATAAACAATGTTCTGAAGCATAAATATAAATAAATTTTAAATTATTAAGTTTCTTTATTATTTTTGAGGTTTATAACACTAGTTTAGAAAATATTGTTTCAATTCTTTGTTGTTTTCTTTATTGTTTTGTTTTTCTGTGTATTTATATTGTGGTGTTTCAATAAAGTGTTATCTATCTATATAAAAGTTTGAGTGAAGTTTATTGATTGACATTGTTATTTCATAGGAACCACTTTACTTAATTTCATTTCGTGACATTCTTACGCTTACATACCGTTTACATTAACTTACGTATACACACTTATGATCAAATTGACCTTACTATTAATTATTATGATAATAAACACTACCTTAATTGGATTAGTCTTCTTTTTAGGTTTCATTTGAAAACTTAAACTATTAATGAGCTGTTGGCACCAAAATTGTACAAAACTTCATTTATTTTATTTTAAAAACAAAGTTTTCACGATGTTCTTTAAAAAGTACTTAAATAAATTTAAAACAACAGTTGCAGATAATCATATAGACGGAGACGTTATGAAGATCGTCTATCCTTTGTACATTTCACAATTTGTAACTTGCAACTTTAAATACAAAATCCGAAATGGATTCATCGTTCCCAACCCAATATATTTTCATATTGCAGTCGCTTTAGTCCCTGTTGTATTCATTATCTGTTGCACGAATTATATGTTTACTGAAATTGAAGTTGACATGATTGGCTCCTCCCTTAACATCTACGATACCTTCGGTTCCATCTATTACAACTTCTACTTTTTCTTCAACGCTGTTTACATCATTTCTAGAAGTCACCTCAACACCAGTTTAATTCTCAAACTTAATTGTATCCATAAAGTCTTCAAAAACAATAATTTCAACTCGCTCATTTTTATTAATTGGTTATTCGTTATAACATTTAGTGTTTACAGTTCTGTAGCGACGTTTATAGACTGTGTTATTTCACATGAAGGAACACAGTTAGGGCTGTGGCTTACGATCATTTTTAATCATTTGTTTTCGCGCCTCGATTATGAAATGATATACTACATTTGTATATTGAAATGGATAAGGAGCTACGTGGACCATTGGCCAGGGGAGTTTGCGAGAAGGGATGTAGATAGTGTTAGAATGAAGGAGATGTACACAACTTACATTAACATTTTGGAATCGTGCAAATTGTATCGGCAGCTTTTTCAAGAGATGGTAAAGATTATACTTTTGTATTTTGTAAACTTTCTTCTTTATACTAATACTCAGTTATTAACGATATATAGAATGTAGGTACAGCGTAAGAAACTTTGGGAGCCTAAGACTTGTAAACTTTCAAACTTTTGATCCCAAAATTTCAAAAAATATGATAGCAGTCAGATTTCATTGTTCGCTTAGAAATAAAGGTATAATAATGATGATTACATGGACTCCACTATAGGGTACCAATGTAAATCACACCAGATCTACACATTATGCTGAGCTGGTACCTTTTTGCGGCAAGACCAATTTTTTTGTTTCTCTTTTTATATAAAATCAATATTATCAATGTGCCTGTATGTATGCCTTGCTGCAATTTAAGTTATTTCTTTCTATCTGTCTTTCTAGAAATGTGAGTTGTCAGTGGAACATTTATTATTAATATGCTATTAAATATTATATTCTTTACTTTTAGATATTACTGCATGTTATAGAGACGACATTCCACGGTTTGCTGTACGTGCAAGTTTTGATTACGACGATAAAAACAAACATCAGTGACAAAGTTCTTAATTTGGTAAACTATTGGGTTTTTTTTTTATTTTTTGTACAAATTTTATTTACACCTCAGTTATTAGGTTATTTTTGATTATTAGGTTACAGTCATATACATTACTAGCTTGTGCTCGCGGCTTTGCCCGCATGGAAAAATCCTTTCTTAGCGGAGGTTTACGTCATAAAACCTATCTGTGTTCCAAATTTCAAACCAATCCGTTCAGTGGTTTTGGCTGTGCGTTGATAGATCAGCCAGTAAGTCAATCAGTCACTCTTTACTTTTATATATTTAGATTATTTTATTTTAATATCATAGCAACACACGGCTTGTGTATTTTGCCAGTGTTGAGTAAAACAGAAGACAAAAGCTTACGCGAAAAATGCCTAACAAAACGAAATTTAGTATATAATTTGTCGACCGAGCGAAGCGAGGTCTTAGAGTCGAGAGCCGCGAAAAGCCTGCGAAATGACCAGTTTAGGGTAAATCCTGAGAGACAAAATTTTACGTGTCTGGGGGAATAAACTACCCGTAGCATAAAAATTCTACCCAAGGGTATTTTTTTTCTGTTAGTTTAAGGTTTAATCTACTTAATGCATGATAGATATAAGGTTAAATTTAGCTGCAAGTATCTGAAAAAAAATGTTAAAGCCCTGAAATTTGACTACCTTACACTTTTTTGAAACAAAATATATTTTTTACACCAATTTATAAACAGAATTTTATTAATTGCTGTGATCTAAGCTGTAAAGGGTGAACTGTTATACGATCAAAAAAATACGCGAAGGCTGTACACAGCGTAGTTTTAGAAAAAATAATAAATTTAGGTTTGTCCCCGGACATAAAGTGATTCCCATGGCGCGCGACATAACTACCCACATTTCACAAACCACAAGACTTAGAAGCTTGTACGCCCGCTGTTGGCTAAGTTCAATTGCGCTCTAAACATGGTGGAGAGGGGTTGCTCCTCTTGTTGTTATAAGCTGGATTTACGAAGGTGAGAATTTGATTACCGTGGTTTTGGTTCACTAGGTCATTGATTACCATTTCTATGTTTAAAAATATTGTTTTATCCATTACGGTTTTTTGACTAGGGTGTGCAGTTAGGAAAAGGGTATTGTTTATCATATATTTTATTATTATTGGTCTATAATTGTGGTATTTAAAAATATTGACAAAAAACTATACAATTTTGATTTCCATGGTATTGATTCTCATGGCGTTTTACCACGGTGATCAATTTTCCCCTGAGTTTTCTTGCGCATTCTTTCACTTTTGACCCAACTACAGCGAAGCCGCAGGTATGGAAGTGATTTAGACAGTTTATATTTGTATATTTCATTATTTCAGATGTTTTTTTTATATTGTATACATCAGATTTTTTTTATATTGTACTATAGTAGACAGCCGCTCTGGCTTATGCGGCACCATTATATCCCCACATTAAAATAAGTCGCTCAGCGATCTATGGAGAGGGCTATACTCGGGGTTTCTCTACGTGATCGAATCAGGAATGAGGAGATCTGAAGACGAACCAAAGTCACTGACGTATCTCCGCGGATCAGGAAGCTGAAGTGGTAATGGGCAGGCCACATAGCACGTAGAGCGAATGGCTGATGGGGTCGAAAAGTGTTCGAGTGGCTACCACGTACAAACAAACGCAGCGTAGAACATCTATCCACAAGTGTGGCAGACGACCTTATTTAGGTCGCTGAAAGACGCTTGAAGCAGGTCGCTTCCAACACCGGTTTTATATATAGAGGTCTAAATGGGAGGTTGATGTTCAGCAGTAGACGTCTTATGGCTGAGATGATGTGTGATGAAAAAATAAAACGAAACTATGGGCTGACTGCAACTTCAGTCCAGATTAACCTAACTAATGATAAATTTACAATCTGATGACAGCTTCTGGAGTGAATCCTGTCAGTGACTGTGACTGAGAACATATTCTAGGACTATTTATTCAATATTTTTACATTGTTTAAGACAGCAATACATTGATTTTATTTAGTTTACATGATTATTATATAGAAAGCCATTATAGACCTTTTTAATACTTTATGTTTGGTGTATATTTGTTTGGATCTCCGTTTTTAATCATTTATATTTTATATTATTAGTATATAGAGGTCAATATTTAAATAATAACATAGAATTGAAACAAAATAGTTTTAAATTTGATTCCCATGCCACACTTTATTGATTCCCGTGGCACCAAAAATTTAAATTTAAATATCTTCTGAACAAAACAAGTTATAATGATGCCTATTTGACGGATGTGCTTATAATTATGGGAAATTTGATGTTTTACATGTAAAATTCAATAATACTTTGATTTAAAATCTGCCACGGGAATCACTTAAATACGCCCGATCTCAGGATTTACCCTTTAAAGGTTGACCTCTGGTGCTTAAGTTTGATCGACATTTACTCGAAAACGGTTAATCCAAATTAAATGAAACTTTGCACACAAGTTAAGTAGGTTAATATAATAATTATAGTATAAAAATAGCCAAATAGAATTTAGGGACAACCCTAAATTATATTATTTTTATGTCGCTTATAAAAAATGTGTATATGTTAGAAAAAAAATTATCAGCGCTCCAGTTTTGAAATAATCGTAAGACCTATCGTAAAGACTTTAAGTCACCTATATCTCTTTGTAGAGATATAGGTGACTTAAAGTCTTTACGATAGGTCTTACGATTATTTCAAAACTAGAGCGCTGATAATTTTTTTTCTAACATATACACATTTTTTATAAGCGACATAAATATATTATCAAAAGTGTATGTTTGTATGTATGTTTGTTACGCGATAACTGGAAAACCAATGGTCCAATCTTTATGAAACTTTGCAAACGCGTAATATAAATCCATAGAATTTTTAAGTTCGAACATGAGCCAAATCGGTCGAAGGATTCTAGAGTTAAAGAGATTGCTTTATTACAATGAAACCGATGATCCAGTCTTGATAAAACTTTTTAAACAGATAGTAAAAACTAAAAGAATTCTCACCTCCAAAAATGAGCCAAATCGGTGCAAGGGTTGTAGAGTTATAGAGAATACAAAATTGCAATGTTTATCGATTGTAATATTATTAGAACTGCAGGGATATTCACTTATCCGTCAGAGAACCGAACCAAAGACCGAATTGTCAAAAATCGATACGACTTTATACGTCATTTCATACATTTTTGACAATTCGGTCCTAGGTTCGGTTTCCTAACGGATAAGTAAATATTACTCAATATACGAGTATTATTATGAATTTAAATGATCGTGCGGATGCAGGATATGTGCATAGTTTTTATTTGATACGTCAAGTTTGATAATAATATTATCCTCGTATAGATCTTACCAGTGGAAGTAGGTACTTAATTTACTGATTTTCAAGTTTGCATAATACGAGTAGTATATAGGTATAATTATTTGCCCTAAATTTAGGTATTCTTTTTAGTATCATATAATATACTTTCTAAACTTATTTATCAAACTCCAACCCATTTTTTATTCAAATAGGCTACAGTGTTTCACTTTTGAAAGTAAATTTTACAATTATTTAGATCTATTTCAAGACTCTACTGCTCGTTCGAAAAGCATATCTATGAGAAGAACGAGCAAGAAACTTATTGGGATTGTTATTTATGTGTTTATCACATATTATTATGACATTAAAACCATCATCCACTCTAGCATCTGCAAACATCCCTGACGCTCTGTAGTATCGAGACAGCGCCAAAAGCATCCTGAAAGCATTGTTGTACTGGATCCGCAGCGCCTTGAGATCCCTATTTGTAAAGTTCATCCACAAGTTTTTTTAAATACTAATTAGGCCTACGTTTGATCACATCCCACCTGATGGAAAGTGCAAATGTGATCGAAGAGCTGCACGTTTATAAAGTCTGATAATGCCTTGAGATACATCTTGAAAACCTGCAAGCCAACATGTTACGCGTGACTGTCAAAGCTCTGCGTTCTCGCTCCAAGTCTAAGTCATCGTCGGCTGCTACGACAAAAATGTTAGAATTAGCTACAATATCAATTAATAGCTGTCGTAAATTTATTTATTTAAGGAAAAAGTTAACAACTACATTATGAGACTGAACAAATAACAAACACAAATAAATTTGCTGTATAACACAAGTGAAGTTAGATATTTTTTTCCAATTCAAATTCTTCTAATGTCCATTGCATCGGCAACTTTTTCGTAAACAAGTGCTACAAACTATGAAGATTTTGTGAGATTTTTTGTAAAAACTATAGTAATATTTATTTTTCTGAATACTACGAGTATAATATCCTTTAATATTTTATTATTATTGAAACTTTGATCACAACAATAAATTAGTCACAGAGATAAAGTTTTTTTTTTTAAATACCTATATCCGTTACGTATTTTGAGTTTTAAAATTACTTTCAATTTTGGCATTTTCCTTTCCTTTTACGAATATTTTTTTCCCTTTTACGAATATTATAGGTTAAAGTTTCCATACATTTATACTTCGTAGATACTTATAACTTTTACCCATGTATATACTGTATACCTAAAACCCAAGGTTTTAACATTTTCAAGGAAATTGGGTCTGCGAGGTCCCAGTTCGAGGCGAACTACTAGTACTATAACAGTTGTATTTAAGTAGCTTTGCTGATTATAGCCAGGAATTGTAATATTATAAAGCAAATTATATATTTTTGCATTTATATAATTTTTAGGTTCCATTTTTCTGGTCCACTCTAGTTTATTGGGAAAGGCCAGAAAGTGGCTGGAAGAGTAGTGACCCAGATTTTTACCCTCTATAATGACAATTTTTTTTTAGGATTTCGAGGGTTCATCTGGGATTATGCTTGTTTTAATGTGGGTACTGAAGAATATATTTTTCCAATGGATCATTGGACTGGAAGCTGAGCACTTGTGTATTGGAAAAGAAAATATTTTGCAAATGTGTAAACAGAAACTGAAATCTTCAGAGTTGGGTAAGCTAGATGGAACTGTGCCTCATATTCACACAAAACCTTTTTATATGATGACATCTGATGAACCAGTTAGCTCATGACTTCGTACCGCAGACGAGCGCTTCGGCGTACCCACAGCCCCTGCACTATGGCGTCTCGGAGGAACACCCTCAAGCTTCTAGTGGGCATCCCCACCATGTCGCCATCTGCGGCGGGGGAATCCTACATACCACCCTGTGCCCCCGGTGCAGGTAACGATGCGTAACGCATCTTTCTTCGGACAAAAAAAGGTCATGACTCTTGAGACTCTTGGTGATCTTGGTGACCTTAAGCTGCAACATTTAGGTTGCCCACAAAACTTATAATCGTGTTTTGTTTCTGACAGTGTAAGTTGGATAACCTGTTTTTTTGGAGTATAAATCCCAATTAATATTATTTTGATTGTTCCAGATGCGCAGCAAAAAATTTGCAAGAACATAATAAGAATAAGCGAAGCAGAATTTACCAAGATATCTATATGTGGAGTGTGTTTGTTAGACGCGAACCTACCATTCAGATTGATTGATATAATAGCAACATACACCATTGTAATGTTACAGTTTGCTTTGGAATAAATAATGTTCTCAATGATAAATTCTAAATTAATTTCAGAAAAAGTACCTTTATTTTGTATACCTTTGTATACTGATAAGAAGTAAAATCGATCGACTCCCGAACGTCGGAGCACAACACTAGCGTCGCACGCGCCCCTCACTAGCTCAACAAGAAACAAGAGCATTCGACTGTCATGGCGCGCAAAAGTTCGATGTTTCTGTTTGTTTTATTTTGAATTATAAGTTTAGAGGTAAAGTTCTGTTTAAATTTGTGTTTTATCAATACCTATTACCTTTATTTAAGTGAAGCTGGTGGTGTATACCTATTACCTTTATTTAAGTAAAGCTGGTCAGGACACTTGGCAAGACGGGATGAAAATAGGTCGATCGAGGATGCGACAATATGGTACCCAAAGCAAAGACAAAGATCTCGAGGCAGACCACCAGCCCGATGGCTAGACTATCTGTATCAACCCTTCTTGCACTATCAGAGTCAAACATTTTTTATCACACTATCACTAATATTATAAATGCAAAACTTTGTAAATGTTTGTTACTTCTTCACGCCTAAACGGGTGGACCGATTGAGCTGAAATTTGGTATAGAGATAGCTTCTGGAATAACACATAGGTTACAGTACAGCGGGTAAAACTGCTGGGCGCAGCTAGTAATCTATAAGTCTTAAAATAAACACTAATAATGTGAGAGTAATATTTGTTAACTCTCATTGTTACTCTATAAGAACCAATTTAATTTATTTATTTATTTCATAGCAAACAAAACAGTTTACAACACAAATTAAAACAATATTGTAGCTAATGATAACATTATAGACCTATGTCGTAAACCTTAAACATGTAATGCCTATTAAGAATAGATAATATTTAGAATTCATACGAAATCATTGACAAGAAGACATTAGAAACGAATCTAGTGATTACTTGTTTTAAAATTGTGATTATTATACATGTAGAATAGGGTGAGAGCCGCCTGCCTATATATCTGGTCGCTTCCTAAAGCTCCTCGCCCCTCATCATTAGATGGTGTGGATAATAACGGCCGAGGATAATAAAACATTACAAGCATTAGCACAATTTATTATAATTAGACAATAGACAATGATAATTACTATGAGACCTAGCTAAAGACTCTACTTATACTTAGCTTTAGGGTTATTCGGTGGACTCGGCGTTCTACTCGTAATGGACGCTAATATTCCCAGTTATCCGAGTCCCAACGCGCTTCTCTAGCTCCCAAGCCAAAAGTATTAAGTGAGCTCCCGCACAGAGATCCGTACCAAGTAAACTCGCTTACTAGCGCCACCATCGGATCTTTTCCTCAACACTTGCTCAACGCTCATTGGCCAATACGCGTCCCCCGACTATCCACCAATCACAGGCCGCCACGAAGCGATGCTTTTATATTGACGAATCAGCGCCCGTTATAAGTGTTACGCCAGAGTTTGCCATTATAAACTCTGCCCACCGATAAAATTAAAGGAAATGGCGTAATTACAATGTTGCCCTATCTAATCTGTCTACATACATATAAAATTAAACATTATTATTATTATTAGAGGTGTCCGCTGTGGAAAACAATTACGTAATTTCAGGTGACACTCCAATAACAAAATAGGCACACAGTGTTACGCACACTAATCAACAAATTGTTTTTACTTATTATGATAATAAACATGTCTAAATCAATAACATCCTTTACCTTATTACGTAACGCACAATAATCCTTCATTTTCAAAGCACAATGGTGTTTCAGAATAACGTCATCAACTTTAAACGCAGCAACAATGAAATATTACTCTACAACATCATTGATGAAGATTTCCTAAGATATTTGAAACCTTTTAATATTCTGCATTCAATATTCCTCTCAAAAAAGTACCAAATTAATGATAACTTCATTACTCCAAATGGCTGGATTAGTAATACCATTTCTTTCGTTGGCACTTGTCTATTTGTGTCATCTTTCTTAATACGAGTTTTTAATTACGACACTGATGGTTCAATTGAATCTTTTAGTTTAGACGCTTTAAATTTATTCGTAGTCAACAGATTTGTGAACTTCGTGCAATTTGGTTCAGGATATTTTATAAATTTCATCAGTAACTATAGGCATTCCTTCAATAACGTCATTCTAGTGCTTACTATTCAAAGAGTTACCAAAAATCTTAAGAACAATAAAAGAATTAATTGTACGATGAGATACAATACTTTTTTTAATATTGTCATGGTGATTGGTTATCTCGCGCATATTATTTTAATTCACAGCATTCCTATTAGTGTTAACATCCACGATTTCATAAATGACTTGTTAGTCATCAGTTTTAATTTAACATTCTTATATGCAATTAGAATTATTAAGTTGATTAAATGTAATTTACTGAAATGGTTTGAAAATATTAAAAGTCAGAAGAAATCTGATTACGAAAATAAGGAATTTGTGGAGATGTTTCAGATTTATGTGAACTTGTTGGATTGTTATAATGTTTTTGTAAAAGTGTTTGAAGATTTGGTAAGTTGACGTTGATATATAATTTTTGTTGGAAAACACCACCTATAGATTTGTTGAATTTTCTATGTTACGTGAACACACAGTCAAACCACAGCCAAACTATTCCAAACATTTTTGCATAGGCACAGATAAATAAATAATAGATACTAATAGCATAAGGTATGAGTGGTCATCATCGTCTAAGGATGCTTAAAAGCGATATACCAAAAACGTTATAAAAATCGGTCAAGCCGTTTGTTTGTGTCTCAGTTTAAGGTTTCGATTAAATTGTATTTCTTTCTTTACTGTTTCAGTTATTATTCTTCATAATGGATTCCTTTCTTCGCACGATGATTTTCATTGAAGTATGGATTGTGTTGTTCAAGCTGCAATACGACGATACCACGACGACGGGCTGGGTTGTGAGTTAATACTTAATTTAAAGCGTGCAGAGTGCAGATGTACAAAACATGATTTTAAGTGTTTTTTTAACCTTGGAAAAATGCGTTACGCATCGTCATTCTGCGCCGGAGTCATCCTGCGGTGAAGATACCCACAAATATAAACCTGGGGGTATTTCTGCGGGATGTCATAATGTTGGGGCAGGGATAACGCCTGATCTATCTGTAATAGCAGGGTGTGTGCAACTTTTCACATTGTTACCTGTTAGATATTTAAGAGGTACAAATTAAATGCGCTCGACGATGATCAGTCTCCTTTTACACTGGTAGTACCGGGGGTAGACTTCCTTTGCAGGAGGTCGACTAGGGGGGTACCCCAACAGTGCCAGTTATTCTACCGTCTACCGTATGAGCAGCGATGTGCAAACATTACTGTGCTTCGGAAGGAACTGTAACTAGTGAAATTACTGGACTGAAGAGTGTTAGCGTCTTATAACTCTTGAGTAAAAAGCGTTGGTGCTGTGCGCCCAGAATCTTACTAATATTACAAACGTGAAAGTTTGTAAGAATATATTATATGGATGTCTGGACGTATGTTTTTTTACTCTTTCACGCCTAAACGGGTGGACCGATTGAGCTGAAATTTGGTATAGAGATAGCTTAGACCCTGGAATAACACATAGGTTATAGAACAGCGGGTGCAGCTAGTTTTACATCATTGTATAATCCTGGGAAGCACTGTACTGATTCCTCCTTGTGTCGTATTCCCCATTACTGGGGGTCGTGACCCCTCCTTTGTAGGATTCGATCTCTGATGATGGAGCGCCATCTGGGTCGGTTAGATGCGATTTTCATGGCCTCGTGAACAGGAGCTTCCAGGGTGGTGCGGATCTGATCTGACCAACGCATCGGGCTACGCCCTGGGGACCTCTTTCCTTCGATTTTGCCGAGCTATTTGGCCGAAGTACTCGAGAATCCTCTGAAGACAGATTGTTGACAGCCTTGTCTTCACTTTTAGTTGTGTTTTGGTCCTGTGTGCTGTCCAGGAAATACACAGCATCCTTCTCCAGCACCACATCTTCCAAGATAAGACTGCCATCTTGACTCTTTACTATGCGTTCGTTAGAAGTAAGCTCGAGTACAACTCTATTATTTGGTCTCCTCACGAGGGCAAGTACCAACTTATAATAGAGAAGATACAAAAAAAAATTGCCCGCTATTTATATAAGAAACTTTACGGGTACTATCCGTATCTATATCCATCCCTGTTTGTCGGAGGTATGGTCGGAATTGATACCCTAAATCTGCGACAAGATTGTGCATCCATGATACACTACTATCTACTGTTGAACGGTAAGATCTCACTCTGGCAGTGGTCGCGTACGGACGTGTGCATTGTTACTCCTAATTTCTACTACATTTTAATAAAACATTAACAGATAAAAATATAACTTATGCTCTAAATATCAAAAGTCAAAATTAAATAAACCAGTGCAGGCGCATAAGACCTTTCGGCATACGCGGAGTGCTGCAGCGCGAGCGCATGATTCACCGAGGGACAAAAAAGGACGGCTGCAAGTATTTTTCCTTTCACTCACACCCGTTGACGCGCATCGGCGACACAGCGCTACGGCCATAACCACCTATATCTCATCACTCATCGTACAATTTTGTGCAGTAACTATGAATACACAGCGAACTCCGCCGCGCGGTGCGGCTAAGTTAATAAGCGGCAGCGGAGGCGCTAGCGGGTCCGCTCCTGATATATCTAGTGTAGGAGTAGAGGAAACTTACCATACAATTTTTAACACACGGAAAAGGAAAGACCGCGGTGAAACAGAAGACTATAAAAAAGACTTTAATATTTTCCGTACAGACATAATGAAATTTTTGGAGGACTTCGCGAAAACTCAAAACGCGAGTATGTCTAACATAACACATCAATTTACGGAAATTAAAGAAGAGATTAAAACGATAAAATTAGTTACAGAAAAATTATCAACACAATTTCAAGAAATCAAAGATGAAATTAAAAATGTAAAGATAGATAATAATAAAACCCAACTTAAATTGCAAGATATGGAAAAAGAAATTTCGGACTTAAAATCCCAACTGAGCAATGAAAAATCTTCCTCGCAAGGATCGATTGTACGCCATGAAAACTTATTCTCTGAGATTAAGGACCGCTGTGATCGCGAGAAGAACATTGTAATTGTAGGAATAGCCGAGCGAGTAACTAAAAATACCATCTTAAGACGACAACAAGACGAAGCCGATACAATGAATATTATAACATCCATATACGAGAAGTGCCCGAAACCATTAAAATGCATGAGACTTGGAAGATACACCCCGGGGAAAAATCGCCCCCTCAAAATTTATTTCAATGAAACTGATACACCAAAAATTTTAATGCGAAACAGATCAAAATTGACCGAGAACATCAGAATCTATTCCGACAAAACCCCGACTCAGACACAATACCTACAGAATTTAAAAGACGAACTTAAGTCTCGTGAAGAAAACGGCGAGTTAGACCTTTCTATCAAGTATATAAAAGGCACCCCCATGATCATACAAAACAAAGATGATAAAAAAAACTAAGTATGAAAACTACACGAAGTATCACTAACTATAAGGAAAAGACTAAGAAACTAAACTACTATTTACTACAAAAATATGAGGACTTACTTACCACTTCATCATCATTAAGATTTTTCTATGCCAACTTACGAAGTATACGAACATCCGGTAAATTTGACGAGATAAAATGCATTTTGAAAGCTGTACCAAGCACCATTCACGTAATGATCTTCACTGAGACTTGGATTACATCGGACGAAGACGCGAAATTGTATGAACTGCCAAACTATACACATATTTACAACTTTAGACCAAACAGTAAAGGAGGAGGAGTTTCCATATTTGTCCACAATAGTATAAAATATGAAGTCACAGAAAATTTATTCGAAAACGGAAATCACTACCTATGGATACATATAGATAAACTATCATTAAATATTGGAGGCATCTATAAACCGGGAGAAACAAATATAAACAAATTTATGGACATATTTACGGAACAACTGGAAAGTAGGCGAAGAGCAATAGTATTTGGCGATTTTAACGTCGATCTACTTAGCAAACACAGACATACTAAGCAATACAAAGAAGATATAACAGAAACTGGATATACTATAATAAATAAAATAGACAAAATGCATTCCACTCGAGATACAAGTAGTACTGCAACAATTCTCGACCACGTTTATACAAATGTCGAAAACCACTCGTTCAGTATGTCAATAATAGAATCATCACTATCGGATCACAAACAAATATTTTTTGAAATATCAAAATTAGCCCCAACTGAAAATAAGAAAGTACGATATACCGCAATTGATTACACTGGTCTTCGTCAATCTGTAACTGACGCAAATTACTCCAATGAGAATGATGATTATGACTACTTCGAAAATTTTATTTTAGAACATGTATCAAATAACAGAATAGAAAAGAATAAAATTTTAAATCTCCCTCAGAATGACTGGGTAAATAAAGAAATACTTGAATCGATAAATACGAGAAATGTTCTATGGCAACAATTAAAATCTGATTTGGAAAATAAGGATATAAAAAAGAAGTTTACTGAAGAACAAGAAAGAGTTGACTTAATGGTTAAAACACAAAAAAAGACTTACTATTATAAATTATTTCAAGACTGTAATGGCGACTCAAAGAAAACGTGGGAAGTTATAAACGAACTAGCTAGAAATAAAGTGAAAGAAAACTGTGCACCTCCAAAACTAATGTCGAACTCCGATATTGTCACAGAAGGTAACGAGATATGCGAAATTTTCAACACATTTTTTACTTCAATCGGGGCAGACTTAGCTAACAATATCCCTAATAAATACCACATTGACACAGGTAACACACTCATGTACGATGACACTTACACACATAACACATTACTTGATGAATTAAGGCCGTGTAGTACAGATGAGGTTTCAAAAATTATCGATAACCTAGACTCAAACACTAGCACGGGAATCGATGGTCTAAGTACTAAAACCATAAAATCTCTTAAAGATATTATTCTGGAGAGACTGACTAACTGTATAAATATGTGTTTAGTTGCAGGTACTTTTCCATCGTCACTTAAAATTGCAAAAGTTAGTCCAATTTATAAATCAGGGGAAAAAACAAACCCGAGTAACTATAGGCCCATATCAGTGCTTCCTATAATCTCAAAGATATTTGAACGAATCTTACATGACCGATTAAGTGAATACCTGACTGAAAAAAACTTTTTAATAGAACAACAATATGGATTTCGTTCGAAATCGAGTACACTTTCGGCTGCAAATGACTTAGTCACCAAAATTAAATTAAATATTGATAAAAAAAACATAGCGGTCGGGGTTTTCATTGATTTAAAAAAAGCATTCGATACAGTCAGCCACACGAAACTAATTCAAAAATTTAAAAATATAGGAATCTCGGGAAATGCTTTAAAAATGTTCACTTCATATCTACAAAATCGTCAACAAATTGTTAAAATCGAAAATTTCAAAAGTTCACCCAGAAACGTCAATTTTGGTATTCCTCAAGGATCTATTTTAGGCCCCTTAATGTTTTTGATTTACATTAACAATATAAATACTATAGGACTTACCGGAAACCTCACACTGTACGCCGATGACACATGTCTTTTTTACTTTGGTCAGTCTATCCACGATATTATATCTGAGGCTCAAAAAGACCTCAATTTACTTAATGAATGGCTTTCATATAATTTACTTACTATAAATACCTCTAAAACCAAATACATGCTTTTTGCCGCAAAAAATAAAAAAATCCCAGAATTTGCTCCTCTTACCATAAACACGGCCTTAATACAACGATCATACAAAGAAAAATATCTCGGACTTTGGATTGACGATAAACTGACATGGAAAGGACACATCGAGCACGTACGATCCAAGCTAATGTCAACCCTAGGTGCACTGCGTAAAGTAGCGCATTGTATTCCACAAAAGGTACGCCTGATAATTTACAACTCTTTGGTAAGATCACACATTGAATATTTAATTGAAATATGGGGATCGGCTTCTAAAACAAATTTAAGTCCACTACAAAGAACACAAAATAAAATAATTAAAATACTATTCCATTTCCCATATTTGATGTCCTCTAAGGAAATCTACAAAAAAACTAAACTTTATAACTTAACACAACTATACACATATAATACATGCTTACTAATAAAAAACATAATAACTAAATCCATTCATTCAAATGTCACATTCACAGAACTCACACTTACCCCCGGTTTACGTAACAAAAATAAAAATAAACAGTTAGCTAAAATACAGACGCGGACAAACTATGGTAAAAAGTCGATATTATTTGAAGGTGTACAGTTGTATAACTCTTTAACCAGTGATATTCGAGAATGTGAAAGCCTTAGTTTATTTAGGAGTAAATTAAAGAAATATGTTGAAAATCAACTGTAATAGTAATAAGAGTGCGTGCCGTGCCAGAAAACTAATTTTAACTATAGATTATATTTGTAAATCTCATTGTAAATGAACAAAAGTTTGTATGAGAAATAAAGTTCTTTAAACCTAAGATAGACAACATGGAAGCGCTGTCGCGGTACAGTCTGTCCGTGCCAACGCGGCAACTGCGGCTCAGCACGCGCCGACTACTCGCGCCTCCATTTGTTCGCTCACTCACAGCTAGGTATGCTCCTACTGCTCAAGCAATGGGGCTACTTAATATGCTTTGATTGGTCAGGATCCAGAATCTGACTTGTTTTTTGATAATTTTTCAGTTTATTAAAAATTGTATTCATTTTCTTAGTTATAATTTTATGTAGTTGTTAAGACGTAGATATGTATTTAATGTAAGATGTTAACTGATCCACTACACGGTTTGGTGTCAAACTGTAAGTGTTTTGGATAATTGAATAAATAAATCTCTCGGCATCGACGCGTTTTCGGTCTGCTGCTCTCAGCGTCTATGTCTCCACGCCATACAAAAAAATTGAGAAGACCAAAGTGCGGACCAGTTTCATCTTGGTGTTCAGTGAAATTTTACGATTTTGTCCAGATCTTGTCAAGCTGAGTCATTGCACTCCTTGCTCCATTGCACTTCGAGCTCACAAGAACCGTTGTTGCTGATTTTGGAACCCAGGTATACAAAGTTATCCACTTGATCCAGACCTAAAGTCCCAATGGGCTCCAACTTTTTCGCACGGTCCTCAACCATGAGCTTCGTCTTGGCTCTATTTATAGAAAGGCCTCCTCACTTATGGACTCCATTCTCCCCAACAAGGTAACCATTTCCTGCTCATTAGCGGCTAAGAGAGTCGTGTCATCAGCGTACCGGAGATTAGATATTTTCATCCCGCCGATGCTCACTCCTCCTTCCCATTCGTCGCACGTGCGTCTCGTTATGTATTCGCCATAGGCGTTGAAGAGAATGGGTGACAGAATACATCCTTGACGAACGCCCTTACCGAAATTGAAAGGATCAGAAAGCATTTGGTCCACTGTAACCACACCTCTGCTGTTGCAGTACAGATTCTCGATAAGAGTGATCAGATGCCTGGGGACTCCCAGCTCTAACAGCACTTTCCAGAGACAGTTCCAGTTGACACAGTCGAAAGCTTTACTGTAATCAACAAAACACATGATGACTGGCTTTCTCTATTAACTCTCTTAGGTTGAGAATTTGTTCCCTTGTACTTTTTCCCTTAACAAAACCAGCTTGCTCTTGCGGAACCTGCCAGTCCTGACTGTACCTACTGATTATGGCTGCGTTATCTCTTAATATCAGGAGAGCGTCTTGCTCGTCTTATTAATAAACTAGCTGTACCCGCGGCGTTGCCCGCTTCAAATTTTTGAAAGATCCCATGGGCGCAAGATCTTTCACATCCTACAAACGACTAAGTATTATTGTAAATCTATTTTAGTTTTACCGCTCGTCAATAGATGGTGTGCTCTTTATGGCGACGCGACGCTAGTTTATGCATAATAAATTAATTAATTATCTTTAACACTTAAATGAATTTGCTATTTGTTTCCTGACGATTTTACATTGATTCTTAATAGAAAATAAGGTGCAAAATAATACCTTTGTACTACTGTAGACTCGTATTTTTGTTTGTTGCTTAGATCTGTTCTGCGTGCGGGAGCGCCACTGTCATGCATTTTAAAGTTTAAATGTTTATAACATTTGAACTCTCACAAATACTCATATATTTAATTTCTAAATTAAATAGGTATTTACTTTATCTAATACATAAAACCTATTCAGGATATGAGGTACAGTAATGATCGGTTATTGAATTTGGTTCCGTCGTTATCATATTTCACCGTCGTAATCCTCTATTAAAAAAGAGGTACCTACAAAATATAGAGAGCTTTTTCACGAAAGGTCGATTTTGGCAGAACTAAATTTAATATAATCGGTAATTATATACTTCATATCCTAAATATGTTTTATTTGTTAGATAAAGTAAATACCTTTTTAATTAAGAAATTAGATATGTTTTTTTTTATCAAGAATTTAGATATGATTATGATGTGGAGTTAAAATGTTATAAATATTATATTTATGTACTTTGTGTTATGTAGTTTATATTTATGTACTTATGTCTCCATATATATCTTTATAACCACCGTCGCTCTATTTTATGTATTTCCTTTCCCTGCTTGGTTGTCTGGAAGAGATCGCTATTAGCGATAAGACCGCCAATTGTAACACTTCTTTCTGTGCAATCTTAGTTCTAAGATTATATTGTTGTATTTGTGTGAACAATAAAGAGTTTAAAATATTTATAACATTTCAACTACTCATAATTTCTCATATTTAATTTCTTAATTAAATAGGTATTTACTTTATTTAACAAATTAAACATATTTAGGATTTGAAGTAACAGTAGGTACCTACATTAATCTAGTTCCGCCAAATTCCGCGGGACATCTTTCGTGAAAAGCACTCCAAACTGCGACTTAAGTTTTCCGAAATGGTTCACAAAAACACCAGATTATAATTTTCGAAAATTAAAAGTAATTAATAATGCAAAAACTTTCCTATCACCACACCGGATTCGAACTCGGGGCTAGTAGAACAAGCTTTATCGAACCAAACGGTCAACCAACTCATCTACGGGGATGTTACTTAATGGTGCGAATTTTATTTATACATCCGATGAGTACTTGAGGCTAACCTAACCTAACCGCCTAGTATGGAAACCGTTTCGAATTCCGGGAATAATACTGTATATTTTGTTATTCCAGACCATGAAGTATGTGCATGCTAAGTTTCGCTTAAATCTTTTTAGTAGTTTCGGTGTGCGAGGTGTTCGAAGTTTTCCACATCGATAGATGGCGTTTTTTTAAATTTGCGGCATCATATTTTTTTGAATTAAATTTACTTTATATTCTATTACTTTTATTTCGAATTTTTGATTTAAATTAGGGGCGATAATGTGTCCCAAGTAAATGATTTTTAATTATTTTATTATTTTATATTACGTTTCCCTAGAAAAAATTTACAAAATGTATTACGAATTAGATCGCGCAAGCGACTTTTTCGCGTCGTTTTGTTCATATGCGTGTATTCAAGATTCATCTTAGTAAAGGATCACAATGAATGGGGAGAAATTTCCATTCTTATTATATGTATAGATATAGATTGTTTATATTTTTTTTTTCATAGAATATATCCGCGATGACTCTTCTTTTATTACTCGGGTGGATTTTCAACAAATTCCTGGTGCTCGTGGTCCTCGTTCAGGAGATGGAGGATTTCTACATCATCATGGAGGATGTCCAGAGATTTGCAGCTTTGAGTTTAGGACCACAAGAACGCCCAGGTTGGTAACATTTTTTTATTTATAGTACATTTACCTGCTAGTTTGTGCTCGCGATTTTGCCCGCATGGCAAAATCCTTTCTTATCGAAGGTTCACAAAACAATACTCTTTATTGGGACAAAAAATAACAAAATAGATTTAAAACTAAATTAAAGTACTAATATTAATGTCCACAATGGGCGGCCTTATCACTTAGAGCGATCTCTTCCACGTTTACGTCATAAAAACTAATTTTACAAATTGCAACCGAATCCGTTCAGCGGTTAGAGGTGTGCGTTGATAGATGATGATGAGCCAAATGAAAATGCCCAAGTGTGTTCCAAATGTGTATTGGCTATCGCCAAACGACATGTAAAACTCTAGAATCCATAGACAATTTTGCGTACATTACTTGCTTAAACCTCCTCATCAATATGAGTATAATAACAAACGCAGCAATGTACATCGAAGTTGTCATCAATCGTAGTGAGTGAGAATTAACCAAGTTCTTATTAAAAAGTTGAAGCAAAGCGCTTGGTACGGGCAGTTGGTAGCGCCATTTAGTATGGATTCCGCATTGCCGTCTGCCGTGACGTCCGTAGATGGAAGAGGCCTGGAGGAATGCCAATTACTCGCCTAGCGCTTTCTTCAAGATAATCATGAGATGCCAGTAACATCTAGCGTATCCTTAGATCTTAAATATCTTATCAGCGGTCATTATAGCGGTGTTCCGGTATGATGTTCAGTGAAGGTAGGGAGGTATTTATCCCGCCTTTTAGGTTTAGTCTTCTATCATCTACGGCCGCATCGTCGCTTAAGATCACACGAGATCGTGGTCAAATAAATAATAATAAAAAAAATGAGGTTTATACTCCAACAGAACAGGTTTCCCTAATTACACTGTCAGAGTCAAATCACAATTTATAGGTTGTGTGGCTAACCTATATGTTGCAGTTTCAGGTCGCCGAGATTACTACAGGGCCTGCAACATGACCTAACGGCTGCCTCCTACATATCTTATAGGAAACAGCCGGGACCCACAGTTTTACGTGCCTTCCGAAACACGGTAGCGTCCAGGCGGAAATCTTTGCCACACTGAGATTTGAATCCAGGACCTCCGGCTTACAAGCCGGACTTATGACCACTGAGCCACGGACGCTACAAGGCGCTAAAAGGCGTGGTATAATGAATAAAAAAATATCTAATTTGCCACCAGTTTGCGAAAGAAGACTGTACAAGAACATCCGAAGACTCAACCGCTCATACTTCTGTCGTGCTAAAGCTCGAGGGATGATAGACCTGGACGCCTACCTTCCTCTGCAGCTCCTGAGCCTAATCACTACCTACACTATTGTGCTATTGCAGTTTGCTTTTAATTAGATTTGTTTTGTACCAAAAATCGGGTACATTTGTCAGTCATATTAGGGCGAAACATCCAAGCCAATAATTTTACCTTATTTTAAATAGGTAAGTTGAATATTTTACAGGCAAGCCAAGTCTTTGTAGCCGAAAACGGCTAGGTGGATTATATTATTATATATTATATTGTAATATGTAACAAATAAATTTTAAATATCCATAACGCAAAAATAGGCAAAAATTCATACCGAAGTAACATAACACTTTTTGAAAAACTGATAAGCAAAAAATGAAGTAATTTTGAGTCGAATTTTTGATAATATAAGTACCTACCCTTGCAATCAGCGAGTTAACTATCATCACCTGTTTTCCTACCCTTAGGGTTAGAATTTTTTCCATTCTTATATGGCGCCACCCCTGAGGTTTTAAAAAAGGAATTACTAAAATCAGACCACTCAATAAAAACTTAATTACATAAAAAATGTATACGTCGACTTGTAAACCTTCGTTTTGTTTCACGTCAATCAAAAAGAACTTTGAAGCGAATTGAAGAATTGATTTCTTTCCGCTCTTTTCTTTGGATAAACTGCTTGGTGTTAATCCAACTTAGGAGACCAGATCATCTTCAACACTTTAAAAGAAAACTCCAACATAAGGAAATTCTTCTTATGGAATTTCTAATAAATAACAGCTTTCCTCTTCTTCCTTCCCAATTTCTGCTGAATACCTTCCACAGTCAAGCCTTTGGTCTCTGGAAGGTAAAAAATAGAGTAGACTGCAGTGAGAATGCTGACGATGGCGAAGATATAGAAGACTGGTCCAAGACCGATGGCTTTCAGGAGAGGATTGAAGATGAAGAGGATGATGGAGTTGCAGAGCCACGCCCATTCTACCACCAGCATTGACATTATGCTTTTCACCTGGAAATTTAGAAAGAAAATTATAGAATTTCGTGTAGATATCTAGGTAGACTGGAATCTGGATGGAAGATGTAGAAAGGATTCTGCAAGCGGTTTTAGGTAAGTCGTGGCAAGAAATGGCCCAGAATAGCATACATAATTTGCATAGTTGAGTACTAGTACCAGGATAACAGAAACAAAAGGAGAGCTCTATTATTATTTCAATGTCTTCTTTCTTTTGTACTTATTTCTTTTCAGTACAATCTGTGCAATTGCTAAAATAACTACCAGGGTAACAGACAGAAAAGGACAGCTCCATACTTATTTAAACGCCTTCTTAAACCCCGCCGCACATGCTCACACTCGCATTGGCCGTCACGAGCCGCGTGCGAGTGGCTGTATTTAAAACGTATGGCGCAGTACCAAACTCCGCATTTGCTCTCACGCGTCGACGCAGGCACGTACATGAGTCGTACATGAGCGTGCACGCGCGTGTCGGCTAGGTGACGAGACATTTGTTTCGAGTGGCAATGTCGCGAGTGTTCAAGTACTAGTGTAAAATGGAGGAACTTATTGAAGCTGTTCGAAGCGAAAAATGTTTATACGACATAAACCACCAAGATTATATGAATACAAAATTAAAGGATTCTATTTGGAAACGAATCCATAATTTTTTTTCAGATAATTTCCTTATTAACAATAATCTATTCAAAAACTCGTTATCACGGTCGGATTCTGAACTTATATCAATCGCGTCCATCTTGCTTCGTTTTCGTCTACGAACGAATGGTAGGTAGAGAGACACTGACTGATGTACGACTCGTGAAAGCAATTGCGGACACACACGTGTCTACCAATGCCAATGCGACATTGGTGCAGTGTCGTGAACGAGTGCGAGTGTGAGCATGTGCGGCGGGGTTTACTCTTGTATCTCCTATCAATACACCCAGTACAGTTGCTTATGTAAGCTACCAGGGTAACAAAAACAAAAGGAGAGCTCTTTTCCTATTCAAACGTCTTCTTTACTCATGTACCGTTTAGTACAACCTAGTACAATTCCCAAGATAAACTACCAGGGTGACATACACAAAAGGACCTGCTCGTAACTTAAAGAGCTCTATTCCTATGTATTTATTTAATTTTATTCGGAAAACATTACAGTATCTTAGTGGGTAAAATATGTAAATTTCTAGTCACAAGTTTGTTTATAAGTTTGTATACTTGTCTTCTTTACTCGTGTACCTAACTTTCAGTGCACTCTGTATTCTGTATAGTTGGTGCGATGACTACCTGGATAACAGACACAAAAGGAACTGCTCGTAACTCCATTAGTTAAATTACTACAATAGCTCCTTACCTCAGGTAAGAACACCTCAGCAAACAGCACATAAGGCACAGTGGCAGCTCCGAAAGAGAACATCGTTGTATAAAAGTACATGTTAACAGCGATCAGCCAGTGAGGACCCCAGTGCAATTGAAGTTGTAAGCCGAGGAGTAGGCAGCTGGCGCCCGTTGCGAAGGATGAGTAGTGAGTAGATCATTAGAGGCTGGAATAATATTATAAACAATAACACTTTAAAACTTTTGTCATTTGAACTCATGTTAATTTTATTAATCGGAATTTATCGCGTTGATATTTTTTATGATAGGTTTTTTATCTCACTAATATTATAAAAAATGATAAAAATGAAATGAAATAACGTTTATTCATGCACAAACATCTCACAACACAAAAACAACTTAATATTACAAGACATAAATAGAATTATTTATACATGAAACGGTCGCAACTCAGCATATGCCGACTATCCAGCCGGCGCTGGTCTTCCGTTGCGACCGCTTTAAAAGTGAAAGTTTGTAAGAATGTATGGAATGTCTGGATGTATGTTTGTTACTCTTTCACGCCTAAACGGGTGGACCGATTGAGCTGAAATTTGGTATAGACATAGCTTAGACCCTGGAATAACACATAGGCTACTACTACAGTACAGCGGGTAAAACCGCTGGGTGCAGCTAGTTATTCATATTATAGGCTAGCCTTTGACCACGAGGAGGATATTCTCTCGCGTGACCGTCTCAATAAGTCCTGATTATTAACATTAAACATAATAGAAAATGTCTTGTGATATGATGTTGATGAAAGGATCTTATATCATAAAGAACTTCCCAGAAGAAATAGAGTTAACGGTGCTAAAATGAAAAAAAAAATATTTAAATAAAAAAATCAGAAAAATTCTAGCATTCAAACGTGGAAAAAAAACGTCATAAATATCTTAAATATCATAATATATATCTTAGTGGAAATCGTAATGAAGTACCAGGAGATCAGAACTAACAAAGAGGTAGAAAATATCTTCCTTACCCTTCGTCCAGCCCATTCCGTCAAGAAAGCCGCAACGAAACCAGCAACAATAGCCACCAAAGCCAACAGAATACTGCCAACTATAGGCGACATGGTCGGTATGGCCTCTTCAAATAAAGGCTCGGCGTACACTTGAACGACCACTAAACCTTGGAAGATTGACGCTGTGATCATGATTAGGGTTAGGTATATCGCACTGCGTGTTGAACTGGATTTTTCTGGAATAAGAAAAGATTTACATTATATACCTATCTAATATTTATTGTTCTAAAAAATAGGTAGAGCAATATTTATTCAAACACGAAAAAAATTACGAAAACATTACTCCACGTTAGAGCTATAAGGTTTTATGTCCTATTCCTTCAACAATCGATTTCGGACCTCCATAAGGTCCGAAATCGATAGCCGAAAAAAATCAGACATCCAATCCAATGGCTCTAACATCGAGTTTAATAAATGCAAATCCAAAAATTGATTCTTAAAAAAGGGTTTTGAATATTGGGTGTTTGTGTCCCAAGGTATGAATCATAGACCTAACATATACGAAGATGATATTCTAAAAACGCGTGACCAATAATAGGGATGTTGACTAAAATTTTTTTTGGCCATAATGAAGATTATTGAAAAAAAATATTGGACAAGTATAATATTTTTTTAATTGTAAATTTGATAAAAAAACGTGGGAGATACAACGCACTAAAGTTGCTTGGTCATGACGTCATCCAGTCATCACTAAATCCAGTACGTTTTTGTTTAGTGGTGTGACGTCACGCGTCCCAACTAGGGAATGCAATCCCGAGGCGGCGTGTGTTGGGACTCCCAACACAGAATCTTAGAAGCTTTAATTATCTCAGCCATTTTTTATTTCATTTGCAAGAAAAAAAAATGTATCGATTTTTTACTATTAAAATTACGGACTAATTTTATTTTTAAAAATTTGTCCTTGTCTACATACATCCCCATTGTGATTGGCCAAAAATATTTTTTTTTTTTTTATATTTATTTTGTACAGGTTTATTATGAATGGTTTATTTATTATAAGGCGCTATTTTAGGACTTCTTTTAAAAAATAAACATTTATTTGACCGACCGCCGATTGTTTACCTACATTTAGATATCTAGCTCAGTAAGTTTCTTTGTAATTATTTCGTACGCAATAAAGTATTAAATATGCTATTCTATTCTAATTTGATCTTTAAAACTTACTTATAAATTTCCATGTCGATAACTTCTCCTGGATTATTATTTCTGACCTCAGTTTCTCCTCTTCAGGCGTCAAATCTGCAATAAAACAAATAACAACGAACTACAATATTATACATTGTTATCTAGGAATATCTTTATTGCTCTGTCTAAGCCATATTTGATTTAGGTTAAACGGGTGATAACATTTGTGAGGGCCTCTTTTAATTTATTTTAGGCCTAGGGCAATAAACTTTAAAAAAATATATAAATCACCACCAAACCAAACCCCAAGCTAAGCAACTTAATGCTTGATTATGGTGGTAAGATAACAGATATAATACTTATATACCTTTCTTTTGTAAATACATACTTTTTATAATAAATATAGAAGACCACCCAGACCAGAAATAAATATCTGTAGATCGAACAAATATTCGTCCCATGCGTTGCAAGCGGATATTAGCCCACTGCGTGACAGAGGTGGTCAGTCACTTTTGTTTCAAAACTAACTTTTCTATACGAAGAAGTATGAAGACAAATAAGACGCTCTCCCGATGATAAGAGATAATGTTGCTCATAATCAGTACTCAGGATTTCACAATGATGCAAAATTCTATGTGAAATTTATCAGCGTATAAGATGTTAAGAATCTTCAGCCCAGTAATGCCCTCCTACCGAAGCACAGTAATGTCTGCACATCACTGCTCAGGCGTTAGAATAACTGGCACTTTTGGGGTACCTAGTTGACCTTCTAAAAGGAAGTCTACTCTTGGTAAACGAATAAGACATTTTCTATGTTGGGTGATGGGTGTTTATTGTATGTTTATATTTATTGTAGCGTTTTAATATAAAATAATAATAATTAAGGATCATAGATTTTGAATTACTCATAAAAATAGCCTCCTTTTTTATAGGGTTATAAAATAAAAAAGGTTTGTTTTCTTAATAAAGCCCTTTTTGGAATAAATAAAAGAAGAATTTCCTAAGTGGACATCTGAAAATAACAAAGAAAATAAATTAAGATAAAGCTTAAAGTATTTACAATCACACGTACTCTTTCCGTAATTAGGTTTTCCCAGAGATTAAGTTTATAACTGCCCGTAAATTTAACTCCTTAGTATCTTTAATACATAACAATGTGGGTAATTCAGATTTTGTTTGACTTGGACTAAGCCGTTTAAAATGTGTAATTTACGCTACGAATAAGAATTTACGTACGTTTTGCTTACGTCAAATTTTCGAGTATTTACTCCTTTTTTAGGGTGTAGCCAAATGGCAAAAAACGGAACCCTTATAGGATCACTTTGTTGTCCGTCCGTCCGTCCGTCTGTCTGTCATCGCCCCATCTCGCCCATGGTCGCCCCACACTACGTTTACCGAGACGTGGTCTCCACTCGAGACCTCGTCTACCCCAACGGTTATCGGTTCTACGACAAATGTGACCAGCCCATTGCCACTTCAGTTTGTTAATCCTTTCTGCCATGTCGGTAATTCTATCTACAATATGCTGAGTAGATAGATATACAATACAATACAATAGCTTATGAGTACTAATTTTTGTTGTTTGCAGTTTTTTTACCTATGTTGTACGTTTACCGTTTACCCTTTTTCTTTCATATTTATTGTCAACAGTTAAACTTTAAGTGGCATATCTTACCATCCATCTCAGGATTTAAACTTCTTCTTATTACTGCTAACTCCTCTAATACTTCTTTTGAGTCTTCTTTAACACTTCTGTAGAAGGCTATGGCTGCTGCAGCTTCCTGAAAACCAAACATAAAAGGTTTGATGTTGGGAGAATATTGCAATTTGAAAGATTTTGATGGTTGAAGTACTATGTCATGGTTCTATATTGTCATGATTCACTGTATTTAGGAAAAGGAATCACTTTTTTTTTAATTCATTATAGGTTAACCTTCGACCACAATCTCACCTGATGTTAAGCGACTGTAGATGGCAGCAGACTAAACCTAAAAGGTGGGATAAATTCCTCCATAAGATACAAGGCAAAGTGTAAACATAGCATCTCAATTATGTACCAGGGTTAAAAGCCTTGTGCAGATTATTTCTTCTAGTAGTTTATTATATATTTTTATGTTTGGACACCTAATAGGACACCTAATATGTGTGCATATCTTAGATACCTAATTTGTTCATTTGTTTTCGCGTTGTGTTTACATATTCAAGTATTTATAAGATTTTAAGAGATAGTGGCATAAGAGGCGACCGTGGAGTCACTGCAATAAGGTATCAGCGGAAGACCAGCGTAGGTTAAACCTAGCCTACATTAAGCTGAGCTGATACCCTTTTGTGTCAAACTATATTATATTAGTAGTTAAGTTGTAAGAGTGTTTTTAGTTTGGTCTGTTTTGGCGCAAATAAAATATTTTCTTTCTTTCTTTCTTTCTTTCATATCATGGGGATATGTCCAGCAGTGGACGAATGAAGGCTGATGATGATGATAATAATGAAGTTGCTGTACCCATTTCTCTTATAGCATTTTTTTATACAACGAAGTAAGAAGACGAGCAAGACGCTCTTCTGATGGTACGAGATAACGCTGCCCATAATTAGTACAGTTTCACAATGCTACTGCTACCTGCTACCCAGGATTTTACAATGCAGTAATATTCTAGGTGCACTGAGTCAACGCTTATTACTCAAGAGTCATAACATGTTAAGATTTCAGCCCAGTAATTACACTAGCTACTGCTTTCCTACCGAACACAGCTTAGGCGGTAGAATAACTGGCACTGTTGGGGTACCCAGTACCCACCTAGTCAATCTCCTGCAAAGGAAGTCTACCCCCGGTTTTTAAGTTTAGAATATTAGCATAAAAAGTTTACCTTTTCCAATCCTTTAGCCATGAGACAAGTTGGTGATTCCTTCAGAACCATCAACGCAACTGTTGATAACGTTGACAACGATAGACTCACGTATATCATTGTGTAATATTCCAGGTATCTGAAAAGTAATATATACATTAATATTATAAAACAACTGCCATTGGTTAGCGTGTGGCCGATCTGTGGTGTTCTTTGCTATAGTAGCTGTAATATTGTTAGCTTATTTTTCGAGATACAAGCATATGCCATGAAACAAAAATGTGGGAAGACTGCTGCGTAAAGTTGCAAACGGTAGATTAAAAGATGCTATAATGATGCATTAGAGAAGTTGAGAGCAATTATTGTGAGCTAGTTGTAAATTCTAGATAATGGATACGTTTGCAAGTTTTTTAAATACATCTCGTGTAAACAACTGAACCAATTGAAAAGATTTTTTTATATAGGTAGTTTAGACACTTAATTATCAATCTACGCAATGGCTACACTCGATCTTACCCGCTGATATACCCACAATAATTAATTATTAGCCTAGAAAATATAATTAAACTTATGCCGCCTGAGCAGTGATGTGCTAACATTACTATGCTTCGGAAGGAGGGCACTGTAGCTAGTGAAATTACTGGGCTGAAGTGTCTCAACATCTTATGACTCTCGAGTAAGAAGCGTTGGCGCAGTGCACTGGATAGCAATGTACTAATTATGGACAGCGTTATCTCTTACCATCAGGAGAGTCTTGCTCGTCTTCTTATTTCGTTGTAAAAAAAAAAAGAAATACACCCAAACAGACACTAAACTTTTCTACTAAAGTTGTAAAGAATACCAGGGGTAGACTTCCTTTGCAGGAGGTCGTCTAGGTGGGTACCCCTACAGTGCCAGTTATTCTACCGCCTGAGCAGTGATGTGCAAACATTACTGTGCTCCGGTAGGAGGGCACTGTAGCTAGTGAAATTACTGGGCTAAAGAGTCTTAACATCTTATGACTCTTGAGTAAGAAGCGTTGGTGCAGTGCTCCTAGAATTACACATAATTGTGAAATCCTAGGTAACTCTGTACTGATTATGGGCAGCCGTTATCTCTTAACATCAGGAGAGCGTCTTGCTCGTCTTCTACTTCGTCACATAAAAAAAAAAAAAAAATACAAAGAAACTTGAAAAATCTTCTGTATTATTTTCCATAATAATTATTCCAACTTACCCTCCTAACAAATAAGAGACCAGCATTCCGACTCCATAGAAGATCATGGTCCCCGAAGTCATGGCTCCCCTGATGGACTCGTCGCAGATCTCGCTCACGTAGACCGGACAGACGAGGAACACTCCCCCACTCAGGCCTGATACAAACACCGCTGCTAGAAGGACTTCCACGATGGAGCTGGATGCTATCATTGTCCATGCAATCTGGAGAATATATGAACTTTTTAAACCTGGTTCTGGCTGATTTTCTCGTTGTACTGGTGTTAGGCTTCAGCCGTTGTAGCCGTAGTTTATGACTGGATCCCGGCATGATGTTCAGGGAAGCCAGGGAGTGATTTATTCCGGGGGGGGGGGGGGGGGGGTAAAGTTTCTCAAAGGGATCAGCCAGAAAAAAAATCATACTTATCCTACGTGTATGGGATAATGGGATGTACCCTAAATAAATTAATTTAAAATTATTTTTTATTACCGTTCTTTTACCCTAATCATTTCCCTCGTCTGTGCAAAATTACAGCTTTCAGAGCGCGCAGCTGCGCGCGCGCGCGCAGCTTTCAGTTTTCAAGCGTCTTATAGTTTCTCCGTAAAGTCGCGGACAGCCAAAGCGAAACTATAAGGTGACTATGTGGAAGCCTAAAAAAAGAGTTAAAACTACTTACAACCCCCATCAAAGAAGCCAGCAGAGCAGAATTCTTCCTCCCAAGTCTATCCAACAGCAGTCCAAGAACAGGCGTCCCAAGCAAGGCTCCAACAGAAGACAAGCTCCCGAAGAGAGCCAGCTCAGTCTCCGTCATCGGCCGGTGGAGAGTGGTGTTGGCTGACTCAAAAAGTCGAAGCGTGGAGGAGGGCCACGCGAACATGATGCCCATGCAGGCGCAGAGAGTGCATACTGGAAACAAAGAAGGTAATTGATTTTTTAATCATTATAGGTTAGTCTTTGACCACAATCTCGCGACGATGCGGCCGTAGATAACAACAGATTAAACCTAGAAAGCGGGATAAATCCCTTTACAAAATACAAGACTAAAAAGGGCTAAAAGCCTAGTTCATATTATTATACGAGTATCATTGGGATATGTCCAGCAGTGGACGAATGAAGGCTGATGATGATGATAATAATGAAGTTGCTATACCTATTTCTCGCCAGAATCTCGCCTGATGTAGATAGATAGATAGATAGATAGATAACTCTTTATTGGAACACAGAAAATATACAGAAATAAACTTAACACATAGACTGCTCCCCACTCGGTACCGAGTGGGGCGGGGCTCTAGTAGCGGCGCCGCTTACTCGGAACCGAGTGAGCGTTCCGTTCATTTTGTAGTAGTCAGTAAACCGCCGGGGTTTGAGGCTAATCCACATTGCTTTAATCGGCCACTCTGGCAATAAAGTCAACTTACGAAAACAAGTATTGGCGTCATTCATCTATATTTACTTAATCAAAATTTACCTAAAAAAGTTTTGGCACCCAGCAAGTTTTTTTCATTTTTTTTAAAGCAGTCAATGTGTTAAAAATAAAACACAATATCATAATCTATGTGTTACAATTGGCGGTCTTATCGCTAAAAGCGATCTCTTCCAGACAACAGTGCAGGGAGAGGAGAATATTGCTATTCACATGGGTTTGTGGTGTGATAAAATAATAATTATTTAGTATATTACACAGACAGTGTTTAATTACTTATCATTTTCATATATTATAAACATACATATATATTACAGAAAGAAAAAAAAAACTCCCAAAACAAAAAAGTAACTCCCTCCCTTTTTTTATCCCAGGAAAAATGCGTTACGCATCATCACCCCACGCCAGGGGTGCGGGGCGGTATGTGGGACTCCCCCGCCAGAGATGGAAGCGGCGGGGATACCCACTAAAAAACCTGGGGGTGTTCCTGCGGGACGCCATAATGCCGGGGCAACGGGTACGCCGAAGCACTCATCCGCGGCAGTATCTCCCTCTCTGGCTTTACTGAACATCATGACAGCACTGTCATAATGACCGCTTGGCGACACGGTTTTGTCCAGTGGATGGTAACTACCCATGGCTGAAGTCTACCACAAGCCCGTCAAGCACAGACGTTGCGTAGACTTGTCATGCTGTCAAGTCAACTGTCATCCCATACATTCACAAAAGTACAATGTGTGGGATGACAGTTATACTCTTGAAGTTTCGTCGGGATCCCATTAAGTCATGCTACAACCACTGTGTGAAAATTTGTAACATACTACAGTTAGTGATGGCGCTACCAATAACAGTCCGAACAGCAAGCGTTTAGGTTCTACTTGTTCTAAAGTAGTTCTAAATGTGTTACTTTCCCATGCGACCTGTGCAATAAAAACATTACAGAACTTTCCTTTAATTACAGTAGTTTGTAATCTGGATATGATTTAAACATAGATTGTAAATTGCACCTAAGTCTACTATCACTATTAATTACTAGATATTTAACCCCCGACGCAAAAACGACGGGGTGTTATAAGTTTGACGTGTCTGTCTGTCTGTCTGTCTGTCTGTCTGTGTGTGTGTCTGTCTGTGGCATCGTAGCTCCCGAACGGATGAACGGATTTTGATTTAGTTTTTTTTGTTTGAAATTACAGTTAGTCGAAAATGTTCTTAGCCATGTTTGGTGGAAATCGGTCCAAGATGGCCGCCGCTACAAAATGGCGGATTATTTTTTGTTCCATGACCCCGCCAATATGGGTATCAAATGAAAGGGCTTAACAAGTAAAATACAACGCACTATAATAAATTTAAAATCCAAGATGGCCGCCACCACAAAATGGTGATTTACATATTGCGTTGGAGGTTTTTTTAAATTTTTAATTAATTTCACTTGTTATTTACCTTGTCATATTAATAATTATATTAATAGCAACGAACATAATATAAATAATATTAATGTTTATTTATGTAAAGATTAACATGACAAAAGCTAGAAGAGATAAGCATAAGAAAGGGATTTTCCCATATAAACACCTTTTACCGAGGACAGACTTCCTTTGCAGGAGGTCGACTATCAAACTCAAACTCAAAATTCATTTATTCAAATAGGCTACAATGGAGCACTTTTGCAAGTCAATTTTAAATTTTATTTTAATACTCTACCGCTCGTTCGCAAGGCACCTCTATGAGAAGAACGAGCAAGAAACTCATAGGGATTGTTTTTTTTAAATATGTGTTTACAATTTTTATCTTGGTTACATAATTTATTTACAGGTGGTTGCAGAGGTTTCCAGGCATCTTTGTCTTCGATGTATTGGCTTATTTTATAATAGGCTTTCTTTTGTAATATGTCTTTAACACGGCTTTTGAATTTACCTTCTGTGAGCCCCGTTATTTCCTCATTGTAAATAAACGGCTTAAACTCACTTGTATTTACTTCGGCTGCGTGCCGACCGTTTCGATCCTGTACGAGGATCTTCTTCAGGGAGTCGCTGCGGTTACGCGCCGGCGTCCGCGCCCCGCTTAGCACTGCGCGCCGCCGCTCGCCGCGCGCGCGCTGACTGCTCTACGGGTCGCGGGGAGGGAGAGGCCGTCACTTCTCGCGGCGGCCGTTATTTCCTCAAGGATTTTATTATAAAAAAATATCTAGTCGACACTGTACTGACACAATGTCAGTTATTCTACCGCCTAAGCAGTGATATTCAAACCTTACTATGCTTTCGTAAGAGCACACTGTAAGTAGTGATATTACTGGGCTGAAGAGTTCTAACATCTTATACCTCTTAATTATAGAATTTCACATTAATGCTTACTCCTGGGTTGCTACTAATTATGGCCAGCGTTATCTCTTACCATTAGGAGAGCGTCTTACTCGTCTTCTTACTTCGTAGTATAATAATAACTTTCTAAATCGGCGTATAATGCATTTATACGTTTTTTGAAAACTAACGTGAGTGTAATCCATATCCCAGGCTCCCAGGGTCCCAGGGTCGAGCCTAGTTTCGACTATTATATCCGTGAGTTTTGTTTACATAGTTGACTTATGTATTATAACGTTTTTTATATAAGGAACAAGGTTATAAGTACCCCAAGAAACATTTTCAAAAGCAAAATTTACGAATTTTTCAAAATAGGTCATATCGTGCGTGAACAAGTGAATTAAATTAAAAATTTAAAAAACCCCCAACGCAACGCTTTCAAAATATGTAATTCGCGGTTTTGTGGTGGCGGCCATCTTGGATTTTAAATTTGTTATAGTGCGTTGTATTTTACTAGTCAAGCCCTTTCATTTGATACCCATATTGATGGGGTTGTGGAAGAAAAAAGTTATCCGCCATTTTGTAGCGGCGGCCATCTTGGACCGATTTCCACCAAACATGGCTAAGAACACTCTCGATTAACTCTACTTTCAAACAAAAAAAAACTAAATCAAAATCCGTTCATCCGTTCGGGAGCTACGATGCCACAGACAGACACACACACACACAGACAGACAGACAGACACGTCAAACTTATAACACCCCGTCGTTTTTGCGTCGGGGGTTAAAAAAGAAGTGTTTAAAAAAGTATGCCTACAAACTCGAATAAAATTCCAAATTTACGATACGCAGAGATAAAATATAATATCGCCTATTATACGTAATAAACTGATAATCATAACTAGCTGTGTCCAGCGGTTTTACCCGCTGTAGCCTATGTGTTATTCCAGGGTCTAAGCTGATCAAATTTCAGCTCAATCGGTCCACCCGTTTAGGCGTGAAAGAGTAACAAACATACATTCAGACATCTAAACATCCCCATACATTCTTACAAACTTTCACGTTTGTAATATTAACAATAATATTTATAATACCTATAGTAAGATAACCGACATAAGTCACATATAAAAGCTAGTACATAGTACATGAGCCATATAAATAACTTGTTGTACCAAAATAGATAAATGGTTATACATAAACAGACAGATAACTCTTTTCTTTTTTTATACCAGACATGAATTAAAAAATAATCATTTACATCAAAAAATAACACAAAACTCAATCATAGATCATTTCTCAACATCAGTCGACCTGAGCGCACTTCGCTAAGTCTAACAGAAAATTAACAGTGTTTACATATTATATTATGCAAGTATTATACATATAAACCTTCCTCTTGAATTACTCTATTTTTTAAAAGAAACCGCATCAAAATCTGTTTAGTAGTTTTAAAGATCTAAGCATATATATTTAATTATGATTCTTACGATTGGCGGTCCTATTGCTATATAACGATCTGTTCCAGACAAATCAAAATGATACATTTAAATACTCACTCAAAGCCGAGCACGACATTTGGACCAAATACCCCATTTTTGAAAACTTTTTTTATTATTATTTTGGTAAAAAAAACTTCAGAGAGCAGTATCCCGTCTTGTAGATAAATGAGAATAGTCATTTAGTCAGTTTGATATCAAGATATGATGTTATGTCGAGTAAAATGATAATCATTTGTAAATATTTAATGGATTATTTTATATTATACTGTTTTTATTATATTACTTTATCTTGATTGTACATCAACCTCGTGATTAGTGAATGTTTTTTTTTTGTTTCTGTGTTAATTTTGCGCGTTGGGGCCTATTGGCTATAGAATACATATAATAGAAAGAGGGGTATTTATCCCGCCTTCTAGGTTAAGTGTGCTACCATCTACGACCGCATCGTTGCTTAACATCACGCGAGATCGTGGTCAAAGGCTAACCTATAACGAATAATTTTTTTTTTTGTAACACCACAATAAATATACAGAGAATCTTACAAACAAAAACACAATTTCGTAATCGTAACTTAAGTGTAACAATTGGCGGTCTTATCGATAAAAGCGATCTTCTCCAGACAACCTTGCAGGGAGAGAAATAAGCGTGTACTGGTCTATCTTTTTTAGGGAAAAAACGAAACTATTTTTTTTGAAAAATTTTATTATCATGTTGTATATTATCTTATATTTATAGAAAACACAGTAATGTTATTTAAAAATATTTAGTTAAATAAAATATGAATTACTTTATACCATAATAAGTTTGTAGAGACATTAAGTATGTGTAATTTATAACTAATTAGACTATCCCTGATAGAATGACGTACCTACTTATCTAACAAAAAGTACTTAAATTCGTACCACTGTCTGATGGCAGCGTGGCCAGAATGGTGGCAGCATTGCTTCGTTGGACTGCAAAATACTTAAAGATTCTACCAAAAAAAAGACATAGAATAAATAATAATAATTATTAGCGTTTATACTCCAATAGAACAGGTTAACCTACTTACACTGTCAGAATCAAATCACAATTTATAGGTTGTGTGGCTAACCTATTTGTTGCAGGTTCAGGTCGCCGAGATTACTACAGGGCCTGGAACATGACCTAACAACTGCCTCCTACATATCATATAGGAAACAGCCGGGACCCACAGTTTTACGTGCCTTCCGAAACACGGTAGCGAAAATCTTTGCCACACTGAGATTGGAACTCAGGACCTCCGGTTTACAAGCCGGACCAACGACCACGGACGCTAAAAAGACGAGGAAAGACAGTAACGTCGACGACGACAGCGACGAAGTAGATGACGACGACGGCGACGAAGAAAACGACGGCGACGAAGAAGACGACGACGACGGTAAAACCTACGTCCAGCTGTTTACACTTCGTAAAGATGATCAATCATTACATATAAACATTTGCGTTTTATAATATAACCAGTGACCTACATATTGCTAATATGTTTAATCTTTGATAACTTTATTGGATAACCGTGCTGTACAAGCGCTTATCTCTATCTAGGGATTGCAATATCGGGATATCGAGATTATTTATAACTAGCTGCGCCCAGCGGTTTTACCCGCAGTACTTATGTAGCCTATGTGTTATTGTAGGATCTAAGCTACCTCTAAACAATATTTCAGTTCAATCGGTCCATCGGTTTAGGCGTGAAAGTGTAACAAACATCCAGACATCCATTCTTACAAACTTTCACGTTTATAATATTAGTAAGATTTTTTAATGAGAGCTGATAAACAAGATGATTACGAACGATGTGTTTAATTTAAAAGGACGGAGGAGGTAAAATACAATAAATATGTACAACACTTTATTGAAACTCCACATGAAAACAAAAACTTAAAAATATTGTTACATAGTATACACAAGGCTGTTTATATTTGTCGATCTTATCTCCAAAAGCGATCAAAGTGAGCGTAAAATAATGAGATTGTATTAAATTTCACTCTCCGATATCCGGCCGGACAGAGAAAAGGTCTTTATAGAGGTACAAAACCTAAAAAAAATAATTTTCTAAATTGGACTACTCTGGAAAAAGTTATGTGTGGTCTGTATAAAAAATATAATATATAGGTATATACGCGTAGAGTTTTAAAACTCCTCCGTTTTTTCGTCTGTTGAAAATGTTTGGATGTCTGTCTGAAAGAAGATGCTCGCTAGGGGAGTGAACAAATATATAGGACTGATGATAGAGTGGAATGGTAGAGGAAGACGTGTTGTGCCGACCCTACCTAGTAGAAAGAAAAGAAAGAAAGAAAAATATTTAATTAAGCAAAGAGACACAGGCACAAAGAAAAAAAAACTGAAAAGAGCAAAAAATAATATATTAGAGGTAATAAATACTAATATAAATTTAGGTATATAATAAATTGTAGGTAGGTACTAAATAACTATCTCACTAGTTACTAGTGGGATAAGGACAGGAAGAAGAAGATCTGTAAATTATAATCAAAATATCGAGATCTCGCAATTCTGAAAGTTGCAACTACGCATATATTGTACATCCCTAAAATCAATAAAAGAGTTAAAAGCTAATAAGTATTCTCTATCCATGGATGTTGAATAAAAATGTGAAATATTATGAAATAGGCGTTAAATTTCAAATTCAGATATAAATAAAAGTCACGTAAGTACATTTTTACAGTGAATTAAGAAACATACGTAAAGACAAACAATTCTAGTTAATCTAAATTTCTTTATTGTTGTCTATTAAAATAAACTAAGGTACTAAGTTTGTTTGAGATGTCGACTAACCACGATAGAATAAAATGAGATACTTTCATAGACAATATCTCTGAAGACTTGGAACTAAGTCACTATTGCAGCAACTAGTACTGACGACTTTTTCGCAACTTTCTAGCAAAAATTTTTTTTTCCTGGGTAAAGTAAAAGGTCTAAGCTATCTCTTTTAGGCGTAAAAAAGTAACAAACATACATACTCACCCACTCACAAACTTGCGCATTTATAAAATTAGTGCGAAATGTGATTAAGTTCGTTTAGCTTTGGCAGACGGTATCAAATATTTTAGCTTAGGTTAGGACAAGTTTATGGTCAAACTTCACTTAGGTAAGTTCGTTTAACCACTAAGCAGTTTGCTAATTTAAGCTTGTTGCGGGCTGTTTCATGTAGGTATGTTTGACTGCGTTAAAATATTCGAAAGTACAAAAGTTTATTCACAATCTAGTAATATCATGCTTTTGTGTATGTCTTTAACATAAAATTAAAACGAGACACCACTTTTTAAACACTTATAGTACAATAAAATACTATTGAATCCATCTGTTCATGGATAAATACATTAGTTAAATAATTGGTATTTGTTATTCGTAAAAAAATCTCGCAGCTCCAATAACACACATTCATATCCAATAATTAATTGATTGATAACCTACTTTTTAAAATATTTTTATAATAATATTTGCGTGACAAATCAGGTCAGACTGTGTCAACTACGCAGATAGGGATCCCATTAGAGCAAAAAGGTTATAAACTAACAACCAACAACAATGAAGTTACAACAACAACAACAAAAGAACAACAAAAAAACAAGAATAACAATGAAGTAACAATGAAGTGAATTTACCGGGGGTAGACTTCCTTTGCAGGAGGTCGTCTAGGTGGGTACCCCAACAGTGCCAGTTATTCTACCGCCTGAGCAGTGATGTGCAAATATCACTGTGCTCCGGTAGGAGGGCACTGTAGCTAGTGAAATTACTGGGCTAAAGAGTCTTAACATCTCATGACTCTTGAGTAAGAAGCGTTGGTGCAGTGCTCCTAGAATTTCACATAATTGTGAAATCCTAGGTAACACTGTACGGATTATGGGCAGCCGTTATCTCTTAACATCAGGAGAGCGTCTTGCTCGTCTTCTACTTTATCACATAAAAAAAAAGAAAAAAAAACAACACCAAACTGTAGCAAGAAAAATGACGTCTCGGTTGTTTGCCATCTCACTAACTCATACTGCCCCTTAAGCATAGTAAGACATTGATAAGAGTAGCAACTCTCGTCCCACTGTCAAGACTAAACTGACATTATATTATATACATCAAGACGCTACTCTTGCTACTCGCGCTGTCATTGCATACAATTTGTAGCTACTCCCAATGTCATTGTGCTCTTACAAACGTCAATTACTCTTGACAGTGGGATGGGAGCCGCTACTCCCACGTCAATGTCACGGTGTGCTTGGGCTGCTCAATACGTAGGTTGACGATACCTAGTATTTTGTTTTTAATTTGTAGGAGGTAAGTGAGATGGCAGACAACCCTGACGTCATTTTTCCTACTTCAGTTTGGTGTTTACGCTGCAAAATCCATTTGAGTGTAAATTTCTTGCATTAGAGAAATATAGAAAGAGACGCGATCAATAAGCCCTAAAAGACTGACTAGTTTTAGATATCAGTGATAGTTACGTCATCTCTCTGGATACCTACCAGTTAATCTCTTCAATAGTTATGTTTGCCTGGTACATTATAAAACGGAATGCTGTCAGATAATGGTTGAAACTACTTGTATATTGATGATAAATGAGGGCTGTGAATAAAATATAGTGGTAAAAGTATTATATTATTTAAATCTTTACTAAAAAAGTGGATTGTGCTTTTATATAAGGTCAATAAACAAAACTGTGATATAATGGGTGTGCGAATGCAGGTTTTTGGAACGACAATGCGTGAGTAAAAGAATCGGAACATAATTAGTATAACAAGTAGCACTACGTAGGTAGCGCCTAACAGAAAATTTTCAGTGTTTCTTTACTTATATTATGCATGTATTATGCATATAAAACTTCCCCCCTTCCCTCCCTTCCTTCCTTCTTGAATCTCTCTATCTACTAAAAAAACGCATCAAAATCCGTACATCTAAGCAGACGAAGCGACTTTGGTTTTTAAACTACGAGTATGTAAAGCTAATAGCTAGGTTTTTGATCGTCTACCCTTCAGTGACTAAGAAAATATAAAAGTAAACAATAAGTTTGTATAGGGTGTCCAGCGGGAAATTTTCATGTTAAACATTGATTTAAAAAACAAGTAAGAGTTTAAAAAAAAAATTAATATAACAAAATGTAGTGTGATAATGAGGATTTTACTTTTTAAAAACAATATCGTCTAAATGACGCCCGTTCCTGGTGAGACCTTCTTGCAGCCGGACTAGGGATGAAAATTTCCGGAAATATTCCGAAAGTTTCCATTACTTCCATGAAACTTTCCAAATTTGACAGAAACAATGGGGAATAAACCCCAAATCAGAAATCTGATTTTTTAAATGAAAATGCTTAGTAAAGTAAAATTAGTGCTGATAGGATAGTAGGCTTAGTGCCTGTCTACAATACTCAATCAAGAATTTTGACTTTAAAATTAAATTTCTAACTGATATACCAAGGAAAAGAAATACGCTGTTCATTGATGGAAAAATCATACTAATTACCAAAAAAAACATTATATTTTTGTTTTACTTTGTTAAATAGACTTATTCTTGTGCATATGAAAGTATATACACGTGTCTGTATGTAAAGTGTGAAACAGTGCAATGACTGATTCACAAGTAATAACCTGGCTGCTTGGTGAGCTAATGTTAAAACAGAATTATAAGAATTATGTTTATATAAGTCGGTATCAATGCCCTCTTTGGTTGTTTATAATCTTTATAATTGTAAGTCAAAAAAATGATGGGTTCAGCTATCATAAGTTACCAGTATCATAGTTTTCACTTTTTCTTTGTATATTTCCATCGTCAATTAAATATTCATGGCAATTACCATCATTTATTATAGTTTTGAGATAGATAAGTATAATAACAAAACAAAAATAAACCCAGAAGGCCGTAGTAGTCAAAAAAACGCATTCAAAAATTCAGTGTTAATCTGGAAATTTTGGAAAGTTTCCTGCAATGTTTCCCTATATTTCCGGAAACATTGGAAGTATTCTTGGAAAGTTTCGGAAACATTCGGACATTTTCATCCCTAAGCCGGACCCGTACATTTGCAAATACGCGGGAGCAAAGCGTTGGTGCAAAAGCGGCAATTTCTTTTGGGTTTTTTGGGCTATGTAAGCGTTTTTGGTGGCGTTCTCTTGGATTGCCAGGACACCAGTAACGCATGTTCTGTTTGTTGACGTAGCCATCAACATGAAAATGTGCTTTGTCACTAAACAATATGTCTCCAAGAGTCCGTGCTGTTCGGAAAGGTTCGAGCATTGTTCTTGCGTAGGTTTCTCGCAAAAGATAGTTATTTTCGTGGAGAGCCTGCACGATTTGCATTTTGTATGGATGTAATTTTAAATTCTTTTTAAAAATAACGTGCACTGTAGATTTTTTAATTCCCGTGGAGGCTGCAATCTTCATTATTGATTTACGCGGATTCCGCATAATTTCGTGTCAAACTTGAGACACATGTTCTGGCGTCGCTGCTGACGTTGATGGTCCTGGAGCAACTCTGTTGACCATTGTCCCTTCTTGTCTAAACCTCTGCACCCACGACCAGATAAGTTGCGTACTTGGCCCATCACTTACTCGTAGGATATTAAAATGAGTGCAAAAAGTGCGACTCGCACAATCAGTGATTCGTCGCTCTTCAGATATTGTTCGACTGCGAACGCACGGTGTGCCCCCGACCAGTGACTCATGGTGACCGACAAATCCGCACGCCCCGCGCATCGAACGGTACCCCTCCCATTAACCTTACCCCGCTAGTATTCGAGCAGTAACAATTTGAAGTAGAAAATTTTTCGCTGGACACCCTTTAAAAAGTCATATGACGCTGATGATAGAGTCCAATAGAACTAAGAGTGCTGTTTCTGCTTAGTGAGCGGATAGAAATCTCTTAAATTTTTGATCAAATCTACAAAGAATGACTTTAATTAAAATTATTTGAAATTATTATGACTTTTCTAACCTAGACACATTTGCTATATTATGTGCTCAACATATCTATTGTAACAACTTAAACGCCATGTTGCTTGACAAATAAGGAATAATATTATTATTATTTTAAAAATACCTATGAGTCGAATACTTAAAAAAAATGGTCAAAATCCCAGCAGCGTCAATTGTGTGAGCATGTATCTTCTTTTTTCCAGTGGGAGGTTTCTCCATATGCATGGGTCTCATGATCTCCTGGCCGTCCTCAACGTACCGTCTCTTCGAATCAAAGAACACCACCCTTCACCGACCCATGACAGAAACTGAACTAGCTTTATTAGGAAGCATGTCTTCTATTGGTGCTCTTATTGGAACACCTATAGCTGGAGTCACGTTGGATAGGTTCGGGAGGAGGATGCTGTCGATTGTTTTATGTTTGAGTGGAGTGGTGAGTGGATTTTTAATATTTGATTTTCTAATGTAGATTCAGAATAGAAAGTCATTGGAAGAGCTTCTTTAAATTAATAAAATATGGCTATTCTGGTTGATGTACCAACAGCAATGCAAAATAACAGCAAAAGTTGATATATGTAACAAGCGCCTTGTCTCATTTATTATGAGAACTTCAATGCTATGCAACATGCTACCGTCTTCTGTCTTTCCCGAAATTCCCCAAATCAAGAATGAATAAGGTTTTTCTGAACATGCGTGCTTCAGCTTTGACCGCATCGTCACTCACCAGCAGTTGAGAGTGCGGTCAAACGTTTGTTTAGTCTGTTGTAAAATACAATTCACCCTTTTTTGTCGCTGGGAGCGGTAGGAGGAGAAAGACGGACGACCGAGTTGAGTGGCGTGCCATGGGGGAGGCCTATGTCCTGCAGTGGAGAAACATAGGCTGATGATGATACACCCTTTTATGAACCTTGAAAAAGTAGAGAAATGACGGGCTTAGAACCAGAAAATCGGTCACGAAAGTATATGGAAAACTACTAGTTCCTAATAGACAAATGATGAGATTTTCCCGGATTTGAGTTTTGAAAATAATATAGCTTATTGTAGAAATCCTATTAGTACTTAAAGACTTATTATCTGTTTTTCCAGGTGTCCTGGACCATGGTCATTCTAACCACTCAAGTTGAAGTCCTCCTTACTGCTGTCTTCGTGTCAGGTCTCAGCGGTTCTGCATTCCTGGTAGTGACAGTCTACGTCAGTGAGATTTGCCAGGAGTCTATCAGAGGAGCCATGTGTTCTGCCACCACTGTCTTTTATGGATGTGGAATGCTGATTTCTTATCTAATTGGAGGGTAAGTAGTTTTTTGGTTTTTATGGTTTAACAATAAATAAGACTCGAACTCAAATAATTTTGCAAGTTAAGTTTACAATAATTTAGTTCTATTTAAAGAATACTTGACTCGTGGCTCGTTCGAAAAGCACCTCTAAGAGAAGAACGAGCAAGAAATTCGTAGGGATTGGATAAGAACCGTGTCTGTTAGTGTCCCAAGTGTGAGTTTCCCAAGCAATACATCTTGGCAATATTTAAGTCACTTGTTTCTGGGCATCTTTCGTGATCTTACATCTGACCCATAGTATATAAAAATAAAAATTATTTTGCACTTGCCGTTAGGCCCACCTGAATCAACCTGAACCTGAACGTACTCAATAGGCATACCACACCCCTCCATATCCCAATATGGAGGGGTGTGGTATGCCTATTGAGTACGTTTTAAACTGACGCGGGCGTTATTACAATTTTTTTTCCATTCTCAGGTACCTCGATTACTACGCAATGAATTACGTGTGCCTGGGGATCGCAGCGGTATCAACGGCAGCGATATGTTTGTTAAAAGAATCTCCCACTTGTCTGATGATTAAAGGACTTGAAAAGGTAAGGGGCTGTTAAAAAAAGACTTAAATTTAATATACACTCTTCTATCAATCTTTTTTCCTCAAAAGTTTTATTTTTTTTTAATTTTATGATGATTGTAAAAGAAATGTATCTTGACTAAGGGTGGCTTAAGTCTTATATTCATAAAAGTAAAGAGTGACTGACTGATTTATCAAGCGAAATTAATTTAAATTTGGAACACACGTAGGATTTAAAAAAGATTTTCCTGATGCGGGTGAAGCTGTGGGCATAAGCTAGTATTACCTATAATAATTATATAGATCGTATTTTCATTCTTACATGAAGACCTAATGTAAGTTGTATATTTTTAGGAAGCAGCTCAATCTCTAGCATTTTATAGGAGTGTAAAGACTGATTCCAAAGAAGTTTTAGAAGAATTAAATAATATCAGAAGAGCTCTCAATCCTGAAATGGATGGTAAGTAAAAAATAATTCATACAATAAATCTTGATAATATTATAATTAACAAATCAAACCAAAGTAATTATATTACAGATCTGACTCCAGAAGAAGAAAAACAGTTGAAACCTGGAATGCAAATTCCACGAAAGCTGTCCTTTTGGCAATTTATAAGTAAGTTTTCAATTTATACATTTTCGTCAAAGATGTGGAACTGTCATTGGTACTACACATGATGGTCTATGGACTCATTGGACCCAATTTCTGTTCCAATGAAAAACAATGTTCTTAGATAATAATAAAATTATTAAAGTTTGACTTTTACAACCATTGGAAGGAAAGTGGCAAAGATAATTAATACATCGAACATTTTGTCTCATGACACTTTCAACTTCCTCTTTTACTTCTTCTTTTTACTTTCTTTTCTTTTGTCTGATGTCACTGTACAACTAAAATAAGCGTATTGCTTATCATCGAGCTCGTCTCGTTCATCTATAGCTTACATTATGAAAGTATCAACTCTATGTCATTAATTACTCAGTTTTAACTTCTTCTTGCAATGGATAAAATGTTCTTTCCTAAGTATGCGTTACTAACTAATAGCCTTATCTTCCAGGGAAATCCAGCTCAACCCGTCGAGCGATCTACCTCATGACGATCCTAGTCACAGCGTCTATCTTCGAAGGTTTAGTGGTAGTCCAAGTGTACGCTGAACCTCTATTTGCTGAGGTGATCCCGAGCATGTCTCCGACTACTTGCAGCGTACTATTTGCCTCGGTGGTGGTGGTGGCTGGGATTGTGGCTGCATATCTTAGTGAGCTGGCTGGAAGACGGGTAGGTATCTTCTTTTTGCTTTGGTTCTCACACCCAACTGGGTAAATAAAGTAACATCATCATCATCATCTCAGCCATTGGACGTCCACTGCTGAACATAGGCCTCCCCTTTGGACTTCCATATGTACCGGTTGGAAGCGACCTGCATCCAAAGTCTTCCGGCAACCTTTATAAGGTCGTCTGTCCACCTTGTGGGTGGACGTCCTACGCTTCGTTTGCTAGTCCGTGGTCTCCACTCGAGCACTTTTCGACCCCATCGGCCATCCGCTCTACGCGCTATGTGGCCTGCCCATTGCCACTTCAGCTTGCTAATCCGCCGGGCTATGTCGGTGACTTTAGTTCGTCTACGGATTAATAAAGTAACATTTTAAGATAAAGATGATTTTGAGATCTAAAGGATCAAAAGTGATCCTCTAGTATATGTTTACACACAACTTTAATTGAAGACAAGGCTGTCAACTATCAGTCTGAAGAGAATCTTTGAGTACTTCGGCCATGTAACTCGGAAAAGAGATCAAAATCTGGAGAAACTTATTGTCACTGGCAAAATCGAACGAAGGAGGTCGAGGAGGAGCAGGCTGAAAATCAGTAGTCAGGTTAGCATTAGGGTTAATCTGACAAAACGCTGAGCCTGTTCCCATTGGCGAGTACCTACTTTAACACACTATGTAAGCTTAAGCTGTAAGATAGAGCCAATAAATTATTTTCATTTAATTTTTCTTTTCGCTTAGGTATGGATCTCACACTTATCCAGGTTTCAATAGCATTTCAGAATTAAGATGATTTTGGGATTTTAAGGGTCCGTTTAAGTATTGCGGCACTACATAAATCGTTTATCAAGTCGCGGAAGACGTTGAAAAGAGTTCATTTTGGTTGTTTCAAAAATATGTATGAGGCAGTCGTTAGGTCATGTTATGGTCCCCATATAATTTGCGATATAACCTATATTATCATTATTGTGATTGTGCTGTTTGACATTGAAGGTAAATAGGGAAACCAGACCTGTAGAATGTATCAGTCCAAAATATTTTCAATGCGGCACATAACTTCCATACTACCTCCTTTACTTCTCCTCCTCTACTTCCTAATTTTATACTTTTAACCATACTAGAGCAGTACCCTACTTATCAATTGTTAAAAAAAGTATACCTTATTATCCATAACATCTATCGTAAGCTCTGAAGTTCGGACATCTCTTGAAAGTCACCAACAATAACTATTAAACCAATGAACATCCTCTTCCAGCCTCTGATGATCTACACATCGTTCCTGTCAGCAGCCAGTTGTTTATTCCTCGGTCTGCAGCTGCATCTACGTTTCGGTCCAGCCTGGCTCATCGCTGTCAACATCTACGTGTTCACTACTCTGTATGCCCTCGGTGGGGGGATTATACCTTATGTGCTGGTTGGTGAGGTGTTCTTACCAGAGGTAAGAATTTATAATACCGTATTTTCCTCTGTCGGTCCCTCATTGTTGAGGATCGTGATTCTTTTCATCTGTTTTGCCCAAATTATTTCCCACTTTCCCACTACTCCTCCCCCAATATTCGTACCCCTTGATACTCATCTGAGCTATCTTTACCAGACAACGATGTCAGACCGAGGGTAGACTTTCTTTACAGGAGGTCGACTAGGTGGGTACGCAATACCTAAGCAGTGATGTGCAAGCATTACCGTGCTTCAGTAGGGAGGCAAGTAGGTAGTGAACCGGGCTGAAGAGACTTAACATCTTATGACTCTTAAGTAAAAAGCGTAGGTCCAGTACACCTAGAATTGTACATCAATGTTAAATCCTGGTTAGCACTGTGTTAATTATGGACAGAGTTATCTCTTATCTCGGCGACCTGAAACTGCAACATATAGGTTTGCCACACAACCTTTAAATTGTGATTTGACTCTGACAGTGTAAGTAGGGTAACCTTTTCTTTTGGAGTATAAACTCCAATTATAATTATTATCAGAAGAGTTTCTTGCTCATCTTCTTACTTCTTCGTATGCAAAAATGTCTCTCAATCAGCTTATGATTTAACTCTTTTCAGGTTAAAAGCTTTCTCTCCATGGCAATGATAGAGTGGGTGTGGCTCTGCAACTCCATCATCCTCTTCATCTTCAATCCTCTCCTGAAAGCCATCGGTCTTGGACCAGTCTTCTACATCTTCGCTTCAGTCTGCGTCATCACAGGAGTCTACTGCGTCTTTTTTCTCCCTGAGACTAAAGGTCTGACAATCGAGGAGATTCAGGCCAAGTTTTCGAGGAAGAAAAAGAAAAATGACGTGTATTAAGATTTTTGCGTAGTTCATTTTTGGTAAATGGTTGACCTCGACTGTTGTATTTTTTTACTTATATTAAGTAGATATTATTAACTGTCAAATAAATAAGAAATGTACTGTAACGTGCATAATAAACATTTTAGAAATGTACACCTAGTGTTTTTCATTTATATTTTTTAACACATTACAAAAAGTTTTTGATATCCAATGAACCTCTGAGTGAGATTAAAATTAAAAGACGAATAATTAGTCTTTGAACTTGATGTTAAGTAACGATGATGCCGTAGAAGGTAGCAGATATAACCTAAAGCGCGGGATTAGGCTTGATGTTGATTTATTAGGGGCGTAAGGGCTTTTTACCACGACTTAATATCATTCTGCCGATATCAGTCAGGTAGCAAAAAAATCTGAGCTAAAAACACGTACTTAACTCGTCACTGAATCACTGAATGACGGACGCAGTGCAGTTTTGCGTAGGACTTTTATTATTCGTTATAGATTAACCTTTGACCACGATCGAAGCAGACGATGGTAGCAGACTAAACCTAGAAGGCGGGATAAATCATCATGTCGGAACACGGTCACAATGACCGCTTGACAACTCGGTTTTGTCCAGTGGGTGGTAACTAGTCACGGCCGAAGCTTACCACCAGTACAGCGAGTGGAAAAACCGCACATACTAATTATAGTCATTGGTATAGGGCCGGGATTCGAACACAGTAGTCCAGATTTGCCTCCGCACCACATAACTCCTTGGCCACCACCGCTTTAAAAACAAGACTTAAAGCAAGTCAGACATGCCCTGCCCGCGGATGAGTGCTTCGGCATACCCGCTGCCCCGGTATTATCCCGCAGGAACACCCCCAGGTTATTTAGTGGGTATCCCAGCCGCGCCAATCTTCGGCGGGGAGTCCCATATACTGTGCCCCCCCATAGAAAAAAGGTCAGACTTGCCCACCGAAAGTTTTACCTAGGTCACAATGAGATTGTTAATAGGCAGGCGTTACTAGAAGTAGTATACTAGAATTACCAGGCGAGCGTTGGGTGCGTCTCGTCTATCTGCTGGCATAAAATTTAGATGAGTGAGACGAGCTCGACGCTCACCTGATGTTAAGCGAATTACGAGTACATAAAAAGCGTAAAAAATATTCTTACCTCTCCATTTTTCTCGATCCTCGCACAATTTCTGCTATGTTGATTTCGTCAGGCGCATATTGAACGCAATCACGACATAATATTTGAAACAGTTTTTTTAAAATCGTTTAGTCGTATTTATTGTACAAACAAAAAAAGTTTGAAAATATTTAGGTTTGATGCGACTTTTTTTAAATATACCTCTATCTATCCTTTCAAACCTACCAAAAATCATAAAATTTGGTCAAGTCGTCTCGATAAACTCGACGTTATGAGATTTCTATTTATTATCTGCAATATTCTTAACTTATTTATATTATACGAATAGGTAATTATTTATAAACGAAAATTATACATACAAATTTATAACTAAACACAATTAATATAAATTCCGGGTTTGAAAACATTTTATACTAGTTTAGTTTAGTCTAGTTTTATTTATGTATGTTTGGATGTTATTGTATATTATTTATTATTTCTTAAAAATCTTGAAAATAGGCTATACTATAAGCAAACTGTATTATAATATGGTGTGGATAAATGGTATACAATTATTTATTAAATAATGGTAGAAAAAAATAGCACAAGAATAAAGTTGTGGATTTATGAGAAATAGCTGATATTATTATATAGTAAGGCGCTACAGTAAAAAGTGATAATAGTTATTTGTTATACAAGAGTGCAAAGTTGTTTTTTTACCGCGTGCTCAGTTTGTATGACCGAGCTAGCGAGGGATTCTAAAATTAAATCACGAGCGTAGCGAGTGATTTATTAATTAGAATCCTGAGCGTTAGCGAGGGAATCAAAAGAGCACAAGGTCAAAAATCTTTGCACTCGAGTGTGACACGTAATTTTTCATCCCCCCTCAGCGAGGAAATAACTCAATGCTAAAAGTTTTTTTTTTTAATTATTCTCACCATGGATGCGCACAGTGTTGCCAGTGCACTATCTTCAAAAATAACCAGTATTCAATTTTAATTTACGTAGGTATGCTTACTTAGAGTCCTTTTCACGCAAGAGGTCCCACGGAATTTAGCGGAACTAATTTTTTATTCTATTATTATTGGACTTCATATTTTAAATCATTTTTATTTGTTACATAAAATAAATACCTTTTTGATTAAGAAATTAAATATGAGAAATTATGAAGCGTTAAAAAGGTAAAGGTATTTAAACTTTTAAAATGTACAATAGTGGCGTCCCGCAAAAAGGTTTCCTTTCGTGAAAAGCACTCTACCTATTCGTTTTAGTGATTATTTCCTCATTTTCAACTGAACTAACTTCACTGTAATTAACTAATTACAGTGAGAAATCGTTAATAAAAAAGTTCATCTTTGTAAATAAACGGCATAAACTCACTTGTATTTACTTCGGCTGCGTGCCGACCGTTTCGATCCTGTACGAGGATCTTCTTCAGGGAGTCGCTGCGGTTACGCGCCGGCGTTCGCGCCCCGCTTAGCACTGTGCTAAATTTAACTACCCACGAATCGTTTAGTGTAAAAATAAAAAGTTACTAAAAAGTAATACTTAGAAATTTTTTTATTACTTATTCTATTAACTCTGCTTAATTAACTCAACTATTATTTACTATTACAGTACTATATAATTCATTAAAAACATTATTGCCTCAAAATGTAACTTATATCTAAACAACTAACGTAAATATAGTTCAAAAGAAACGTAATATGTTACAAAAGTAACTTACTGGCAAGGCTGATGGTGCGCCCAAAGCAAATAAAAAAAAAAGTTTACTAAAGAGGTTCTTACTCCGAGTTTTTAACAAATTTAAAAAAGTTGTACGCTTATTTCGGTACCATAGAGGTGGAAGTAAATAGGTTTAATTATGTTTTTGTCTCTAGAGGGTAAAGTAAGTTTGAATTTCTCTAGAGGAAAATATAGACTTTTCCAATCAGATATCGATGAGTAAAACTACACTTTCCGAGATAGTGGGATGAAAAAGTTATTCTTTAAATACTCGTATTTACAAATAGAGATAATTTTCACCGGAATGACGACAATGTCTAGTTTAGTTTGAGAATGCCATAAATTTTATAGCCTTTTTATGGTATATTATTTGTATATTATAAACATTATTTAATAATTAAAATATAGATAAAACATTTAACAATGATTAAAATTTTTATTTATAGAATTTACAATAGTAAACATTGTGGATCTATTTACCTACTATATTACGTCCTGAAAGGATTTTTTAATTATTTATAATAAATAATATTTAAACATATTATTTTAAAATTTTCTAAATTACACCAAATTTTCAACCTGACATCTTCAAAACGCGTCACAAAACTAGATTTTAATTTACGGGTTTTCACCTATATTTATAAACATGTACACTATGTATCTATAGGTATATAGTATAATGTGGAATGTCAAAGTATTATAACAAACGTCGTCTCACATAAAATGATACTTAATCTCGGAATAATGTATCGAAATAGATGCCCTTAAAATCTTTTTTTTTATTCATTATAGGTTAGCCTTTGACCACGATCTCGCTTTATCTTAAGCGACGACGCGGCCGTAGATGGAAGCAGACTAAACCTAGAAGGCGGGATAGGCGGGCACACGCACTCACACCCCTTAATAAGATAATACATTTTTTTTTACTGTGCCTCCATTGTTTTCAAGAAGTATAAGATGCCTCCAAAAACATAATTTGTAAAAAAAACTTGAGAGGTGTCAAGGGACACCCGGATGGAACGAAGTTCCTATAGAAATGAAAATATCTGGCTTGCTTTCTATAAGAGAGAGAGAGAGACAGACAGAGAAACATGCGTACGCCGCACAGCTTATAATAGCTTACTATAGCAAAAAGTGTCGTGACAACTTTTCGTAAGATTTTTTTCCGTCTAGCCCCCTTGTAGCAATTTAGGGTGTACTGACTGAAATTTCCGACTAGCAAAATTGTACACCAGCATGAGAGCCAGGGTCATGGATGGTTTCAGCCTAGGGAGGAGAAAGATCAGAAGAATTTAGAATAAGGGCGCCACTGATCTCCCTCCTACAAACGAGAAGCGGGGTTGGTACAAAATAAAAGTCATTAACAAAGTTATATAGGTTATTTTATTCCTTGGTTCCACATCATTGGTTACAAAAAAAACATGCATTAAATTATCAAAACAAATATGTAAGCAAGTTGAGGTACTGGTTAAATTAATTTATGGTACATACAATTCCGTCTTATTACTAGCCGCTTAAACAAACTAGGATCTTATGGCGCGTGGCCTAAAATGGAACTAATTTTAAGAACAAGACCGTATTATATACATACGGTATATTTACATGATATTAATATACAATATGGTACCTAAGAATGGCTGAGGGCCCAAAAATAAAAAGGTACGTTACGATCAAAATTAAATTAGCAAATTAGGTTAAATAAAAAAAAAAGGTTATTTAAGTAAGTCCAGTATTATTTATCACACGTGGTGATGTCACAGGGAGCTGCTGATGGCCCTTCGACCGTGACCAGTAATCACCCACGTGGACAGAACAAAAGTTACAATAAATCTATTAAAAATCTTGCGTTATCGGCAGAGATTATATGGGGGGAGTACTATATTCCTCACACGAATACTACAACAGGAGCTCTAGGGTCCTGCGGCACGCACGTGGCTATCCCACAAAATGGCGGCGACGGCGCGGCTTGTAAATCGGGAATTAAACCACGTAGAACGCAGCTGGGCAGCTACACTAGCGCCACCCGCTGGAATATGCTCGGCGGCAGCCTCGCCTGCGACGGGCGGTGGCCGAAACTTGAAGAGGGCGGAGCCCTAACCTGGGACCCTGTGAACAATTCACAGGTCTTAGGCCCGTTCCTATCAACCTACGGGAACATGGCGTTCCAGAGTAGAACAATCCTACCCACTCAGATAAAAAATAAACTCACCACTTAAAAGTGGGTAGGCCAACACGTGTTCGCCTGGCGGACGCGCGGGACGAACGGCACACGCAGCTCGGTGTCGGAATCAGTGCTATAGGAAAAGAACAAGATTTAACATCGAGAAACCTCTAGAAATACCGACGTAGGAGGTCGGTCAGCGATAAAAAATTAACCGAGGTTACTCACCGGTGATTAAACAAAACACTGATTTTACTGTATTTCTATTAAAACTTTTACTGGAGACTGGGGAACTTGTCCCTATAAAAAAAAATAAAACACTCATGGGCGAGGGACGCCACGGCAGAGCCGACGGCCTTCCCCCCGCCCTAACCGCGACTTCTTACTTGTGCTCTCGATGCGTAAAAGAAAGAACAATGGGCGTGTTTTGCCTTATAAAGGCTTTCATGGCGTCGTATGGCCTGGAGGGGAAAAAAACATGGACGGCTGGGCTACCAGCGCATAAATCCAAATACTACTCAACAGACTTGACACGACTACCCTACTGTTACAAAATATGAATCCGACCCGATCAGTGAAATCCATCGAATCGGCCTCACATATAACCCACGACGATTCCCTCACTATAAACCCTACCTGTAGTTGGTAGTGCCTACTATTTAATTGTTATTAATTGGAGAGGAAACCGATATAAATTGGTATTTAACTATTTTTAACGATTTTATTATTTTAGAATTTATTATCATTTATTTGTCTTGGGAGATAAAAATTTCCTACCATTGAGTGGATTTTTATCTCCCTGGCAACCATTTATTTTTATTTGGCACATGATTTGCGCTTGTGACATTCATAAAAAACCCTAAATGTCAGACTGACAAACAAAAGGTCGGACTGACAGATGACATTTTGACATCTGACAACTAACCTATTTATACATCCACCCTTTTTATTAAGATATTTTTATTTGTTTGTTTCAATTACGGAGGGTGAATGAAAAACTTAATTATTTACTTTAAAACATTGAAAATCTACAGTGAAAATATGCTAATATGATGTGGAATGTGTGTGAAGGTAAAACTAACATTATTTTCCTAGGACCTAGTAGCTTATATTGCTACAGTACAATTTTTGGTGAGTAGATTTTTTTTTATTTTAAACTAGTTTAAAATAAAAAAAAATCGTAAAGTAAAACTACGTCTTACTAAATGAAAACTATTTTCCCTATACCAACTACTAAGGGTCCAATACCTAATACAACACTACTGAATGATAGATTTATCAACCTAAAACAAATCAATAGCCAAGGACTCCTGAAACAAAATTAAGAATCTCATAGAACTACAAATGTTACATAATATTGGTGGTTGCAAAGTGTAAATTAAGAAACAATAGATTGGCTGAATACAAATGAGGGATTACAATCCTATCACCAACATCTAGTTCATAAAACAATGTTACTAACCAACTTCCGAAAAACCCGTACAACCTAAAACATACTAAGTGCCCAAAGTTTAGACCTATGTTTAATGGCCAAAAACGCCAAACACTTGGCTGTCTAGAGGGAGACTAGTTAACAAAAAGTCAGTCGAACACAACAGTAACTAATGCTTCAGCCATTGCACAAAATGCAAACTACAACCCTAAAAATTACCAATATTACTAATATCCTTATGGATTCTAAGTACAAACAAACGATGCTAAAAGAACAAAGTTTTAAAACCTCAGACTAACGGCGAAAACTCCGTCCAAATTAAACCGCTTACTCAACACCTAGTTCACAAAAGGTCAGTTAAGAAAAAAACAAAGTAATGCCTTGGCTATAACAAAATACAACCTACAACCATAAATACAGGAACAATGCTAATAAACTGGTGGTTGCTAGTACACACTAAAAAAAACTTGAGGAACAAAGTCCAGACCTCTGATTAATGGCCTAAAACGCCATTCCTCCAAATTTCTTACTCCGATAACCGGTCAACAAGTCAGTCATAAGTCATGTCAGTCATGTTACTGTGTGGCAGTGTGTATCTGTGAGTGTAGGGGTGCTAAGGTAAGCCAGTTGGTTGCTGAATAATTACTAAATAATAAAATTAAATTATACCCTTCCATTCATCATTTCTACATTCCCCTCTTCTATCACACATTCACAATAATTTAATATTTATAATTTAGAAATCATAACAGTTTCCAGCTGATGTGTACCTTGTGTAAGTGTGGAGGTGTGAGATCGTGTACGAGTGTAAACGTTAGAGTTTGTGAGCTGACCGGAATTATCATTGTAACCTCTATAGCCACTAGCTAACCAAATAGCATATAAGAACCTAGGATAAGCAAAAATAATGCTGGAGAGTCCAATGCATTTAAAACTCCCACAGCCTAAGCCTACCACTAAGTAAATAGAAAAACTTTCTTAGTACACTGCAATATTATATAGATATTTTGACAGGCCGAAAGTGAGGGTAATAGTACCTCTAACACTTCCTAGAGACTGCTAGGAGTCAGCGGCCGGAGGTGGGGAAAACACCAAACACCTCCTAGAGCCCTTTATAAAACACCTCTCCTAGGATACTGCCTTCAGATGGGTCAGTACCTCATACCTATATACAGCGTTAATTAAAATAGAGTGAAAGCTTCCTTAAATAAATTTTAACTGAAAGTTATTACGTTAAAGTTAAGTAAAAGGACGTATAACTATTACAGGTTGTAAGTGTTATTATATCAAATCTAGGTATTGGTATATTAATTTAAGTAGTTATAATAAGTTGGTAAGTATTTTATATTATGCATTAAAGCAACATCATAAATTAAGAGCTAGGAATTTCACCAGGTCGTACAATATCTTTTATATGGAAGTTGCCTAGATCCTTCCCAGTTAAGGATTTTAGGTTATATACCAGGGGACCTAGCTTCCTATTAATAATGCACTTCTCATAACGGGGAGCCAATTTGGCCGAATAATATTTCGCCGCATCAGATAGCGTGAAACACTTTTTATAAACAAATTGACCTTCCTGTAACTCAATGGGACGCCTTCTGATATTATAGTATTTAGCGTTCCTAGAGTGTGCATCTAATAAATGTTTGCGAACTTTTTCAAAAATTAATTTTAAGTCTTTCAGTGAGTCAGTAAAGCCAAAATCAATGTCTGCTATAACATTCCTATCCTCAGGATGGTCTGAGTTATATAACTTGCCATCGATAATCATCTCCCTACCATGCATGAGGTAGTATGGTGTAAACTTGGTACCATCATGAACGGCGGTATTAAGAGCACATTGAATCTCAGATAGATTCATGTCCCAGTTCCTGTGGTTATCTTTTGACATATGATGCAATACTTCTAACAATTTCCCTGTTTACTCGAGGATTATAGAACAGATGTGGTATATTATATATTGAGAATACAATCCCCAAAATTCTTTGGAAATGAACTGGGGTCCGTTATCTACATACAAATACTTCGGGGTTCCATGTACTAGGAATATACTTTTCTAAAGACAATTATTATAGTTTTCGACGTTACTTTCTTCAATGGAAACAAAGTGACATATTTACTGAAATAATCTGAGCCCACAAATAAATACTGGGTCCTACAGTAAGAGAATTTATTATATTTAATTTCAAGTTTACAATAAAGCGTTGGACTAGTGGAAATTTTTTTTTAAAGATCTTTATTCCATGCTGAAATAGTGTCAGGGATACTAATTATGTTCTTAGCCAGTGTATCAGTTCAAATTCAAATTGCCTTAGCGACATGTCCATCGGTTCAAGCGGTCCGTTGAATTTTTAAATTTAGAACCACTGAAGCGAGGCATGCTCAGTAATAAAATAGCATTACTTGCCTTCTACATATGCGAGTTTACAAAGAAAGAGCAAAGAAAATGCAGGCATGTTAAATAAAAATAAGTTTTCAAATCAAAGTTAAAAGTTAAAGTTCATTGTTATAAAACAAAGCTAAGTTATAAAGCAATATTAAAAGACCAAATCAAAATGTTAAGAAATGAAAGAACTACAGAACTAAATTATTAAAGTCAAACTGAATTTGGAAAATTAAATTAAAATTCCTATAAACATTTAAATAGGTATATATAAGGTAGGTATGTACCTATCTAATAAGTACACACTGTACCTACTTACAAAAAAAATAATATTTAAAATCAAAGTTAAAGTATGTATGTCAGTGAAGTAATATTTCAAAACAAAAACTATGTCTACACGCCTACTAACACGTATAAAACACAAGATTAAATTCAGACTAAGTTACGTTATAATCAGTATGTTAAGTTAGGAATTTGAAATTAAAGGTGAGTGAGGTAGGTATGAGTAGGTATGTCCTACTATTATAAAATCTTCTAGATAAAAGGATGTTTACAAACAAAATCTAAAATTGAACATCAAACGACATTTAATATTAAAAGAAGCAACGTTCAAAACAAAATTCAGTTTCAAAAAAAATTCTAAGTTTCAAAAACAAATCTAAGTTCCAAGAAAAATTCTAAGTTTGAAAAAAAAATTAAGTTTCCAAAAACTCTAAGTAAAAAAAAAATCGCAAGTTTAGAAAGAATAAAAAAAATCTACGTTTTAAAAATTCATTGGTTTACTTCCATTGGTTGTCTGGAAGAAATAGCTTGTTAACGATAAGACCGCCGCTGGTAAATTTATATTTTTGACAACTATGAGTTTAAAAAGAATTAAAAGTTTAAAGAAATTCAAAGTTCTACTCAACTAAGTTTCAAAACACACTACTCATAAAAATCAAAGTTCAAACACGACAAAGTCTAAAAATCTAGATTCTAGAACAAAGTACTAAAAAAAATCTAAGTTTACTAAACAAAGTACTGCACGAAATCTAAGTTTGCTAAAACTGAAAAGTTAATGTTTAGAAATGTTTATTGAATCAAAGTGTTTACTAAATATTATCCAATAGAATCTCCATGCAAGTCAATAATAAAATACCGAGGTTGGCTTCGATTTAGTGTAAATAGTTTACACTAGATGGCGTTACTGGTTTTGAAATGAGCATGAATGCTAGAAATAAATTTAGAGTTTCTACAGAATTAAAAGCAAAATTACATTTAAATAAGGAAAGTAAACAAGTATAATAAGTAGTATAAGTTCTTGTATCTAAGTTAAATATTAAAAGTTAATTAAATGTTTACTTGAATTTTAAATAATAAAAGTTAAAAGTAAGCAAGTAAAAATAAAAGTTAAGTAATTTTTTACGTGTTATTTACTCAGGTGTTACCTAATATAAAAGAAAATATATAAACAAAACCAACTAAATACTACAGGTAAATAAGTTACCTATTGGCAAACGATATAATATAAAAGAAAACTAAACCATGAGAATGTAATTTACGTTCCAAAAATTATGTTATAAAAAGTTATTCGATCACCCGCAGTTCAGTCTACGCGCTCGTATTTAAATTAAAAACATTATTAATTTGCCATTCGCTAATTATCAGAGACAAAACCAACTGGAATTTATTGATATACCTACGTATATTAATATTACAAAAGAAATTATAAACGAAAGACTTTTAAAACAAATTAATCGAGTATATTATAATATTTAATTTATGTACGTGTCAATAAGTGTAGATAGAAGTAATATTTGTTAAGTTATGCTAATAAAATGAGAGCTAAATTCATGAGCTATTGAAATCCTAAGATCATAAAAACAAAGAAAGATCAAAGTCCACAACCAAATAATTTCATAAAAACATGACAGTCCTACTAAATGCACACATAAAACAACTGATAAGAACAACAAAGAATCCTACTGCACAAATCCAACAAAAAAAAATCAAGGTCAAATAAAAGTCACCAAAAATTATTAACTCACGCGTAACTGCAATTAGACTCGTTCGTTCCTCCTGTGAATTACACACAAGAAGAAGTTCACGGCTTATATGCCGGATAAAACATACGAACAAAAAATATTAGGTTATGCAACAAGACAATATTAAATAACAACGATCTGAAAAACAAGATTATTATGCCTTGGTTAATAAATCAAAACCTCAAAAACAGTGCGAGTTACGACTATAAGATATGTCAGCCTAAATTAAATTCATTAAGCCGTAGGTATGCTGAAAAAAAAAACATTTCGTCAGCTAAAAATAAACATTCATAAAAAGTTTTTACGAAGGTGATATGTACGATCCTGTGAATAAAAAATGACCTAGTCAACACAAGATAAATATCGAGTAAATTAAAATGAGGGTAGTTTCAAAACTATTTGAGTTATATAGTGTAAGACAGTATCTAAAGTTTTGCGAAGTTAAAGTTATGTCGTTTAATATTAAACGGACTTACTGAAATAAAATTGTTATGAGTTTACAACAATTTAACAAAATACAAAGTTATTACAATTTCACACACATAATAATTTTGTACCAAACGCTTCTCTCTAGGCTTCACGTTGGGTACGCCACTGTAGCAATTTAGGGTGTACTGACTGAAATTTCCGACTAGCAAAATTGTACACCAGCATGAGAGCCAGGGTCATGGATGGTTTCAGCCTAGGGAGGAGAAAGATCAGAAGAATTTAGAATAAGGGCGCCACTGATCTCCCTCCTACAAACGAGAAGCGGGGTTGGTACAAAATAAAAGTCATTAACAAAGTTATATAGGTTATTTTATTCCTTGGTTCCACATCATTGGTTACAAAAAAAACATGCATTAAATTATCAAAACAAATATGTAAGCAAGTTGAGGTACTGGTTAAATTAATTTATGGTACATACAATTCCGTCTTATTACTAGCCGCTTAAACAAACTAGGATCTTATGGCGCGTGGCCTAAAATGGAACTAATTTTAAGAACAAGACCGTATTATATACATACGGTATATTTACATGATATTAATATACAATATGGTACCTAAGAATGGCTGAGGGCCCAAAAATAAAAAGGTACGTTACGATCAAAATTAAATTAGCAAATTAGGTTAAATAAAAAAAAAAGGTTATTTAAGTAAGTCCAGTATTATTTATCACACGTGGTGATGTCACAGGGAGCTGCTGATGGCCCTTCGACCGTGACCAGTAATCACCCACGTGGACAGAACAAAAGTTACAATAAATCTATTAAAAATCTTGCGTTATCGGCAGAGATTATATGGGGGGAGTACTATATTCCTCACACGAATACTACAACAGGAGCTCTAGGGTCCTGCGGCACGCACGTGGCTATCCCACAAAATGGCGGCGACGGCGCGGCTTGTAAATCGGGAATTAAACCACGTAGAACGCAGCTGGGCAGCTACACTAGCGCCACCCGCTGGAATATGCTCGGCGGCAGCCTCGCCTGCGACGGGCGGTGGCCGAAACTTGAAGAGGGCGGAGCCCTAACCTGGGACCCTGTGAACAATTCACAGGTCTTAGGCCCGTTCCTATCAACCTACGGGAACATGGCGTTCCAGAGTAGAACAATCCTACCCACTCAGATAAAAAATAAACTCACCACTTAAAAGTGGGTAGGCCAACACGTGTTCGCCTGGCGGACGCGCGGGACGAACGGCACACGCAGCTCGGTGTCGGAATCAGTGCTATAGGAAAAGAACAAGATTTAACATCGAGAAACCTCTAGAAATACCGACGTAGGAGGTCGGTCAGCGATAAAAAATTAACCGAGGTTACTCACCGGTGATTAAACAAAACACTGATTTTACTGTATTTCTATTAAAACTTTTACTGGAGACTGGGGAACTTGTCCCTATAAAAAAAAATAAAACACTCATGGGCGAGGGACGCCACGGCAGAGCCGACGGCCTTCCCCCCGCCCTAACCGCGACTTCTTACTTGTGCTCTCGATGCGTAAAAGAAAGAACAATGGGCGTGTTTTGCCTTATAAAGGCTTTCATGGCGTCGTATGGCCTGGAGGGGAAAAAAACATGGACGGCTGGGCTACCAGCGCATAAATCCAAATACTACTCAACAGACTTGACACGACTACCCTACTGTTACAAAATATGAATCCGACCCGATCAGTGAAATCCATCGAATCGGCCTCACATATAACCCACGACGATTCCCTCACTATAAACCCTACCTGTAGTTGGTAGTGCCTACTATTTAATTGTTATTAATTGGAGAGGAAACCGATATAAATTGGTATTTAACTATTTTTAACGATTTTATTATTTTAGAATTTATTATCATTTATTTGTCTTGGGAGATAAAAATTTCCTACCATTGAGTGGATTTTTATCTCCCTGGCAACCATTTATTTTTATTTGGCACATGATTTGCGCTTGTGACATTCATAAAAAACCCTAAATGTCAGACTGACAAACAAAAGGTCGGACTGACAGATGACATTTTGACATCTGACAACTAACCTATTTATACATCCACCCTTTTTATTAAGATATTTTTATTTGTTTGTTTCAATTACGGAGGGTGAATGAAAAACTTAATTATTTACTTTAAAACATTGAAAATCTACAGTGAAAATATGCTAATATGATGTGGAATGTGTGTGAAGGTAAAACTAACATTATTTTCCTAGGACCTAGTAGCTTATATTGCTACACCCTTTCACAACGCGCGATAAAGAACTTCGTTCCAAAAACCCAAGTCTCACAACTCGCAGTTCTTCTACCGTAAAAAGTTGTGAGATCCTTGTATTACCTACTCGGTAAATTTTTTTATATTTTAAATTAATAGATCGTCTTGGGCATCGCAAGAAAACAGAATGTATGTCACAAGTAATATAATATACCGACATAATAGTGCGATTTTCTGATAAACTCATTTAATAATTCTTTCATCATAAGAATTTTACATTATTCCTGATATAACATAGGCTATCAAATCCGGGCTAAACCGACACAGGTAGCTAGGTTTTCATATACAACGGCAACTACCCTAACAAATACCTATATTATCTATGTAACTATAATAAACTTTGGTGTTTCCCCATTGACTCGTAAAATCTTATTTTGAATAGGCACTTCGGAAACTTCAATATTTAACCAAGTAATTCAGAAGATTATGTCTTAATTAGATGTCACTTAACGCTATAATAACTATAATCGTAATTAATGTTTGTAAACATTTTTGCGACTGTAAAAGGCGGCGTTTTGTTATCATTTTACCGACTTTGAAAAGGAAGTTTTGGTATGGGCTATCAAAGATTTATTATTAATCATTAACTTATAATTTTTTGTGTGTTAACCCTTTCAGGACCATAAGACTAGGAGAGGTAATGTTATGGTTATTTATGTATAATATGATCTTTTTGGTGTCTATAAAACATATTTTAAAGTCAAAAAGTAAAAACCTATTTTAGTTTTTTTGGAATTTTATGGTACATGGATGTCCCTATGGTCGTTAACGGTAAATTTTATTCGAAATTATTTACACTTTTGTTTCAAGGCTAGAGGAATATCTAGGATCTAAACACTTATTAAAAACTCAAATTTACTACCTATAATTATTAATTTATAAGAAATGAGTCAAGGTACAGAATAAAACAATTCAATCGGTCGTATATTACAGGTGAACTTTGCATATTATACTGGTGTTATTAGTGCGATTATTATCTTTTGGAACGTGCACAATACGCGCATCGTTTTCTGTTTATCGTTTTTTGTAATAGGGTAGATCGTTTTATAGCTTTTCAGAATATGGTAGGTACCTACTTACTCATTTTTTACAGGAAGCCACAGAGACTTGCCTGATCTATAAACAACCAATCGGTCTATTCTGACCGTGCTTCTCTATGTACATGGTATTATGCGTTGTTCACTGTTATATCAAAAAGGTCGAAGAATAGTCTTACATAATTTATCTATCTTCTTATTCTTATTTTAACTTTGACCTGCGATGAAGCTCGTGTGTTATATTTCGTTGATCCATAGACCAATGCCACCCATATTTTTATTGTAGTGTGATACGAAACATATTTAATAAAAAATTGTACCTAATCGGGCGTTACAACTTTACCATGGTAATCAGCTGGAAGCTTGGCTGGTAGCCAGCTTCAATTATTGGCATGATATGATTGACCATCACTTGTATGTACTTTTATGCAACCAATCTTACCCTCTAGTCTCGCTAAACAGTGACCCATGCGCCCTGTCCTAACGGGATAGTAAGAGAAGGTTTGCACATGGGTAAAATATACGGCTCTAACGGTGTAGGTACCGTTAATCGCCCAGGTAGAAAGTTTACCCGAATTCACACGGATTTTTTATATGATACAAGAATGCATTTTATGACGACTACTATTATCTTAAGGCTATCCTAAGAATCTATATCGTTTTACAGTTGGCTGTTTCTATTCATTACACGATATTTTTAAAGGTTTATGACTTTATTGAAATCAGTTATTTTTCTTTTATTGATATTGCTTGGTAACTATTCGGTTTTTGAATAGCTATCATAATATTTTGTTCATATCGTCGTCCGAAAAAAGTATCCCTTCACGACCATAGGGACAGTACTGTCCCTTTTTATTTATCACTTTATAGCTTTATTAGGATCAGATTATCTAATTGTGTAGTAATTTATATAAATATAACATTAACCAGGCTATAGTTTTTTCATGAAATTAATTTATGATTCTCACTTTAACATCTTGTGAATCTTATGAAAACTTTTTCATTTTCGCACCAGATGATATGTCATCTTTTATAGATTATTGTCATAATATAGTTCTACTTTTATGGGGCTGCTAGCTATGAATGGTTAAAGTGGACATTTAAATATTAGAAAACAAAAAATATTTGAAATTGGCCTAGTATTTATTTAGATTTTTACACTTTTGAGCTTGGGACACGGGTGTACCCGTGGTCGTCAAAGGGTTAAATAGAGCTAAATAATTAATTTAATTACATACGTTGTATATTATGTCCTTCAATTTTTTCTAATACTACGATTAAGCTTATTTTAACTGACTTAAATAAGCTGGTTATAAACACAATAATATATTATAACTAGCTTATGCTCGCGGCTTTAATATATATGTAAGTAAGTAAAGTAAGTAAGTAAGTAAAAAATAATTTATTGACATTCTACAATTAAAAATACATAATATATAAGTTACAACAAGACAAAAGAACATAAAAAAAACAATACATAAATCTCTTAAACCAAAGTTGGTACTTATATACTATGTACATGTAATTTTGCTGTCAATTGGGATAGGCTCAGCTTAATGCCGCGTAAGGGGATCTCGCGCAGCGCTGGTTTTCAGCCTATCTCCGATCGAGCATGGGGCTCGATCGGAGATATTAGTCGAGATTAACAAAAAAAAGTAATTAGCGGGATTATTTCTACATAGATACAGTTTAAAACACAAAAGCGAAAAGTTATACATAACATAATATTAAATAAAAAGATGTCAGGAATCACATAGTGTGTTATATTGTACAATAAGAGTGTGTGCGTGTGTGTGTATGCGCGTGTGTGCGTGTGTGTGAGTGTGTGTGTGTGTGTGTGTGTATATATATGTAATAACCCGCGTGGCAAAATCCTTTCTTAGTGGAGGTCTACGTCATAAAACCCGTCTGTATTCCAAATTTTAACCAAACCCGTTCAGTGGTTTGGGCTGTGTGTTGATAGATCAGTCAATCAGTCACTCTTTCCTTTTATATATTTAGATATGTTTGCAATATTAATGAAACTGTAAAATTTACCACTTAAGACATTTTTTATGCTACGAAACATCAGAAAAATATTTTAGGAAGAAATACAATAAGGAAGGGTATATTATTTATATTTTTAGTATTATTTCCAACTTGGTGGTTTGTAAGAAATTTCTTAATGCGTTAAGCCGATGATTGTTTACCACTTATTTCTGATCTGATTTTACTTTTGTGTTCTTAATTTTTTGTGGTTTCATAATATGACGAGAGAGTTTTTTAATCTTTACCAACAGAAACCGGGTTTTACCGGGGGTAGACTTCCTTTGCAGGAGGTCGTCTAGGTGGGTACCCCAACAGTGCCAGTTATTCTACCGCCTGAGCAGTGATGTGCAAACATTACTGTGCTCCGGTAGGAGGGCACTGTAGCTAGTGAAATTACTGGGCTAAAGAGTCTTAACATCTTATGACTCTTGAGTAAGAAGCGTTGGTGCAGTGCTCTTAGAATTTCACATAATTGTGAAATCCTAAGTAGCACTGTACTGATTATGGGCAGCCGTTATCTCTTAACATTAGGAGAGCGTCTTGATCGTCTTCTACTTCACGACATAAAAAAAAAAAAAAAAAAAAAAAAAACAGAAAGAAAATCAAACAATTACTATGACAAACTAAAATATATCCGGAAGATTAAATAACTGAACTCGATATTATCAACAAAACTTAAATTATGTCACAAATTTATATTATAATAACAATGTCTGGAAGAAAACCCAAGCCAATCACAGCAATGATGTGAATCTTTATATTATAATTATCTTTTCTGTAATTATGTTTGCCTGGTAATATAATTCCATAGCTAGATAATAAAAACAATGCGGCATCGTTTTTATATGTCAGACAGACACAGTGTCACATGGAGAAATAATCGAAAAAAAATCTAAGTAGTGCAAGAAAAAATCACCAAAATGGGATTGTTAATGCAGTTTCTTGGTACTGGAATAAGTAAGTTTTATCTAGTTTAATTTTTATATTTATTAAATTATAGTTAAAAATTCAGAAAAGTTAGTTTGTGCACGCCAAGCCGTCCGTTGTAAACTGTGTTCCGGCGTGATGATCGTATGTGAGAAAAGTTAGTTTTCGAGCACGCAAAGTAGTCTAGAATAATAATTGAATTACGAGCACAGCGAGTGATTTTAAAATGGACTACTGAGCGCAGGTAGCTTTAAAAGCTCTTCTCATGGCGCTCGACCTTCTCGCTCGCACGATAATATGACTAGCTTTGAAATAATATAAACTCAAAGATATTTTACTAGCTATGAATCCGTGGACATGATTGCATTTTTACAATATCCTACTGCGATTCGCATCGGTACCAAGGTCGACAATGGCCAGAGAAATTACTGGGCTTGGAGACTTTATACACTAACTATATCTGGATAACAAGAGCAGCACAGTGATGCTTTATACATATGAACGTTATTTGAATATCTTTAGTAACGCTGGCATTAAAGAAAAAATTGTGCTGACCCTAAGACCATGAATATGGTGATAGGTGGTAATCCGGGAAGGGGCGCCCGAAAAAGGTTTGGATGAACTGTGTCTGCAGGGATATGCGTGCTAGGGGAGTGGATGAATATTATGATGGATGATAGAGTAGAATGGAGGAGGAAAACGTGTTGTGCCGACCCTACCTAGTGTGGGATAAGCGCAGGACGATGATGACCAGAATTGTATAGAGCGGGGGTTATTTTAAAGATAACTTGACATTAAGCGAGTGGCCGGTGATAGCAGCAGACTTAATCCTAGAAGGGAGTATAAGTCCCTCAATCTCCTCCATCTTCATTTTTTTTCATTTCAAAGTCTTTATTAAAATTCCAAACAAAATAAATACAAAACACTAGTGTACGTTAACTCCTAGTGGTATTTACAATTAAAAATAGGAAGATTTTATAAGCTCGCAGCTTTTTTAAAATTGATCTCCTCCATCTGCTTGTATTAAAGATATCAGGGGAATCGCCATAGGTTAAGTCACTACCATCTAAGGCTGCATAGTCGCCTAAAATTTGGCGAGATCGTAGTCAGAGGCTCACCTATAACGCATAAAAATAATCAATTTCTTCCCCAGTCGGCACATTATGCATCAGCATGGGCATTATGTTCACCTGGCCCTCTTCCACGCTCACTCTCTTCGCATCACCCAACACGACTCTACACCGGCCAATGACTGAAGCTGAACTGGCTCTCTTCGGCAGTCTGTCCTCTATCGGAGCCCTTATTGGCACGCCGGTAGCTGGAGTGTTCCTGGATCGATATGGAAGGAAGAACCTTTCGATCATGGTTGCTTTGATGAGTGTGGTATGTACTATTTAAAGATTCTTATTAGCCACTGCTAGTAACCATTTTTAATAAGGCGACCCCGCCCGCACTGACACAGCGCTCGGTCCGTGCAGCGGCGCGGGTGCTCGCCAGTGAGTGTCGTGTTTTGCAGGCGTGTACTCCTGATGAAGGACATCGTAATTGTCCGAAACCGTGGTCGAGATATTCTCGACAATATAAGACGTGAGTTGTGCCGTTTTTGTTTTTAGTTACTGCTAGTAACTGAATATAAAAATATATCTTCTTCTAAATACTCGTATATAAAAGGAAAGTGTGACTGACTGATCTATTAACGCAGAGCTCAACCGCTCAATCGATTGAGTTGAAATTTGAAACACAGATAGGTGTTAGAATGAAGACCTCCGCTATAAAAGGATTGAGGCACGCGGACAAAGCCGCGAGCATAAGCTTGTGATAAATAAAAGTAAAAAGTGACAAACTGGTTAATAATATCAACGCATAGTTCAAACCGCTAAAAGGATTGGGGTTGAAGTTTACAAATTATAGGTTTTATGACGTAGACCTACATCAAGAAAGAATTTTATCTTGTACCAAGTCGCAAATCACGAGCATAAATTCGTTATATAATATGATAATAATTATTAGGGCTAATACTTTAACAGAACAGGTTTCCCTACTTAGAGTCTAAATCACAGTATTGCCTATCTAGCCAGTGACCAGTTTCAGGTCGCTTTTCAACAAAATGAAGATCGCGACCGCTCCGTTTCGCCTCTGTCTGTCGTCAGCTTTATGAGCAGACACAAACTCTCAAACTTATAACTGAATTTTTTGAATATTTTTTCAAGATATCCTGGACAATAATAGCAACAACCACCCAAGTGGAACTCCTGCTCACTGCCGTTTTCATCTCCGGTCTGAGCGCTGCCGTATTTGTGATAGTATCGGTCTTCATCAGTGAAATCTGCCAAGAGAGCATCCGAGGAGCCATGTGTTCTGGGACTATGATCTTCTATGGAGCTGGCATGTTGCTGTCCTATTTGATTGGAGGGTAAGGACTTAAATATTACTAATATTACCTATATAAACGTGAAAGTTTGTAAGAATGGATGTCTGGATGTTTGTTACTCTTTCACGCCCAAACGGCTGGACCAATTGAGCTGTAATTTCGTATAGAGATAGCTAAGACTCTGGAATAGCACATACAGCACATAAGTACTGCAGGTAAAACCGCTGGGCGCAGCTAGTATATAATAATTCCTTTTTACAAGCTAGCAAGTAGCGATAGGAACTCCGTAATTAAACGACGCAACCCCATCGAGTTTGGGCTCAAATGATTCGTCTTGACAAGCACTTTGGTGCTGGGTGGTAGTAATAATAAAAGCTGTATATAAAAGTTTTTTTTTTTCAATTTGTCTTGTTTATGATACACTTACTAGTTTTTAAAGTTACACTTCTGCTACTAGTTCTGCTACTAGTTTTTACACTTCTTTCTGTGTAATCTTAATTCTAAGTTTATATTGCTGTATTTGTGTGTACAGTAAAGAGTTTTCTATTCTATTCTAATCTAAAGTGTCACTTTAAATGTTTTTTTATTTACACAGGTTATTGGAGTACCACGTCATGAACTACGTGTGTCTGTCACTAGCAACATTATCTTTATTGATGCTGTTCATATTGAAAGAAACTCCCACCTGTCTCATGATTAGAGGAATGGAAAAGGTAATAAGGAGGAATTTATCCCGCATTCGAGGTTTAGTTTGCTATCTTCTACGGCCGCGTCGTTGCTTAACATCACTCTAGATCGTGGCCAAATACTAACCTATAATGTAGAGGTATAAAAAAGAGATTTCGTCCTATGTAGACAATGCAGTAAGCGTCACACAAAGTTAGGCTGCGTTTCTACCAGCGTGCGGTTAAATGTGAAAGTAATGACCTGAGGCTGGCCCTATGCTTTTTTTTGTAATAAATAATTGTTCTTAATACATTGTTTACTTTTATAATCATGTTGTATATGTATAGTTATATCTATCGATGACTGCGCTCATCGACCGCCGGCCACAATAAACTAGTGCGAAACCAGCCACGATCTGTTTCACTACTGCTACCCTCCGCGCATATTTATCAGTGGCGACGATCGTCTTACCCGCGAAAATAAAAAAATGTCTCGATCCAATTTTGGAATTTTGAGCACATTTGACCATAATGTGCAGGCTTGGGAAGCGTATAAAGGACGTGTTGTGCAATATTTCATCGCCAATGATGTCGACGATGAAACGGATCCAACAGGCAAGAAGAGGAGAGCGATTCTTCTCAGCGCACTCGCCGAGGACACCTATAAGTTGGCACAGGATTTGGCCTTGCCAAAGAAAATAGCTGAGGTGCCTTATCAAGACATAGTCTTGTTCCTGGATAAGCACTTTACACCTACGACAGTCGGGTTCGGGGAACGGCACAAATTCTACGCGGCGACACAGGAAGCGGCGGAGTCTCACTCGCAATGGGCAGCGAGACTACGCGGGCTGACGTCGCGCTGTGGCTTCCTTAATGTGGAGGAAGCACTGCGCGACAGGTTCATAATGGGTATGCGCTCCGGATACGAGAAGGAGAAATTGTACGCGCAAGACATTATGAGCCTAACGTTGGCCAAAACGGTCGAAATCGCGGAGAACCTTAGTTGCGCACGCGCAGCCGCCGTGACTAGCGGGAAGATTCCTGCCGCCGACGAAGATACGAAACAACAACCAGTGCAAATGACGGAAAAAAGCCAAAGTGTAGTGTGTGTGGTTATTCGAACCACAAAATGGCGGAATGTCGGTTCGCCAAGTACAAGTGCAAAAAGTGCAATAAAATTGGCCATTTGCGGAAAATGTGCTAAATATGTAACGGATTGCAGTGCCCAGGATAACGATGACGAAGGTGATGATGGTAAGCTGTACAATATACGTTCTGTGTGCGGTGAGCCCATGGTAGAAACTGTGTCTATCAATAACCTTCCGTTTCGATTCGAAATTGACAGCGGTTCGTCAGTTACAGTAATCTCAGAGAAATATTATAATAACCAATTCAGGGATGTGCCATTATCAGTAACACACAAACAGCTGATGTCGTATAACGGTAGGCATATCTGTTGTGTGGGTATGGTACGCTTACCGGTTTGTTATGTTGGACAAACGCACCCTATCGATTTCTATGTGGTGAGAGACGGCGGTCCACCGTTATTAGGCAGGGATTTTATTGCTAAATTTAAATTGCATTTATTGCCTGTTCATTATAATTGCCAAGTACAAGGTACGAGCAATAATGATACAAAAATGATAGTTAAACAATTACAGAACGATTACCCGCAGTTATTCTCGGATAAATTAGGGAAATTTAATAAATATACAGTAAATCTACACGTCAAGAATAATGTAAAACCGGTTTTTTTTAAAGCACGCTCAGTAGCCTTCGCTTTGAAGGATAAAGTGGGAGATGAAATAGACAGACTAGTGGAGCTGGGTATTTTAAAACCAGTTCAGTACTCTGACTACGCATCGCCTGTTGTACCGGTACTTAAACGTGACGGTGCGGTTAGGCTATGCGCCGACTATTCGGTTACAATTAATAAACAATTGCTTATCGAACAATATCCACTCCCGACGATAAATGAGCTATTTTCCAAAATCCACGGCGGTAGAATATTTTCTAAAATTGATTTGTCGATGGCTTACAACCAGCTGGAACTGAGTGAGGATGCACAAAAACTAACGTGTATAAATACCCACCGAGGTCTGTATAGGTTCACTAGGTTGGTGTTCGGACTGTCCAGTGCTCCTTCAATATTTCAACGGGCAATGGAAGGGGTATTGGCGGGTATTGAGGGGGTAGTGTGCCTTCTCGACGATATACTAATTTTTGCAGGTAACAATAACCACGAGCATCTTCAAAAACTCAACGAAGTACTTAAAAGATTACAGGATGCCGGATTGACAGTAAGAAAAGATAAATGTAGTTTTTTTAAAGAAGAGATAACATATTTGGGGTACATTTTATCTAAGGAGGGGTTAAAGAAAGCGCCCGAAAAGGTTAAGGCAATGACGGAAGCCTCCGTGCCCACAAATGTACATCAATTGCAATCATTTTTGGGCTTAATAAATTACTACAGGAATTTCATACCTAACGCTTCAACTATCCTTAATCCACTATACGACTTGCTAAAGAAGGGATGTAAGTGGAACTGGTCAGCTGAACACCAAACCGTATTTGAAAAAATAAAAAAAATAATGACGTCAGAACAGGTTTTAACCCATTTTAACCCTAAAGCCAAAATAATACTAACGGTAGATGCGTCACCGGTAGGATTAGGTGCGATATTATCGCAAGTCGACGTAGACGGCGTCGAGCGGCCTATTTCGTTTGCATCCCGCACGCTGAACCCGGCTGAGAAACGGTACGCTCAGATACAGAAGGAAGCCACAGCCATTATTTATGGGGTACGTAGGTACCATCAGTACCTGTACGGCAGAGCGGAGCCGTTTGTTCTACGGACAGATCATAAACCGCTATTATCAATATTTGGGCCGTACAAAGGTATACCAGAAATGTCGGCGAATAGATTGCAACGGTACGCGCTGTTCCTAAGTAGTTACAACTACACCATTGAGTACATACGCAGCAGCGATAACTCAGCTGATTTTTTGTCTCGCGCAAGTTTGCCCGCTCCAGAGCCGAGCGAGGGTGAGCCGCGCGCCCCGCGCACTCCCCCGCGCTCCTGCTCATGCATCGAGCAAAACTGCGCCCAGACGGAAATAGGCTGCGATCGCGCAACATATATTTGTTTCGTCACAGACGGTAACATGCCGGTAACCATTGAGAGGTTACGTGACGAAACAAACAAAGATGTTGTACTTTGCGAGGTAATAAACCTTATAAATAATGGCTGGCCGCGTAGATGCAACGACTTAAGGCTAAGACCGTTTTTCCTATGCAAAACTGAGCTATCTGTGGAGGCCGGGTGTGTCATGAGAGGGCACAAAATAGTACTACCACAGAGTCTACATCAAACAATACTAAATGAACTGCACGCGTCTCATTTAGATATTGTTAAAACAAAAGCAGAGGCTAGGGGTAGATTTTGGTTCCCAGGCATCGACAAATCTTTGGAGAATATGATAGCGTCGTGTGAAGTGTGTAACCAGTTGCGTTCCTCGCCGCCCCGCGCCCCTCCCGCGCCCTGGGAGTGCCCGGACAGCTCATTCGCGCGTATACATATAGATTTTCTGGGTCCGATAAGGAATTGTACCTACCTGGTAATAGTGGACGCTTTCTCTAAGTGGGTGGAAGTGTACAATATGCACACAACGACGACATCAGCTGCCGTTAAAAATAAAATGTGTGATTTTTTCTCCAGGTTTGGCATACCCAAAACAATAGTAAGTGATAACGGCACCGCATTCTGTTCAGACGAATTCCAGGCCTTCTGCAAATTGAACGGAATAGCACACATTACTTCCCCTGTGTATCACCCGGCAAGTAATGGTCAAGCGGAGAGTTTTGTGAAAATTGTGAAGAAAGGTATAAAGTCGTCATTGATTTCGAAACAAAACGGACAGGTAGCAGCCATTAAATTACTAAGGTATTTAATGGATTACCGAAATTCAATACACACTCCGCTCCTCGCTCCGCTCCGCTTCTCTTATTGTCCGCTACTATACAGCGTGACAAGATGTGCAAGGACGCGTAGCGAGGGATGTGTTTGTAAAGAACCAATAGAATAGCTTCATTTACCTCGCCTCGGTCTGCACAACTCTGGTGGAAACGGCTCAGCGGAGCTAGATTTTTGCGCATACAAAACAACAGAGGGATGTGTTGCGAGGAATTTATGTTGAGAAGGATGCGTAGCGAGGTTTGCTAATGTTAAAAAAATAACCAACAAAGATGACAATAACAATTGTGCAGAAGCGGACGATAATTACTATACATTTTATTAGCATTAGCCACGATTAATGCTTGTCTAAGCCTGCAGGCCCGATTTATTATGTATCGGAAAGAGCATTTGAAAGAAAAATCCGTTCAGAGTCGTGACCTTTTCCCACGCATCCCGGCTCTTTGTGACCTTAGCTTTTGACCCTCAACGTGACCTGGCAGACATCTTATTCTCATTTTATTTTTTAGGAAGCTGCCAAATCTCTAGCATTCTATAGAAGCGTAAAACCAGATTCAAAAGAAGTACTGGAAGAATTGAACGCCATCAAACGAGCTCTGAATCCAGATATGGGTAAGGGAAGATATAAAATCATAATGAATATTAAAAAAAGAAACCAAATTATAGGTTAAAACAATAGGTTAAAGTATGAGACGCTTATGTTCCGATTTATCATGAAACAAGCTGCGCCCAGCAATTTAATCGTTGTACTGTAGACTAAGTGTTATTCCAGGGTCTAAGCTATCTCTATACAAAATTTCAGTCAACCCGTTAAGGGTTGAAAGAGTAACAAACATACATCCCCATAACCAGACATCCATCTTACTATAATATTAAAAACGTGAAATTTTGTAAAAACTGCACTAAAGTTGTAAATTTTTCTTAAATTGGCCAATAAATGGTTTTTTATTTATTTGCTTTATTAAAAAATGTAAAAATGATATATTTTATAATATTTTTTTTATTATTGTTTTAGATATGACACCTGAAGAGGAGAAACAATTGAAGCCAGAAATCAAAACACCTGAAAAATTACCAGTGTGGAAATTTATAAGTAAGTTTCCGTTTAAGGATGGAAAGTTGGCAATGCTTATAACCAAAAGGTCTTTGGATCGTAAGCCGTAAGTAGTAAGTAAGGTCGTATTAGAACACTTGAATACAATAGTATTAGAAAATTAAATGTACTTAACTATATTTATATATAAAAGGAAAGAAAGAGAGACTCATCACTAACTCATCAATAAACAAAAAAAGAGCTTCCGCCTGCGGTATTTCCGTTGAGCTTCAACATGGGACTCTTCAAAAGGCAAGTGAACAGAGTCTTAAAAGGTAGACAACGTACCAGCGTTACCTCGGGTATTGCAGGTATCCATAGGCGACAGTAGCCACTCACCATCAGGTGGGCCGCCTGCTTGTTTATCACCTATTACATAAAAAAACCCGTTCAAAAAAAATGTAAACCTAATATTCATTTATTCCAGAAAAATCCCAGTCAACCCGCAACGGGATTTACCTCACTCTGACCTTGATCACGGCATCCATCTTCCAAGGTCTGGTGGTAGTCCAGGTTTATGCTGAACCGTTGTTCAAAGAGGCCATACCGAGCATGTCTCCAACTGTCTGCAGCATCTTATTGGCTGTGGTAGCTGTCGTTGCTGGCATGGTTGCTGCGTACTTGACTGAGCTGGCTGGGAGAAGGGTAAGAAAGAAAGAAATACACGTAAACGTAGACTTCCTTAGCAGGAGGTCTACTACCTGGCACTTTTGGGGTAACCACCTACCCCAACAGTGCCAGTTGTAATACCACCTGAGCAGTGATGTGCAGACATTACTGTGCTTGCTTCGGTAGCCAGTTAAATTACTGAGTCTTACCATCTTATGACTGTTGAGTAAGAAGCGTTAATGCAGTTGCTAAGAAAACTGGGTTAGGTTGTGTTTCTCTGGGAACGACAAGTGCGATTGCGGTGCTGTTCAAACAATGGAGCACCTCTTGAACTGTCTTAATTATTGTCCTACAAGTTGCATAGCTGAGGACCTTTTTGAAGCTAACAAAGGGGCTGTAGAACTGGCTCAATACTGCAAACAGCTTAAACCCTGTCAACAAAAGTTACTGTGGCATCGTAGCTCCCGAACGGATGAACGAATTTTGATTTAGTTTTTTTTGTTTGAAAGTAGAGTAAGTCGAGAGTGTTCTTAGCCATGTTTGGTGAAAATCGGTCCAAGATGGCCACCGCTACAAAATGGTGGATTACTTTTTTTCTCCACGATCCCCCCAAATATGTGTATCAAATGAAAGGGCTTAACTAGTAAAACACAACCCACTATATAAAATTTAAAATTCAAGATGGCCGCTATCACAAAATGGTGAATTACATATTGCGTTGGGGTTTTTTAAATTTTTTATTTAATTCATTTGTCTTCTTACTTCTTTGCATAAAAACACTGTTCCGTTATGCGCACAGTCTCTCATGATCTACTCGACCTTCGCAACAGCAGCCAGCTGTCTCCTCCTCGGTACACAACTTCATCTCCACTGGGGTCCGACGTGGCTGGTCGCCGTTAACATCTACTTGTTCACTACTCTCTTCTCCTGTGGCGGTGGCACTGTTCCTTATGTGCTGATGGCTGAGCTGTTTTTGCCTGAGGTAAGAATCAATCATCATCAAACTGTAAACTGTGACTTCCGGCTGTTTCCTATAAGATATTATGTAGGAGACAGTCGTCAGGTCATGTTGCAAGTCAACTAATCTCGGCGACCTGAACCTCCAACGTTCTATATCCTATATTCTTCCACAACCACCCACATTTTTTGCGTGTTTGTGGCTTTGTTAGCCATACAACCTATAATAATTGTGATTTGACTCTGACGGTGTAGGTCTGAGAAGAAGGGTAACCGGTAGGGTAAACCCTAATTTTTGTTTTTCCTCTTTTCCAGGTAAAGAGCTTCATAGCAACGTTCGTAATGGAATGGGTGTGGCTCTGTAACTCCATCATCCTCTTCATCTTCAATCCTCTTCTAAAAGCTATAGGTCTTGGTCCAATCTTCTATGTCTTCTCTGCAGTCAGCGTCCTCACAGCAATCTACAGCATCTTCTACTTGCCGGAGACCAAGGGGCTGGCGATAGATGAGATTCAAGCTAAGCTGTGCAAAAAGAAGAAGAGAAACGGTGCTTGTTGAAAACAATTTTTATAATAGGGACGGTGATAATTTGTTATTTTATTTTGTACGTCAGACTTATAATAATAGAAGAAGTTGAGGGCGAAAGCGCAACGTATTGAATGTCGCAGGGCGTCAGGATTTAGTGTAGATGTATATTTTTAAGTAAAAATTTTTACAAGCCTTTATTTACTTTCACTTGTCTGTTGTTTGTCTGTCTGTCTGTCAGTAATCAAATCTTGCAACTTAAATTTGACCCACTTCCCGGTGTCCGATTGAGCTGAAATTTTGCATGCATGAATAAATCGGATGACAACGCAATATTATTATAACATGGAGCTGATCTGATGATGGAGCGGGAAGGTGGCTATAGGAACTCCGTAATGAAACGACGTAACCCCATCGAGTTTGGGCTCATTTGATTCGTCTTGACGAGTACTTTATGGTATTAATAATAAAAGCTTTTTTTTTAATTCCACTTGTTCATGTTAAAATGCATATGTTACCAATTTTTTTTTATTGGTTGACGAGCTAAATAAAAATTCAGTCAAAGATTACATTTTAAACCATCGTCCCTATTAAAAATCAAAGATCTGATGTAAATTTGGTTTCGATTGAGTTTGTGAAAATATATAGTACGCAACGAATTAGATAGTACGTCATACGTACGACGAAAGAAATTGCTATCTATAAAGGTTACGTCACACTGAGGCGGGACGGAACGGTAAAGCGGTCGCGATCTTCATTTTGTTCCTGCCCGCGTTCGCTTTATATGTGACAAGTTACGTACAAACTAGAACATTACAAAAATTCCGTCCCGGATTGCGTTCGCTTTACCGGCTTTGTGTGACGTAGGACGTCAACTTACGAGCTAGACGTCTATAAAAGCGACTGTTACTTTAAATTCGTTAAAAGCCTGTAAATATCCTTCTATGTAAATATCTCGTTCTTTTAATAAATATATAATTTATAACTTTACCTTTTTACGGGTCGGTTATACCTCTAATAAATAATCTGCCAATTAAAAAATAGCCAATTTTAATTCTAATTATCATATCTTATTTGAATACTATGTATTTCTAATTTTAAGTGTACTATACAATGTAATAAAAATATTATGATGATTTGAGTGTTTTATCTATCTTTGTTAGTAAAGACGTACGTATTACACACTACACGCGCACATATAAACACACACACACAATCACACATGGACACGGAAAAAAAATGTATCACAAAACTTCCATTTTCCTAGAAAGTATGCATACCATCATCAGCCCACGTTTGTCCACAGCTGGACATAGGCCTCCCCGTAGGCACGCCACTCAACTCGGTCGTCCGTCTTCCGCCTCCACCCGCTCCCAGCGACCTTCCGGATATCGTCACCCCATCTCGCCCATGGACGTCCTACACTACGTTTGCCGGAACGCGGTCTCCACTCTAGAACACGCCCATCCCATAATTTGTCAGAAGAAAGTATGCATAGTGTAGGTTAATTTAGTATCTAGTAGACCTCTATTGCAGAGGTCGCCTTGAGAAGTTCCACACCTTTACAATACAATACAATACTCTTTATTGCAGTTAAAAGATAACAAAAGACTTAAAACTAAACTATATAAAGGTCTACAATAGGCGGCCTTATCGCTTAGAGCGATCTCTTCCACCTTTGCCAGTTATCCACACGAAGAAATGACGGGCGGTCGTCGATGGGGGCCTGGATGCCGTCACTAAGACGATGCGGGAGGATAAACCGTGCAGCTGTCTTGCACGGGAGTCCCACATAACCCTCCCATTCCCTCATTTATTTCGGCGATAAAAAAAAAAAACACGAAGCAATGTACATACACTACTGTGTTCCAGACTAAAGGGCTAAGGTAACATAGCGAAATTAGGACTAGGTTCAACAACTAAAATCTAATGGTGAAAGGCGCAGTGAAATTCTGCACAGAACTATGTCGTTAACAACACTAGGTACCACTGTGTATGTGTTTTTTTTTTTATTTTTAACCCCCGACGCAAAAACGACAGGGTGTTATATTAAGGTGAGATAAGTTTGCCGTGCCTGTCTGTCTGTCTGTGTTTTTGTTTCACGACCCCCTCAGCATTGGGTTTCAGATTAAAGGGCTTAACTAGTAGAATACAACGCACTATGATAAATTTAAAATCCAAAATGGCCGCCACCACAAAATGGTGAATTACATATTGCGTTGGGGATTTTAATTTTTTAATTTAATTCACTTGTTTTAATTTTCTACTAAATTTGACTGCCGTTCTGGCTACACCATTGGCAGCACCATTATATCACTATAATAAAATAATAATTGCTTCATAATGCAACTTAAAATTATATTTTTAATTAATTATAATTACTAATGTACATGCCTACTATCTATTATAACTTAAGATTCTCTTTTTTTCCCCTATTTTTATATTTTTTAATAATTGTTCTTATTTTTTTTTCTTTTAAGATTGGACTATGTAGAGCACCTGATTTGCTAGCTGCATCAATGAGCTATGATACTTATATGAGCAAAATAAGCGTGACAAAATAAAGATGGCCTAGCTTAGGCAAATGTCCCACGGGCAACGATGAGCGAGTAACGAGTAGAGCTAGAATGTAGAAACGAGTTGGCAAACGGCGAGGACCAAGTGCGTTATAGTTTCGATAGTTGTGTAGCTCGGTGTGCGTGTGAGACGAGCGATTTTTTGCACTGTATAGAAATGACTGCTAGTTGCTCGCTCGTCGTGAGTTCTGATTCAGCGCAAGTATCGCTGAGCGAGTGTTGTCTTTCATTGACACTCAGTGACAAGCTAGTGAAGCGAGTCCTCGCCGGCAGTATGAACAATCAGCGATCAACTATTTGTATATGCATATCTTTTGTTTGCACATAATGTAATATCTCTTGTACGATAATTAATGGAACTAGGCGTCACTTTGCGGAAATCCATCACAACAATTATTAGTTATTATTTAATATTTAGTGTTAATTCCGCTCTAAATTTGTGAGTCTAACTAAGTTTTAAGAGACGGCGAGGAATTCAAACGTTACCAAAATAGTAATTAGTATTTAATCCACCACCGAGTGCACCACCCGCCCTCCCGCATATGCATGCATTAAGGGTTATAACTATTTGTTAGTGTTAGTTATGTGGCCCACGTCCTTTATGTTATGCTCCCCTCCCTCCTCCTCCTCGTGGTAGGTGTTGTTTCGGTTCACTCCCTGTCCAGCGGTCGGCGAGTGAACATCTCTCTGAAGATGTCTCGTGTAGAGGCGAAACACGTGTCAGCGTTGTAGTTTATTTTTGCGTAGCGTCCGGCAGCGGTTTGTCATCGTTGTCGTCGTCGTTTCGTATCCTTTGTTCTAGCTAAGTTTCGCGTAACATAACTAACACTAACAAATAGTTTAACCCTTAATACATGCATATGCGGGAGGGCGGGTGGTACACTCGGTGGTGGAATTAATACTAATTACTATTTTGGTAACGTTTGAATTCCTCGCCGTCTCTTAAAACTTAGTTAGACTCACAAATTTAGAGCGGAATTAACACTAAATATTAAATAATAACTAATAATTGATATCTTGTACGTTTCTTGAGCGAGAAAATCGCCGATAGTTACTTGTTTTCTCGCCTTTGGTGGGACAGGTACCTATATAAGTATAAGGTAAGTGTAAGGTAGGTTATAAGTACAGGGGAAGTTTCATTAGACTCAATTTTCAGTAGTTGACAAGTTTACAAGACATGAACCAAAACATGATTTCATGTGCTTTTTTTTATGTAATTTTATGGTTTAAAACCATAAAAAAAGGAAAAAATCATCATCATTACCAACAAAAAGAAAACCAAACAATGACTATGCAATTGCAGTCTATCCGGAAGATAAATTGATTAAATAATTAATAAATTATGTAAACATAACATAATAAATTATATCACAAATTTATATGACAATGTTTGAAACGAGAAAGCCATGGCAATCACAGTTATGACGTGAATCTTTTTCTAATCTCTTCTGTATTATGTTTGCCTGGTAATATAGTTCCAAATGCTAGTTAATAAAAGACAATGCGGCGTCGTTTTTATATGCCAGATAGACACAGTGCCACATGGAGAAATAATCGAAAAAATAATTAAAAAATCTAAGAAGTGCAAAAAAATTCGCCAAAATGGGATTGTTAATGCAGTTTCTTGGTACTGGAATAAGTAAGTAATATATTAAAGTTAGGCGAGATTATAATAATCAAAAGCTTTCCTATAAATATAATTTTTTTAAAAAGTGTGAGTGCTCAACATCTGAGAAAAGTTCGTTTTCGAGCACGAAGTAGCTAAGAATAGGGGATCGGACAAGGTCAAAAACATTAAAATAAAATTATTCCGTAATTTTTATAATAAAAAAATATTTAATACGTATTTTTTTTGTTTGAGAACATAATAAAAAATGGCTGAGATATAGCGCTTATAAGTTTTTCGGTGATGACGCGTGACGTCATATTTGTGTGTGCATTTTGTATCGACTCGAGCACACACATATGACGTCACGACCTTTTCCATGTAACTTTAGTGCTTTGTAAATCACACATTTTTTATTAAAATTACAAATAAAAAAAATCCTGTCCAATTTTTTTTTATAATTTCCATTATTGACAATATATATTTTTTATCCGATCCACTATTGAATCACGTGCACAGCTAGTGATTCTATATAATGTACTTAGCGCAAGGATAGTTTTTAAGGTAAAATAATGAGGCCAACCGCTATTCGAGTTACGCGCAATATAGCCTATATCCGTAGTACAGTTACTTAAATCGAATATTGACTACCTTACCTTTCATCAACGATATCTTTAAAACTATTATAGAGATGTCTTAATCGATATAATTTTCCTGGAAAGTTCATGGCTAAAATTATATTCTTGATTTTTTCAGTGTTTGAAAGCCAGTAGTTTAGATTTTAGACAGGGGGTCAAAGGAGTGTTTCAAACGAAACGATAAATCGAAAAGTTTCTTAGCAAACCATCCTTCATTTTCAAAAACCTATTCAACGATACTTGATAGCATCAGCCAGATAAAAAAATCTTCCCCATCTTACCCATCGTATGGGAGGTACCCTAAATTAATTAATTTGAAATTAGTTTTTGTACCGTTCTCTTAACCTTACTTTTGCTCTAATCTGTGCAAAATTACAGCTTTCTTAGGTTTTAAGGTTTTTCCGTGAAACCGCGAACAGACTTTTTTGTTCTCTTTTTTTCCTCCATGTATACAATACAATACAATACTCTTTATTGGGACAAAAAATTACAAAATAGACTTAAAACTAAATAAAAGTACTAATATTAATGTCCACAATGTATGTAGTGTAGACCACAAATAAATGTGTTTTCATTGATTGGTTCTTTCTTTTTATATTTTATTAAATAAATCTATTTCTTTCCCAGTCGGCACTCTATGCTTCTGCATGGGCATCATGTTCACCTGGCCCTCCTCCACGCTTATTCTCTTCGCGTCTCCCAATACCACTCTCCACCGGCCGATGACAGAAACAGAAATAGCACTCTTCGGTAGCTTGTCCTCTGTGGGAGCCCTTATAGGCACGCCTCTAACTGGAGTGTTCCTGGATCGATATGGGAGAAAGAACATTTCGATTCTGACGGCTTTGACGGGTGTGGTATGAATATTTTTTAAATATTACGCTAGCAAATGAATATATGAAAATAACTTCTTAAATCCACAAGGTGGACAGACGACCTTATAAAAAGGTCGCCGGAAAACGCTGGATGCAGGTCGCTTCCAACCGGTGCATATGGAAGTCCAAAGGGGTGGCCTATGTTCAACAATGGACGTCCTACGGCTGAGATGATGATGATGAACTTCTTGAATATATAAAACGATAGAGTGAACGACTGATTTGGCAACTTAAACAACGCAACCCCATCGAGTTTGGTCTATCATTCGTCTTGACGAGTACATTGGTGCTAGGTGGTAATGATATTTTATAATAAAAGCTTTTTTTTAATTTGACTTGTTTTTCAAGATATCTTGGACAATAATCGTGACAACCTCGCAAGTGGAACTCGTACTCACCGCTGTCTTTATCTCTGGTCTGAGTGGAGCTGTTTTCGTGATAGTATCGGTGTACATCAGTGAAATATGCCAGGAGAACATCCGAGGAGCCATGTGTTCTGGGACAACGATCTTCTTTGGAGCTGGCATGTTGATGTCCTATATACTGGGAGGGTAAGGACTTATATATTTATAATTTCACTTTTTTACAAGCTTTTATTTACTTTCTCCTGTCTGCTGTCTGTCTGTCTGTCTGTAATCAAATATTGCAAGTTTAATTTGACCCACTTCTCAGTTTCCGATTGAGCTTAAATTTGGCATACATGTACAAATCGGATGACAAATATTATTATGACATGCAGCTGATCTGATGATGGAACTGGGCGACTCGGTAATTAAACGACGCAACCCCATCGAGTTTGAGCTCATTTGATTCGTCTTGACTAGAACTTTGGTGCTAGATGGTAATAATAATAAAAGCTTGTTTTCAAAAGTGTTATTAAAATTTCACTTGTTTTGTCACTCATTCCCAAATAATTGAACTTTAATTACCTACTGTTACGAGGATGAGGCACTAAAAATATAAAGGTCTATATACTAAATGCGTTTTTCTAACCCAGGTTTTTGGAGTACCACGTCATGAACTACGTGTGTCTGTCATTGGCCACAATATCGTTGGGGCTGCTCTTCTTGTTGAAGGAATCTCCCATTTGCCTCATGATAAGAGGACTGGAAAAGGTAATAAGAACATAGGTATACAATACAATACTCTTTATTGGGACCAAAATTAACAAAAAAGACTTAAAACTAAATTAAAGTACTAATATTAATGTTCACAATGGGCGGCCTTATCGCTCAGAGCAATCTCGGTCCAGGCAACTAACTTTGCACGGAGAGTTGTAAATTAAAGAGTAAGTAGAGTGTAATTTAGCAGAGGAGTCAAACTAACCTATTGATACATAAATAAATAAATAAATAAATAAATTTATTTAGTAAAAATGCATTACATGAATACAGAATGTTTAGAGAAACCTGTAACCCAAACAAGGCTCTAGACCCGTGCTATGGGCTGCAGGACTTCCTCGCCAGACTTATACATGTACGACTAGCATAGTATACAATATCAGAGTAAATTTAATTTAATTTCTTTTATATATATAACATAACATAAAATGAAATACTTATACCTAGCATGCATCATGCGTGTGTGTGTGTGTGTGTGTGTGTGTGTGTGTGTGTGTGTGTGTGTGTGTGTGTGTGTATTGTGTGTGTGTGTGTGTGTGTGTGTGTGTGTGTGTGTGTATGTGTGTATTGTGTGTGTGTGTGTGTGTGTGTGTGTGTTTTTATTTGTGGGTACATGTGTTTGCGCATAATTCTATTTATCAATAAAAATTGATTATTATTTAATAGGTATTAACAGTTTCTCAGTTTCTTCATAATTTAATACAAGTAGCAATTCAAAGACTTTTTTCTTGCACTCAAAGAAGCACAGAGAATGAATATTAAATTTATTAAGTTTATTATACAGATATGGTCCTAATAAGATAAATTTATTTGCAAATACAGTGTTTACGTGGGGTATGGTACATACATTATTTGAAATTCTTTTTCTATGGGTAGGATGACTTGGATCGTAAGGATGTAGTCTATGTTGGTATAGTACTTGATGTTGAACAAACAATTGTCTTACTGTTAGAACATTACAATTTCGATATAGTTCATTAGTTGGAAATCTATAAGGGCGATTAGTAGCACATTTTAGAATGCCTCTTTGAGGTCTTTCCAGTGAGAGCAGATGAGTTTTGCTTGTGCCACCCCATGTTGTGATGCAGTAAGTTATTAATGACTGACACAAAGAGTAGTAGATCATCATGATGATATCATTATTCGCACAGCCTCTAATATTTTTAAAAACTACAGTTAGTTTTCTAACACGTTTAACTATCTCATTTATGTGATATTTGAAGGTTAATCCTTTGTCTATAGTTACTCCAAGGTATTTAATAGTATCAACGCGCTGGAGATGGGAACAATTACATGCTAGATAGTTATTAAGACATGTAGAGGACTTATGACTAGTAAGTGTTATTGATTGAAGTGTTATAGTTTTTGGTATCTTTATTGAAAATGCTATAAATTTCGTCTTTGCTACGTTTAGTGTTAGCATATTGTTTCTTAGCCATGTTGAGACCTTGTTAAAGGCTGCCTGGGCGTTCTCGGTTACTGCAGCCCAATTTTCTCCGCGAATTGCTATGGCTGTATCGTCAGCATAAGTTAGGATGCATCCTTCATTAATCATTAATGAACATAGGTCATTAATGTAAATTAAGAAGAGAGTTGGGCCCAGTATACTACCTTGAGGTACACCGCAGGTAACGGGTAGAGGATCGCTGACATGGTTTCCTATTTTGACACTTTGTGTTCTACCTCTGAGGTAATCTTCAAAAATAAGCAGTTCTTTACCTCGAATTCCTAGCCTTTCTAGTTTGTTTACTAGGAGTGGAGTCGACACTGTGTCAAAAGCCTTGGCTAAGTCAACAAATATAGTTATGCATTTTTTCTTGTCATCTAGACTCTTAGCTATAAACTCAGTTAATTTAAGGACAGCATCTGAACTTGATTTGTTTTTTCTAAAACCAAATTGATTTATTGACAAGAGGGAGTTTGTTTCCAAATAATTTACTAATCGCTTATTAATTATTTTTTCAAATATTTTTGATAAAGCTGTCAGAATGGATATTGGGCGATAGTTTCCTACGATCTTTTTATCACCAGCTTTGTGTATTGGTATTACTAATGCGTGCTTTAAAGATTTTGGGAAACAACCAGAGTGAAATGCCAGGTTTATCAAGTAGGCTAAAATCGGTGCTAATAACTCCTTATTAAACTTTAGTATATTATTGGGTATATTGTCCCAACCTACTGAGCTCTCAGACTTCAAAGAATTAATAATGGTAACAATTTCAAATTCATCAGTATCAACAATAGCCATAGAATTAACAGAAGTAGTTATCTGATGAGAAGTATCATCTTCAGGAATTATTTTATTAGCAAGTGTTTCCCCAACTTTACAGAAAAACTCGTTAGCCACGTTTGTGGATTCTTTAGGTGACATTCTAACTTCAAGCAGATCTTGAGAAATCGATGGAGTTGTTTTATAATTCGTTATATCATTAATAGCTTTCCATGTATTTTTGATATTCTTAGAGTTCGATGCATCTCTTAAACGTTCCCTATCATATGCTGATTTTGCTTTCTTAAGAAGTGATTTACAAAAATTTCTATATCGTTTATATGTGACTTTAAGAATAGTGTTGTTCGGTTGGTTTCGCAATTTTTGATGCATCCTATCACGATTTCTCATACACCTTAAAATACCAATAGATATCCAAGGTTTCCTAGTTAACATTCTCTTTGGTATTAAAGTTATTATAGTATGTTTTGTTATTATTTGTGATAAAATTTGTATGAATTTCTCTGTAGCCAGGTCACAATTTTTTGTTTCATATATACCTGCAAAATCAGTCATTTTTAATGAATTATGTATATCTAAATAATTTATTTTCTTTACATTTTTAGACGTATTTATATACTTTATTTTCGTATTTATTACCAGGAGTATTGTGTTATGATCTGTAACGCTATTTTCTATAACTATAGTATGGCATTGATATGTACACCGTAACATAAAATGGTCAAGACAGTTGTTGCCCCGAGTTGGGAACATGTGTGCAGAGAGCATGCCGTGGCATGCTAATAAGTTTAAATAGTTGGAAGCATTTTGGTCATACATGTCATTTAATATATTTATGTTAAGATCTTCTGTAATTATAACATTTTTGTATTGTTTTACTGATAAGACTAATTCCTCCAATGATTTTAAGAAAAGAGATAAATTTTGTATTGACGGAGATCTGTATATAGATATAACAATAATGTTATTATCAATTTTTGTTACCAGACAACTGGCATCAACTAATTTAGGTTCATAGGTGTCAGTTTTAAAGCTTGATTTACAAAACACAATTACCCCATCGTTTTTATTCTTTAACAATTTTGTTTGAGAGACTGTGACTGTGTGACTGAGACATAATATATTATCATTATTATCTTAAATAATATATATCTACTATACAAATAATCGAGTGGAGACCACGTCTCGGTAAACAGAGTGTAGGGCGCCCATGGGCAATATGGGGTGATGATATCCGGAGGGTCGCTGGGGGTGGGTGGAGAAGAAAGACGGAGGACCGAGTTGAGTGCGTGCCGTGGGGGAGGCCTTTGTCCAGCAGTGAACGAACGTAGGTATGTCCAATATAGCCCGCTACATTTTAGCTGGCGTCAGGCCCGGACTTCACCAAAGCGGAGACGTGCGGAGAAGTCCAAAAGGAGACGAGAAGAGTCGTTTTTCAACTTGGGTGTATCCACCGAAGTTGTGATACCCTTCACATTTTTTTTTTATTCAACGAAGTAAGAAAACGAGCGAGACGCTCTCCTGATGTTAAGAGATAACGCCGCCCGTAATTAGTACAGTGCTAACTAGGATATTACAATGGTAAAATTCTAGGTGCACTGCGCTTTAGTAGGGGAGCCCAAGCGGGGATTTCGGGATTTACTAAAGCGCGGCAGATTAATATACAGGGCGATACCTTGTATCCGGTTAAGTACCTCCACCAAATATGAGCCCCATATATAAGGCCGCCCGTGAAGGATAAAGGATCAGATTAGTAAAAAAATTGATCATTAGAAATTCTCGAGCGCGTCCGATTAAGGTAGGGTGAGTTAATTACATGCTAAAAAGTGTATTATATTCCACTAATCTGACTATTTGAGAGTGACGTAAAGAAAGGGGAGGGCAGCAAAGTTGTAAAAAAAAACGTCATCTCGACATTCTCGAGCGTAGCCAAATTTTTTTTTATTTTGAAGAAAATAATTCAAGAATAACGAAAAATATATAATCTGACGATTTCTGCAAGCCGAAATAATAAAAAATCGTCAATAAAGTGCGTGCAGCTGGGTGATACCTATGTTTCCCTCTCTGCGTTTCTACTCCTCTCTCACTTTTTCTCTATCTATTACTCTCTCACTCCGTCCCCACTCTGGAAATTTGTTCGTAGCGTGATATTTATCAACTTGTTTCCAACGTTTCGACTTATTTTGTTAATTTAGTATTAGTAATGTGAATTTAAGTTTATAAACATTTAATATGAGTGATGATGATGATGAAGATGATGATTAATTAATCAATTAATTATAAAAAAATATTTTTTTTTGTGCATTTTTTTTTTAATTATTTTTTTTATAAATACAAGTATTCTACTCAAAAACATACACTTATTTATTTGCATGCTATTTCCTGAGCTTCTCAATTAATTAAGTTCAGTGATTTAAAAAAATTGAAAAAAAATTTTTTTTTTGTCAGATTAGGTGAATCCCTTTAGATAATCGTCAGATTATGAGACAGCACCTCTAGAACATAAAGATGAACCATATATATCTTAATCTGACGCGCTTGAGTATTTCAAAATGGCGAATTTTTTTGCTTTTAATAATGGCCGCGAGTCTGCGTCAGATCGAAATCGTCAGATTATTGAATGGGAGCTTTTTTTTGGTACACTTAACACCCCCTTAGAAAACTTGACTCGCTCGATAAATATTTTTTTTCATTTTTAACCCTTACGTACATCCCACCCGCATCAAGCAATGATCAGATTAACATACGTACATTATTAAAAATACGTAGGACATTGATGCTATCAATATCTGACGCGCTCGAGTATGTCCATGCAACAATATTTTTTTACATTTAAAAAAATCTATAGTCGCTTTCCCCACCGATGAAAAGGTATATATTATACAACATTTTTTTCTATTTATGATCTAAGCTTTGCAACCTAATTGTTTTCTATGACGCTCGAGTAAATCCCCATTTAGCATCGTGGGCTCCCCTACCATTTGTCAAGTCTTGACAGTCAAGATTTTAAGACTCTTCAGCCCAGTAATTTCACTAGCTACAGTGCCCTCCTACCGAAGCACCGTAATAATAATATAATAAATATTTCAGGACGTTTCACACAGCGCCACCTAACCCCAAACTAAGCAACTTAATGCTTGTAATATGGTGGTTAGGATAACGGATATAATACTTATATACTTTTCTTTTGTAAATACATACTTATAATAGCTATTGAAAAACCACCCAGACCAGAAACAAATACCTGTGGATCACACAAACATTTGTCCCATGCGGGAATCGAACCCGCAACCTTCTGCGTTGCAGGCGGGTATTAGCCCACCGCGCCACAGAGGCCGTCAAATGTAATGTTTGCACATCACTGCTCAGGCGGTAGAATAACTGGCACTGTTGGGGTACCCACCTAGTCGACCTAAAGGAGGATGTGACTGCTCGTCAGTCACATAATTTTAACAAACTTTTATTTCCTTTCACCTGTCTGTTCAATGTCTGTATTTAATCATATCTTGCAAGTTAAATTTGATCCACTTCCCGGTATCCGATTAAGCTGAAATTTTGCCTGCATGTATAAATCGGATGACAATGCAATTTTATTATGGCATGGACCTGATCTGATGATGGAGTTGGAAGGTGGGCATAGGAACTCTATAATTAAACGACGCAACCTCATCGAATTTGGACTCATTTGATTTCTCTTGACGAGTACTTTGATGCTAGATGGTAATAATAACAAACGCTTGTTTTTAAAAAGGTTTTTTTTTAATTTCTCTTGTTTATAGGAAGCTGCCAAATCTCTAGCATTCTATAGAAGCGTGAAACCAGATTCAAAAGTAGTACTGGAAGAATTGAACGTCATTAGACGAGCTCTTAATCCAGATATGGGTAAGTGAAGATATAAAATAAATTGTAATAAGTTAACAATAAAAACAAACTTGTATGAGTAAGTGAGATGGCAACAACCGTGACGTAATTTTTCCAAGCTTTTTTATTTTTATTTTACTTTTACATGTCTGCTGTCTGTCTTTTCTCTGTCTGTCTGTCTGTAATCAAATCTTGCAAGTTAAATTTGATCCACTTTCCGTTTTCTGATTGAGCTGAAATTTTGAATGCATGAATATATATGTCGTGGGGAGACATCGTTTCCTCGGGTTCATCATCAGGATATAGGCCATCAGTAGGCGTCAGTGGGTGAAGTGCGAGCACAAAACAAACGATCACTTCTTTGTACATTGTTTATTACTCAAATTGGACTACACCACGATCCAGCTTGATCAGCTCAACGTGTTCCTTCCAAGTCTACTCCAAGAATGCCCCTCGAGAATAGCCGTCATCATTAACGTCACCTCGTATTCTATTTTTGAAGATGGTGCCCCAACCACGCTAGAGACAAGCTCTACTCATTCCTAAAGAGTTCTAATTGTTTGTTTGAAGGAGTTCCAACTATAAGTCGTAATCTTTCGTTCTTCGATATATAAATCGTATGACAATGCAATATTCATCGATATTGCATATATATCGAGCTGATCTGATGATGGAGCTGGACGGTGGCCATAGGAACTCCATAATTAAAAGACGCAACCCCATCGAGTTTGGGCTCATTTGATTCGTCTTGACGAGTACTGCTTTGGTGCTGGATGGTAATAATAATAAAAACTTTTTAAAAGTTTGATTTAAATTTCACTTGTCCATTATTGTTACAGAAATGACGTCAGAAGAGGAGAAACAATTGAAACCAGATATGAAAACTCCTGAAAAATTACCATTGTGGAAATTCATAAGTAAGTTTCCATTAGGCGTCATTCTGGGTTTATGAATAGAAAGTTGGCAATGTTTAAAACCTAAGAAATTTAGATTTTATTACAGTTAAAAAATATCTTTATCAATCATCATCATCATCAGTCATAGGACGTCCACTGCTTAACATAGACCTTCAATTTGGACCTCCATATATAGCGGTTGGAAACGACCTGCGTCCAGCGTCTTCTGGCGACCTTTATCCTTTTTTAGGGTTCCGTACCTCGAAAGGAAAAATCGGAACCCTTATAGGATCACTTTGTTGTCCGTCCGTCCGTCCGTCTGTCTGTCTGTCTGCAAGACCCTTTTTCTAAGGAACGCGCGGACGTATCAAGTTGAAATTTATAGGAAATACTCGTACTTAGGTCTACCGCCTTTTAAAGCCGTGAAAAATCAAACTTCTAGGCCAACGCAATCAAAAGATATAGTCGAACTTGCAGCAAATTTCAGCATATTTTCACGACGACACGAACGCGTTTCCGCTTTTTCACTCCAAGTCAAGTTCCTTGCTTAGAGTGCATTATACGCACACCTTTATAGTCAGATACATAATTTTTTTCAGCGCTCGCAGCGATCTGCTCGCGCACTAATAGTAGTAGAAGGCCATATATACATATAAACAAAAAAACCGATCAAAACTATGTATTATAACATCTTAAACACCATGTTGCTTGGCAAATAAAGAATTGAATTGAAAAATAATTTAATCGTATTAAAAAAAAAACATTTTTCAGAAAAATCCAAGTCAACGCGCAAAGGGATTTACCTCACCCTGACTTTGATCACGGCATCCATCTTCCAAGGTCTGGTGGTAGTCCAGGTGTACGCTGAACCCTTGTTTAAAGAGGCCATCCCCAGCATGTCTCCTACTGTCTGCAGCATCTTGTTTGCTGTGATAGCTGTAGTTGCTGGCATGGCCGCTGCTTACTTGTCAGAGCTGGCTGGGAGAAGGGTAAGCATTTAAGACTTTTGAACGTGTAAAATATATTTCTTATGTGGTAATAAGTCACAAGACAAGCAAATCAGCCCTTCTAGCATGGACAATGCGTAGACTTGTCTTGCTGTCAAGTCAAACTGTCATTCTATACATTCACAACATCTAGGCTTAAAAATCTGCATCAATGGTACTGCAAGAGCACGCGTTCCCTATTTAGAGCAGCTGTGTCGAGGGTTCGAATTACCATGATGATCGCCAACCTTCGTTAGAAGATGGCACCCAAAGAAGAAGAAAATACATTCACAAAAGTACTATGTATGGGATGACAGTTTGACTTGACAGCAAGACAAGTCTACGAAGCGCCTGTGCTTGGCAGGGGTGTGATGGAAAGCATTATGATTACTCATATCAGCCCCTTTAGTACCCTGACATTGACATAAGTCTAGCAACTGCTGGGAGTAGCTACAAATTGTATGCAATGATAGCGCGAGTAGCAAGAGTAGCGTCTTGATATATGTCAGATTACTCTTGAGAGTGGGAACTCTACTCCCAATATACTCCCAATGCCATTGTGTTCTTACAAACGTCAATTACTCTTGACAGTGGGATGGGAGTTGCTAGTATATGTCAATTTTATTGTATGCTCGGGCTGTAGACAGCGTCACCCAGTGTTTTAAACTTCAAAATTGAACGCGTATATTCTGATGTCCTACTAGTATTTAACATAGTAACAATTTTGTAGCGTCCGTAGCCCAGTGGTCAATCGTCCGGCTTGTAAGCCGGAGGTCCTGGGTTCAAATCTCAGTGTGGCAAAGATTTTCGCCTTGACGCTACCGTGTTTCGGGAAGCACGTAAAACTGTGGGTCCCGGCTGTTTCCTATAAGATATGTAGGAGGCAGTCGTAAGGTCATGTTGCAGGCCTTGTAGGAATCTCGGCGACCTGAAACTGCAACATATAAGTTAGCCACACAACCTATAAATTGTGATTTGACTCTGACAGTGTAGGTAAGGTAACCAGTTCTGTTGAGAGTATAAACCCCTATGGTTATAGAATTATAGTCTAATGATGGTATCATCTCTATCACATCTTCGTTATATCCTCAGCCTCTCATGATCTACTCGACCTTTGGATCAGCAGCCAGCTGCTTCCTCCTCGGTCTTCAACTGCATCTCAACTGGGGGCCGACGTGGCTCATAGCTGTGAACATCTACGTGTTCACTTTGCTGTACTGCTGCGGTAGTGGGACCGTGCCTTATGTGCTGATGGCTGAGTTGTTTTTACCTGAGGTAAGGTGGATTAGTTCTTTTTACAAGCTTTTATTTACTTTCTCCTGTCTGTTGTCATTCTGTCTAACCTGATATTGAAAAAAAGTCGGATCTGCCGTCCAAGCACAGACATGCGGCAGATTGCGTAGACTTGTCTTGCTGTCTAGTCAACTGTCATCAGTACAATGTATATTGTACTTTTGTGAATGTATGGGAAGTCTACGAAATGTCTGTGCTTGGACGGTAGTTGGTAAACTTACCACAAATCTTCAAACAACTTAAGTAATTGAAATCAATCAGGGGTTTACCCTCTTGCAGTAAACAGATTGATCTGAAATTTTGTATAGACCTATAAGATTTGACGAGAATACAACACAATTTGATATTCTCTTTCTATATCATTTTAAATTATACAAGATGGTCGCCGCTACAAAATAGAGGATAATATATTTTCACATCCACCTCAAGATGGGTATTAAATGAAAGAGCTTGTAGAAAACCGGTTAATACAAAAATAACTTAATTTATTTTGTCGGTTAATAGGCCTTCAAGGTTTCAGATATTTTGAAAACTCACGTTTCTTACCCCTTTCAGGTGAAGAGCTTCATAGCAACGTTCGTAATGGAATGGGTGTGGCTCTGCAACTCAGTCATCCTCTTCATCTTCAATCCTCTCCTCAAAGCCATCGGTCTCGGGCCAGTCTTCTATATCTTCGCATCAGTCTGTGTCCTCACAGCGGTCTACTGCATCTTCTATCTACCAGAGACCAAGGGCCTGGCGATAGATGAGATTCAAGCTAAGCTGTGTAAAAAGAAGAAGAGGAACGGTGCTTGTTGAACACAATTTTTGTAATAGGGATGGTGATCATTTGTTATTTTATTTTGTACGTCAGACTTAAAATAATAATAAAACTTTAGGGCGCAAGTTTGTAATAAGAGAAATATTTTTTTTCTCAATTGTGACTTCACAAGCCTAAATCTTTAGTTAAGGTTTATCTTAAGTGATCTAATGTAATGTTTACCGGAAGAACCTTTCTCTTTACGTCAAAAGTTTTACAAACTGACGGACAAAATAAAATCTATTATACTTATATTTAAAAACATGATAATATTCATCATCGCTATTTTAAATCAAAGATCTGATGTAGAAGTTGCAAGTGAATTGTATAAATTTTCCATTTAACGGCGCAAAATGTAATCAATAGTTTCGAATAAATTCGAAATAGTTGTGTAACATATCGTAAATATAATACATTTAATATTATAAGTTGTCAAAAAGATCGCTCCGGGCCTTTCCTGGTGGAAAGGTACCCATAACACTTGCTGCGTTTCCACGTTGTATGGCGATGGACATTCTTTGCACCAGGAACGACCTTGAACGACTATCTCCACTTTTAATTTCTCCTGTGCCCTAGCTCGTCAATAAGTTATTTGGCCTCTGCGCATCACCAGTTGCCTATGGTCTCCACGGCAATTGGTACCAAATGTTGTGTATTAGATTTAGAAGCCTTGAAAGAACTTCCTTTGTTAATATCTTGCTGTTCCTTATTGGAAACCGCATACCGCATACCGGGGGTAGACTTCCTTTGCAGGAGGTCGTCTAGGAGGGTACCCTAACAGTGCCAGTTATTCTAACGCCTGAGCAGTGATGTGCAAACATTACTGTGCTTCGGTAAAGAGTCTTAACAACTTATGACTCTTGAGTAAGAAGTTTTGGTGCAGTGTGCCTTGAATTTCACATCATTGTGAAATCCTAAGTAGCACTGTACTGATTATGGGCAGCGTTATCTCTTAACATCAGGAGAGCGTCTTGCTCGTCTTCTACTTCGTCACATAAAAAAACCTACTTACAGAAATATGAAAATGACATCTTTTTAGGGTTCCGTAGTCAACAAGGAACCCTTATAGTTTCGCTTTGTCCGTCCGTCCGTCCGTCCGTCCGTCTGTCTGTCCGCGGCATTGCGGAGAAACTATAAGTCCTAGAAAAGTGTAATTTTGTATACAGGTAAGTAATAATAAGGGTAAGAGAACGGTGACAAAAAATAATTTTTAATTAATTAATTTAGGCTACCTCCCGTACACGTAAGATGGGGACGATTTTTTTTTTCTGGCTGATACCATCGTGTGGGGTATCGTTGAATAGGTATTTTAAAATGAAGGACGGTTTGCTAAGAAACTTTTTCGATTTCATGTTCTGTTTGAAAGATATTCAAGTTTTAAAAAAAAAATTGAGCGTCCCCCCCCCTCTAAAATCTGAACTACTAGCTTTAAAATTCTGAAAAAAATCAGAGGTATGCTTTCAACCATGAACTTTCCAGGAAAACTATAGCGGTTAAGATAAAATTATTAGTTTCGGTAAAATCAGCAAAATAAGAATACCTAAAGCTAACCTAGCCTATAGTTTATTAATGCATAACTAGATGGCGCTAGTAGTAAAATTAGATCGCGCAAGCGAATTGTTCATGGTTGTATTGTTTACGAGTTATAGCTATTACAAATAAATCACCATATTACAGTGTTACTTAGCTCATAATTTCTAACTTAAGTTTTTTTATTATAATTTGATATAGCATGGTCAAGGCTACTTGTGTGAATGATCCGGATATATTTTTTTTAATTTGCGGAGAATATTATGCTCAAAGAATTCCGTTTGAATGTGACAACGTTCATAATTTAGGCTTACAAAAATTACTTTGGATACTCCCTGGAAATTAACGACAAGCCTTGGATTCCCCAAAAGTTATGCAAAACGTGTGTTGAGTATCTACGTTTGTGGACAAATAAGAAAATAAATAGATTTTGGTACGAAACCGCTATAATGTGGAAAGGACTCGAGAACCATCACGATGACTTATTTTTGCTTAGTGTAAACATAAAACTATTGTTTTGATTTTATTAAAAATTAAGTATGCGGAACATAACTTGCTCATAATGTGTTCATTTAAAAATGGTTTACTTTGCTTTAGGCCAATGGTGGTTATATTTTTTTTTTGTAAAGTAAGAATTATTTGGACTTTTCTCAACACGTCCAAAAACTAATGCGTCACTTTCAAAGGCTCGAATGTGACATAACCATCAAGTTACACTCTCTCCACGACCACCTAGACTATATTCATGACAATCTTGGGGTACTAAGTGAAGAATTGGGCAAGCAATTCCACCCGAACTTTTGTTCGATGAAGTAACGCTATCAAGGCTTCTGAAACGCACATATAATGTCTGAATATTGTTAGAGCATTTAGAATAGCCCTTAGAATAAGAACAGCATTTAGAATAGCTCTGCCTTCAGTTTCAGCAAGAAAATCAAATAACATAAAGAGTTTTTCAACTTAAACTTAAATTAATTAGGATCATCTCTACATTGACCACCCACAAGGTGGACAGACGACCTTATAAAGGTCGCCGGAAGACGCTGGATGCAGGTCGCTTCCAACCGGTACATATGGAAGTCCAAAGGGGAGGCCTATGTTCAGCAGTGGACGTCTTACGGCTGAGATGATGATGATGATGATCTCTACATTTATAGCGTTTTATTACGAAAACAACATAATATGTGTCATATCTTTTTAACTAGAGCTGGTACAGAAATTTCAGTCACAAATTTGAAATCGTCGTCAAAAATCATCCAAAATGCTGTTGTGCAGTGTATTCAATCTACTAGAACTACGGAACCCTACATTGTGCGTGGCCCGACTCGCGCTTGGCCTATTTATTTCGAAATTATATTAGACTATTCTTGTAGCTGCGGTTTAGCCAATTTTAATAATTGTGCTGTTTGAATACTATGTATTTCTAATATTAAGTTTACCTATTATACAACTTATACAATGTAATAAAAATATTATGACGATTTGAGTGTTTTATCTTTCTTTATTTCTTAACACTATACTTTCATTACACACGCACATACAGACACACCCACATACGCAAAAGAAAGTCGCAAATAAGTCATATATAAAAAACTAGCTTATGCTCGCGGCTTTGCCCGCATGGCAAGATCCTTTCTTAGCAGAGGTCTACGTCATAAAACCTATCTGTCATCCAAATTTCAACCCAATCCGTCCAGCGGTTTAGGCTGTACGTTGATAGATCAGTCAGTCAGTCAATCAATCAGTCACCCTTTCCTTTTATATATTTAGATAAATATTATAAAGAGGAAAGATTTGTGTTTTTGTATGACGAATAAACACAAAAACTACTGGACGGCTTTCGATGATTCTTTCACCATTAGAATGCTATATTATCCTTGAGTAACATAGACTATATCAAATCCGGGTAAGGCCGGAACGGGCCGCTAGTAAAAAATTAAGAATGTCTATGCTTACTTAAAAACTGCTTGCTTACTATGGAAAGGGCTATGCTCGGGGTTTCTCTACGTGATCGAATCAGGAATGAAGAGATCCGAAGGCGAACTAAAGTCACCGACATAGCCCAGCGGATTAGCAAGCTGAAGTGGCAATGGGCAGGCCACATAGCGCGGAGAGCGGATGGCCGATGGGGTCGAAGAGTGCTCGAGTGGAGACCACGGACTAGCAAACGAAGCGTAGGACGTCCACCCACAAGGTGGACAGACGACCTTATAAAGGTCGCCGGAAGACGCTGGATGCAGGTCGCTTCCAACCGGTACATATGGAAGTCCAAAGGTGAGGCCTATGTTCAGCAGTGGACGTCTTACGGCTGAGATGATGATGATGATGATGCTTACTTAACTCTTTATTTTGTCTTTGGAAAAATACGCAAAGCACCAAAAAACAACTAAGTAAAGCGTTAGATATTTTGAAAAGGAACTTGGAAACTACATTATTTGACGATGTAATTCATAAGATTTAGTCGTAATCAGATGTCACTTAACTGTTATTACTATAATCCTTTCGTTTTGACGTGATAGTTTTTATTAGATCAGTTTTAACTGATAAATGAAACTTTTCATTATATTATAATCTATTGCTTAGCTATACCACTGCTGGGCAAAATAACATCTCCCAAATTTCTCCATTCCTTTTGTAAATTACCATCAGTACTTGAGTTTAATCATCTAAATGAGCATTATTAAAAAAAAAAAGAAATTTAAAAAAGAAATTAAAAAAAAAAGAAATTAAAAAAAAAAGAAATAAAAAACAAAAAAAAGCAAAAAAAGAAGACGAAAAAAAGCAAAAAGTTAGATGACGAGCAAGATGCTCTTCTGATGGTAAGAGATAACGCGGCAGCGTTATCTCTGCAGTGAAATTACTGGGCTGAGGAGTCTTAAATCAGAAATGAAGAAATCCGTAGACGAACTAAAGTCACCGACAAAGCCCGGCGAATTAGCAAGCTGAAGTGGCAATGGGCAGGCCACATAGCGCGCAGAGCGGATGGCCGATGGGGTCGAAAAGTGCTCGAGTGGAGACCACGGACTAGCAAATGAAGCGTAGGACGTCCACCCACAAGGTGGACAGACGACCTTATAAAGGTCGCCGGAAGACGCTGGATGCAGGTCGCTTCCAACCGGTACATATGGAAGTCCAAAGGGGAGGCCTATGTCCAGCAGTGGACGTCCAATGGCTGAGATGATGATGATGATGAGGAGTCTTAACTTTTAATGACTCTTGAGTAAGAAACGTCGGCGCAGTCGTGCACCTAGAATTTTACATCATTGTGAAATCCTGCGTAGGACTGTAATAAATATGTGCCTATAATTTCACTAGTTATAATGCCCTCCTATCGTAGCAAGGTAATGTCACATTATATCACTACTCAGGCGGTAGAATAACTGGCACTGTTGGGGGTACCCCACCTAGTCGACCTCCTGCAAAGGTCTACCCCCGTGTACTTACTGAAAGTGAAAAATTTACCTTGTTATAAATGTATCAAAACTGTTGAATTATGCAGCATTATTTAAAAATATAACTTGTCGCTTCCAACCGGTACATATTATGGAAGTCTAAAGGGGAGGCCTATGTTCAGCAGTAGACGTCTTACGGCTGAGATGATGATGATGATGATAACTTGACTGACTGATCTATCAACGCACATTGGTCTATCAGCTCAGCCCCACAAGCACAGACGCTGCGTAGACTTGTCTTGATGTCAAGTCAACTGTCATCTCATACATTTACAAAAGTATGGGATGACAGTTCTACTCTTGATATTTCGTCGGGATCCCATGTGTCATGCTACGGCCACAGGAAAGTCGATTCATAATAAAGGTCGCTGGAAGACGCTGGATGGAGGTCGTTTACAACCGGTGTTTATGGAAGTCCAAAGGGGAGGGTTATGTTCAGTAGTGGACGTCCTACGGATGAGATGATGATGATAAATTGATTTTATGACGCATATCTCCTAATTAGGATTTTGCGTAGAAAGTAGAGAGTTAGCCACGGTAAATATTAAGTAGCATATTAAACTAGAAATATAGCTTTGTTAGGTATACTAATGCAGCCGATGAAAAAGAAGTTCTCATCAACAGTTTTATCCAGAAGATGTTATAAAAAAAAACAAATTCATATAAGCATAAATTTTATCACAAAATCTAGAGACATGAGAAAGCTAAGCCAATCACAAGAATGCCGCGCAAATCTCATTAATCTCTTCAGTGATTATGTTTGCTTGGTACTATAATTCTAAATGCTAGATAATAATAGACATAACAGCATCGTTATCATATGTCAGACAGACAGACACAGTGCCACATGGAGAAAATAATCAAATAATAAAACATAAAAATTCCAATTTAAAATATTTAAAATTTAAATAAAAGTGCTATAAATTTACTCAACATGGGATTGTTTATGCAGTTCATTGGTACTGGAATAAGTGAGTTAATTTTATTTTATTTATTTATAAATGAATTATTAAAAAAGGCGATTCTGCATTTCTTTAAATTTCACAAAGTTTAAAACAGTTCTTAAAATGTGAACGAGTTCTAAGTTTTCGGCAACACCACTCACCAGATGATGCGTCTGTCTTTTGTCCATAGAAAACAAAATTATCTAAAAATCCAAATAATTTACTGTATAATTATATTTCTGTACACCTGCTGCTACTGTAAACTGCTGCATCTTTGCCGATTAGTCTACACTCTACACGTTACCTATTATTAAATTCAATTTCTTGACGCATCGTTTATTTAAAATACGCAATTGGAAGAAAATTTTACCACTTACAACATTGGTAAATATTTCTGATGCGTCTTGACGCAAAAGAAACGCAAAAAGAAACGGATTTTATAGCAGGGAAAGTTGGGACTGGAAGGCAAAGATGCAGAGTAACTTAAGATACTAATTTAAAAAAATTAAACCGACTTTAAGCTTTCAATAAGATCAACACCACTTCGACTTCACCTCTTGGTGTACAACGACTATTCGAGACGGTAACTGCTCACCATCAGGCGGGCTGTCTGCTTGTGAGTCAGTGTCTAACATAAAAAAAACAATAATATCTCTGTGTGACAGCGTAAAAAATACTGGCTCTACTCAGAACTTAAACATTAGCTCTATTCAGCACGCGATCATACCATTAAACCTATTTATTATTAATATTCCTAAGAACATAAAAATACTGTAAACTCGGAAATCATAAAGTCGTAGTAGTAGTAATCTAAATTATGTAAAAGGAAAGATTAACTGATTATTGACTGACTGATCTACCAACGCACACGCACACTTCAAATCGCTGAATGAAATAGGTTGAAATTTGACTCCCAGATAGATTTTATGATCTTAAACTCTGGTTGATCTGATAAGAGAGTATGGGCGCAGTAGAGTTAACCCACTACAAAACTTAGGGATGTTTCTCCTGGACGCCATAGTTTCAGAGCAGCGGGCTATAGCTCGAAGAACTCGTCTGCGGCCCCTACGACAGATCAAATTACTCAACCTCTTGGCCGCTAATACCTTGAAAAAGCTTTTATTATTGCACACCGGCGCTGCTTTCTTCAAATCAACTTCCGTCCAGGTTGCCGTTTGTTTATGCAAAGAAGTAAAATGAGCAAGACGCTCTCCTGATGTTATGTGATAACGCTGCCTATATAATCAGTACAGTACCACAATGATGTAAAATTCTAGGCACACCAACGCTTCTCACTCAAGAGTCAGAGTCATAAGATGTTTAAGACTCTTTACTTTAGCCCAGTAATTTCACTATAGAGTAATTTATGCGATATAACCACCGATTGTTTACCTCCAGTTTTAAGTTTGTCTTGTATTTACACGTAACTATTTCTTACAATTTGGTAAGCCATAAAGAGTTATTCCTATCCTTTTCTCATCCAGTCGGCACATTATGCATCTGCATGGGCATCATGTTCACCTGGCCGTCCTCCACGCTCCGACTCTTCGAGTCAGCCAACACCACTCTCCACCGGCCGATGACAGAAACTGAGCTGGCTCTCTTCGGCAGTGTCTCTTCTATTGGAGCTCTGATTGGCACGCCTATAGCGGGGTTGTGCTTGGATCGATATGGAAGGAAGACGCTATCTTTAGTGGTGTCTTTGATTGGTGTGGTACGTATCTTAAATTCTGCTGACTCTCTATGGTAATTCTCTTCTATCGAAGCTCTTATTGGCACGCATGTAGCTGGAGTATACCTGGATCAATATGGAAGGAAAAACACTTTATTTAGTGGTCTTTGATTGGTGTGGTACATATCTAATGACTGCCATACACGCTACGGTCTACCGGAAAGGTCCACCTTTGTAGGTATATAATGTGTGTGTCACAAATCTATTCTTTCCCCGGTTGGTCCGATACACCGGAACGCCCCCATATACGCTGCCAATGTTCGGTTGACCTGCGGGGCTACGATGCGCACGTCGACAAAATGTCGCGTGAAATTTGATTTAATCTGAATAATACTCTATGTGGCTGTCATAAAGTCGAGATTTACGCACCAGTGAAATGATTTTGTCGTTAAAACTCCTATGTCAAAATGATCTCACTGGTGTGTAATTTTCGACTTTATGCCAGCCACATAGAGTATTATTCACATTAAATCAAATTTCACGCGACATTATGTCGACGTGCGTATCATAGCCCTGCTGGTGGCACATATTACTGTGGGTCCCGGCTGTTTCCTATAAGATATGTAGGAAACAGTATAGGGTGGTGTGAAATTAATCATCCAATTTTGTTCGAAACAAAAAGAAGATCGGATGATAAATTTTGTGCCACCTTGTACTTGTTGTGCCATCTTGGCAACTTGGAACTGTATTGTATAGGCTGGCCAAACAACCTATTATAATATAATATTATGATCTGTTCAGACTCAGACAGTAAAGATAAAGTAAACTGTTCTGTTGGAGTATAACTATATTTTTATTAATTTTCAAGATATCCTGGACGATAATAGCCACCACCTCTCAAGTAGAAGTTCTCCTTACCGGCGTCTTCATATCTGGCCTCAGCGGTGCTGTATTCCTTATAGTAACGGTGTACATCAGTGAAATCTGCCAGGAGAATATCCGAGGGGCCATGTGTTCTGGGACTATGATCTTCTATGGAGCCGGGATGTTGGTGTCCTATCTGATGGGAGGGTAAGTTTACTTTTTAGCTGACTTTGATATTATATTATTGGAAATGTTAGATATTTTCCGTAATCTTTTGATAATCGTATTTGGACTCTTATATTGCTCGTAAAAACTAACTAAACCCGGACTTTTAATAGGCGTAAACGAAGATATAAAAATCCAACGCGCAGAAACCCATTAGGGCTTTTAATTTAAAGGATATAAGAAGATGACACTTATCAGAGTGTCTTCGAGTTTGAGTCCATAGAAAGAAATTACCATTACTTTATTAGTATACATTAAGGCTAGCGTTTGAAAGACGGCCGATACACACCTAATGCTCTAGCATGAAGGAGACGCCTTAAAGCTGAAGCCACACCAGCCACCAACCGTGAAAGCGGTCGCGGTGCGGGACAGAATTTTTGTAATGTTTGAATTTCTACGTAACCTGTCACATATAAAGCGGACGCGGGCAGAAACAAAACAAAGGTCGCGCCCGCTTTTCCGCGCAATCCCAGGCTCAACACCCCAATTTTGGACAGGGACTCGTTGTGCTTTCTAGGGAGAACTTACGTTTTCTAAATGCGTTTTCCTTACCCAGGTTATTGGAGTACCACGTTATGAACTACGTGTGTCTGTCATTGGCCATAATATCGTTGGGGTTGCTCTTCTTGCTGAAGGAATCTCCCACTTGCCTCATGATTAAAGGAATGGAAGAGGTAAGGATACTCTAGAAAAATACAATAGTTAATTGCGTTATGTGGGACTGAATGCTAAGGCTTCGCCTATTCCCAATTCTCCGTCACAAAGACGATGCGGGAGAGCCGCCGAGTTGTTTTAGTGGACATACCCGTGCAGTCATCCTGCACGGAGAGTCTCACATAACCCTACTGTACCCCCGATACGACGGAAGGGTACGCGTAACGCTTTGCGCATGTAAAGCTTTCAACCCTTAAATTCAAATCCTCTATGGAGTTTATCTCATCTGAGAGGCACGGCTCTCGCTATAAGATATGTATGAGGCAGCCTAAAACTGCAATGCATAGGCTATAATGATTATGAAGTGACTCATACAGTGTAGGTAAGTAGGACAGCTGTTCTGTTAAAGTATAGAATATACCATTAATTATTGATTTTTTTATACATTAATTTTAGGAAGCAGCAAAATCTCTTGCTTTCTACAGAAGCGTTAAACCAGATTCAAAAGAAGTACTGGAAGAATTGAACGTCATTAGGCGAGCTCTAAATCCAGATATGGGTAAGTTTGCATTAAATCATAGATTTTCCCTAATTCGTTGATCTATACATAGATCTGTCTAGTACCTACGCATAATATACGTAGATCAATAACTACATTCCAAAAACGCGTGACTGCGCGTGATAAATTCATTGCGTCAAAAGTACAAAAATCAGCCCATTTAGCATAGTAAGACATTGACATAAGAGTAGGTAGCTTCTCCCGCCCTTCCCCTCATCTGTCATCCCATACATTCATACATTTTTTACAAGTACAATGTATGGGATGACAGTTCTACTCTTGAAGTATCGTCGGGATCCGTGTATCATGCTACGGCCACTACTGTCAAGAGTAAACTGACATATAATATATCAAAACCATGCTCTTGCTACTCGCACTAACATAGCATACAATTTGCAGCTACTCCCAATGTCATTGTGCTCTTACAAACGTCAATTACTCTTGACAGTGGGACGGGAGTTGCCACTCTTATGTCAATGTTGCGATGTGCTACGACTGCTGAACAAGTTTATTTAGTTACTTGCTTATGCTCGCGGCTTTGCCCACATGGCGATATCCTTTCTTAGCGAAGGTCTTCGTCATAAAACTCTGTTTTCCAAATTTCAACCCAATCCGTCCAGCGGTTTAGGCTATGCGTTGATAGATCAGTCAATCAGTCACGCTTTTCTTTTATATCATTAGATTCTGTCTCACTCACTCGCTTTGTTCATCATTAAATATTACTTTATGTACTTATCTTACTCGTATTATAAACGTGAAAGTTTGTAAGAATGGATGTCTGGATGTTTGTTACTCTTTCACGCCTAAACGGGTGGACCCATTGAGCTGAAATTTTGTATTGAGATGGCTTAGACCCTTGAATAACGCATAGGCCACATAAGCACTGTGGGTAAAACCGTTGGGCGCAGCTAGTACTTTATGTATTGAAACCATAAAACCATTATAAAGACGAGATTAGAGGTAATAATGTTATGGCAATAATATTGTTACAGATATGACGCCTGCAGACGAGAAACAATTACAACCAGATAAGAAAACCACGGAAAAGTTACCGGTGTGGAAATTTATTAGTAAGTTCATAGTAATAATTATATTTAATCACTTAAAGCAGATGAAAGAGATTGCAGATAGCAATTGATTTGTTTTTTTTTATTTTGGATTGATTGATAGGGGTTTTGTTTTAATTGGGATTGCGATTTGCAATAGGTAAAGGTTGCAGTAACTAAATAAATAATAGGAGAAGGTTGCTGGTTCAACTCTCTCCTGGTACATTAATATATTTATATGGCCTGTAAATATTTGTTTCTGGTGGCTTTCTGTATATTTAATCAGTATGTGATTTTGGAAACTACCGTGAGTGTTATCCATATTATAAATACGCCACGGCTGTACTCACGTTAAATTATTCGTTGAGATATGTCTCAACCACGGTTTCGGACAAATACGATGTCCTTCATCAGGAGTTCACGCCTGCAGTAACCGACGCTGGTGTCAGCGAAAAGAACTCTTGAAGAGAGAGATTTGAGAAAAGGATGGCACAGTCGTGCCCCCAGATTTTGGCTAACTGTATGTTTGGCTTTCGTTAGGAATATAGCTTCAATAGCCTTTGAATTTACCTTAGGAATTACAGTAAAAAGTTAACTTCAAATGATTATTCCAGAGAAATCCAGCTCAACCCGCAGTGCGATCTACCTCACCTTGACCGTGGTGACAGCATCAATCTTGCAAGGTCTGGTGGTAGTGCAGGTGTACGCTGAACCTCTCTTCGAAGAAGCCATCCCCAGCATGTCTCCAACTGTCTGCAGCATCTTGTTGGCTGTGGTTGGAGTGGTAGCTGGGATGGTGGCTGCTTACTTGACTGAGCTGGCTGGGAGAAGGGTAAGGGTTTTGTATTTAGTTCTACTGTGTAGTGGTAGCCCTTGTGGAACCACGGACAAATGCTTCGGCGTACCCTCTGCCCCGATATGACGATATGCCAGAACACCCCCAGGTTTTTTTATGTGGAGTCTCAAATACCGGCGTGCGTCCCCACAGCGCTGAATGGCAATATCTCTTTACCGTGGCAATGGTACCAGCGAAATTACTGGGCATTATGAGATTAAACAACCAATTTCTCATTTTGACAAGCGCAATGCAGCAGTAGCACCTCACAGAACAGAATAATAACTTTAAAACCACAGTTATTCTTTTTTTTTTCCTTTCCTACTTGGTTGCCTTGACATCGCTTTTAGTGATAAGATTACCAACTATTAATTGTAACACATTTTTACACCAATAGTATTTTTGTTTATTTTTTAATTCCTAACCAAAAAAACCGTTATATTATATCCTCAGCCTCTTATGATCTACTCGACCTTCGCAACAGCAGCCAGTTGCCTCCTCCTCGGTCTACAACTGCATCTCCACTGGGGCCCGACGTGGCTCATAGCTGTGAATATCTACGTGTTTACTACCTTCTACTATTGTGGGGGCGGGACTGTTCCTTATGTGCTGATCGCTGAGGTTTTCTTGCCTGAGGTAAGTTAAAATTCTTTCAACAGGGTTTTAATTAAAAAAATTACATAATATCCATTCATACTTATAGTAGGTACGAGGAACTAAGAATAATTCAAGAATTTTCTGTTGAAGAATGTTCAGTACCTACACAGTGATGTCATATTTAGTACCAGGGACTTAGAAAATCCAGGAGCTCTCTGTCAGTTCATAATATGGAAAGTTCGGTAAATAGTTGAATTCGTCGCGCGAATATTTAGTGCACAGATAATACAGGTCTCATAAAAGAGAGTAAACTACCGGCTCTCTCGAAATGAAGTTCAAAGGGTTTCAGTACAATTCGCAATAATGCAATATTTTGTACCAGGGATTCAGACAATTCAAGAGTTCTCTTCCATTTTAAAGAAAAAAACAGTACATAGTTCACTTCAACGTACATTAAGGACCAGGGACACAGATAATCCAAGAGCTCTTTCCCTTCCAGGTGAAGAGCTTCATATCAATGCTGGTGATAGAGTGGGCGTGGCTATGCAACTCCGTCATCCTCTTCATCTTCAATCCTCTCCTGAAAGCCATCGGTCTTGGACCAATCTTCTACCTCTTCGCATCAGTCAGCATCCTTACAGCGGTCTACTGCATCTTCTATCTACCGGAGACTAAGGGTCTGGCGATAGATGAGATTCAAGCAAAGTTAAGCAAGAAGAAGAAGAAAAATGATGCTTGTTAAAAAGCATAATTAAGTATACCAGTTTTTCTTACAAATTATTTAAAAAATAGATATTTTAATTAAATAAATAAATATTTCAACACAAATTAAATTATTATATTATTGAAAGTTTACAGTGTTGTGTTCGTTTAATTATAAATAGTATAAAAAATAAGCAAATATACTTATCAATGGACTCTTAGGCGCTACGAAGTGCGCGCGGGTCCACTTGTATAACATAAAATTAAAGTGACTGATTAACTGACTGATAGATCAAAATATCTGTATTCGGATTTCGGATTGAGATAAAATTTGACAAACATGTACAAAAAATACAATAAAATTTTATATCTTCAATAAACGATTTGCTTTTTTATAAAATTTAATTTTCGTTTATCAATATTATTTAAATATATAAAAAAAATAACATTATTAACAAGTGAAATTAAAAAGAAACATTTAAAAACAAGTTTTTATTATTATTACCACCTATCACCAAAGTACTCGTCAAGACGAATCAAATGTGCCCAAACTCGGTTTGCGTCGTTTAATTACGAAGTTCTTATGGCCACCTTCCAGATCCATTATCGGATCAGCTCCATGTCATAATAATATTGCATTGTCATCCGATTTATACGTGCATGCAAAATTTCTCAATCTGAAACCGGGAAGTGGATCAAATTAAACAAGCAAGATTTGATTACAGACAGACAACAGACAGGTGAAAGTAAAAAAAAAACTTGTAAAATGCTGTAACTAGTATATACAATCTACATTCTACATCATTAACAATCTTTCTAATATTATAAACGTAAAAGTTTGTAAGAATGGATGTCTGGATGTATGTTTGTTACTCTTTCACGCCTAAACGGTTGCACCGATTGAGCTGAAATTTGGTATAGAGATAGCTAAGACCCTGGAATAACACATAGGCTATAGAACAGCGGGTAAAACCGCTGGGCGAAGCTAGTTAACAATAGGTAGGTACTAGGTACCCTCTATGAAGAAGTGATATAATACGTCAAAATTACGATACGAGGATTAAAAAATGCCATAATATAATCATGATCTGTTACATTGTTTTACTGTGTTATAACTTGCTAAGCCTAAAATCTAGTTTTAATTGCTTTATCTATTGGAGCAAACATACTAATCTGTTACAATTTTTACCATCTGTCTAAGATCTTTTTGCGTGTGGGCAAAATTGGAACTAAGTTTTAGCCATACCTAGCGCTACGATGTGATCAAATAAATCCAAGTGGCGCTAGCCACTTGGATTTATTTGATCATAGGCTATGAAATTAATTCTAAAAATTGTATTTTATTGCTTTATCTATTGGAGCAAACATCAACGAATTAGGGAAATAAGTAAACATACTAATTTTTTTTACAATTTCACAATCTGTCTAGGATCTATTTCTATGTGGGCAAAATTGGAACTAAGTTTTTTCGATACTGTCGCTAGGATGCTAGCGCCGCTTGGATTTATTTGATCATAGATTATGAAATGAATTTAAAGAATAAAATATGTACTAAAAAATTTGTATGTAATTTTTTTTGTATGTAATTTGTTGAAATTTTATTGCACAACTGCAACATATAGGTTGGCCACACAACCTATAAATTGTGATTTGACTCTGACAGTGTAAGTAGGGTAACCTGTTGAGCGAATAAATGATTTGATTTGATTTGATTTGTTCTGTTGGAGTATAAACCCCATTTATTTATTTTATTTTAATGTTATTGAATATTTCTGTTTTATAAAGCTTAGGCTGGTTCTTATGTTATTAAGAATGTTGTCTTGTTTCTTGTGTTATCTACTATATAAAAATAAGTCGGGTTTTCCTCCCTGACGCTATAACTCCAGAACGCAAGAACCGATTTCCACGGTTTTGCATTCGTTGGAAAGGTCTCGGGCTCCGCGAGGTTTATAGCAAAGAAAATTCAGGAAAAATTTCAAAAGAAATGAAAAAAAAGTAAAAAAAATAAGTTATTCAATTGGAAACCACGCGCGTATTGGGCAAATGTCAACAGCAGGCATTTGTCTTTAAGGTGGTAATGGCCGTGTCGGCGCGGAGGATATTGATAACTTTTATTGCAACCTTATTTCGAATTAATACTGGCAACGTAGTAGCCAATGGCTCTCCTTGGATGAATACGTGATGTGTTCTTGGACAAATTTTTATTAAATTTCAACAGCAGGCATTTGTCTTTAAGGTGGTAAGTTGAACTGTGTAAATTATGTGGATCGTGAATTTGAGGTTAAATAGGGATGTTGACACATGTTACAAATTGGAAATCGTTAACTGCTTCTTTGTTTTAGCTGAAATTTGGATAGTGTATTCTTTAGGTAATGTAAGCGACCGATAAAACGGGATTTTTCGAAATTTCCACAGGCACAGGAATGATTCCCAAAAAACCTTTGAATGCAAATCCGTTACCGCTGAACTGATTGCCCTGAAATTTTGGGAAACGATTACTATACTACCACGACTACTACGATTAGTACTTGAGTTGTATTTAGGAACATAATTTTTTTAAGGAGGAGGGTGGTGTAAATCTTGGTCAAAGTTTGTATGGGAAATTTAGAAACGCTGAGCCTATTAAATTAAAATTTGATACATAGGTAGTAGATTGCGTCATAGAAAATGATATGGGATATTTTTTATTTCAGAAATCAACCTTTAAGAAGAGTGAAGGGGGTGCAGTTTGTGTAGGATATCGGTAACCGCTTTTTTGTTTTAGCTGCTTTATGTAACGTAGGCCACCGATAATAAGGAATTTTGTGAAATTCCCACAAGAACGGGATTTATTTTCGAAAAACGTTTTCATTTAAATCATTAACCGCTGGACCGATTAAGCTGATTTTTTGTTAAATGATAGTTTAAGTTCTGTTAATGAGCTGTTTTTTTTTATGTCAGAAATTAATTTTTAGGGTGAACCAGTATGAGGAAAGGAGGGTCAGAGTTTTATTGGGAATTCACGAACCACGGAATTGATTTGAGTCGCGGGAAAGGTTGCGGAAAGGATAGTGTGAGAAATAAGTAACAAAAAATAATAAAAATATTATACATTACACAGACAAGTACAGATAAGTTAAAGAGTTACCGGGAAAGCACGACAAATAGTTTTAATTCCTGAAAAGAGGCGTGTAAGTTTGTGAAGGCTTTCAACAACCGCAAAACCGATTAAGTTGTAATTAACTATGGAGAGATGGCTTGATTTTTACGGTAGCGAACAAAACTGCGTAGAAATACCCATCTCGATATTCTGCACTACCCAGAGTGGGAGCAATTATTATTATAGCCATGGTATAATAAATAATAATATAACATGGGCTATACCTATACCTAATTTACACTTACAAAGTCGCGGGGATGGAAATACAATCGCAGTCTGAACAAACATCGCAGACTAAATGGCAGCACCAAATTTTCGCTTTATTAATTGACTGTCACGCGCTACGAAGTGCGCGCGGGTCATCTAGTTAAGCTTATATAAATATTATTATATAAATATTATTTTATTTATTATTATAAGCGCCTGTGTTAAGTATCTAATGAGAATGTAAAAACATAAAGAGTTTTAATAAAAATACTTTTACCAATAATAATAATTATCATCATTTAGCCTGGTTTATGTTAATATCGTATCATAATGAAAATGTTCTAAAATGTGATGTCCATATTTTAATCTCACCCATATAACACGTTTTCCCCGAAGCCTAAAATATTGTTCGAATATTTCAAACATTTAATCATCAGTTTCCGTGGTGTAGCGGTTATCACATCTGCCTAACACGCAGAAGGCCCCCGGTTCGATCCCGGGCGGAAACATAGTTTTTGATCATCGGAGCTTAATCATTAATTTATTATTTTTCCTAAAAATTTATTTTTAAAAATATTGTGTAGGAGAGAAGGAGGTAAAAAATAATAATATCGGTAGATAATATTATTATGTACTTATTGAAAACTATTATTATTTTGTCCCACTTTGTTACCTCTAGTATATTTACTAGAGGTAACAAAGTGGGACAAAATAATAATATATTAATAATATATTAATTATTCTTTATCCAATGTTTATAATAATAATATTTTGCGAAGTAATTTTTATTGTACAAAGCGCGTTATCGTTGCGTCGCGTCGTAGAGTGCTTTTCACGAAAGGAGTCCTTTTTGCATGGCGCCACTATCGCACATTTTATAAGTTTAAATAACTAATTTAATTAACTGCCTCATAATTTCTCATATTTAATTTCTTAATTAAATAAATATATATTTTACCTAACAAATAAAGATTATTTAGGATATGAAGTATGAAGTCCAGTAATAATCAATAAAACTAAATTTAGTTCCGCTAAATTCCGCGGGACCTCTTTCGTGAAAAGGATTTCTAGTAATAAAATAATTAAAGTTTAAAACAGCGCCATCTATGTAATTTTGCGTAAACAACTTCAGCATATTATCATTATTGTTTTGCTTAGAATTATTTATGTTACGTAGCATATGGAAGAAACCATAATACTAATCTAACTTGAATTTTAGTTCATCATAAATTCGCTAGATGGCGCTATTTAAAAATGTTTCAATTGAATATAAATACCAAATGGGATCCTCCGGGACAAGGCCTCTTGTATAAGGGTACTCTGGGCTCTCTGAACCCGAAATATTATATTACTAATATTATAAACGTAAAAGTTTGTAAGAATGTATGTATGTTACTTTTTCACGTCTAAACAGGTGGACCGATTGAGCTGAAATTTTGTATAGAGGTTGCTTAGACCCTGGAATAACACATAGGCTACATAAGTACTGCGGGTAAAACCGCTGGACGCAACTAGTATTATAAATGCGAATGTTTGCGAATGAGTGTGAGTTGTTAAGCCGCGTCTCCAGCTACCTTTTTTGGTCTACACTCTCAACAAAAACACGTCAACACACAGCAAAATTCCCTTAAACAAAAAAAAAAATTTTTTTTTTTTTTATAATGTCTATGCTTCAAGCTTCAACAAATGTTTTTCCTTTGTTTATTCATTTATTTATTTACTAGCTGAGCCCGACGGTAAGCTTCAACATATTATATGTTTTTGCTTTCCATAGCCGATGGAAAGCAAAAACATTTGTTGACGCTTGAAACATAGACACATTTTTTTTGTGTAGGGGAATTTTGCTGTGTGTTGACGTGTTTTTGTTGAGAGTGTAGACCAAAAAAGGAGCTGGAGACACGGCTTTACTCTTTCACGCCTAAACGGGTGGATCGAATGAGCTGATATTTTGTATAGAGATAGCTTAGGGAATTAACACAGATCAGAAGAATACTAGGAATAATACATAGTACAGCAGGTAAAATTGCTGGGTGCGACTTGGTATATAATAAACTAGCTGTGCCCAGCGGTTTTACCCGCTGTCCTATAGCCTATGTGTTATTCCAGAGTCTAAGCTATCTCTATACAAAATTTCAGCTCAATTGGTCCACCCGTTTAGGCGTGAAAGAGTAACAACACACATTCAGACATCCATTCTTACAAACTTTCACGTTTAAAATATTAGAAAGATAGATGCGAATTGATACCTATTACAATAATTAGTTAATTAGTACATAATGCCTACACCTATGTAGAAAGACTTGGTTAACCTTTAAGATTTTATTGTTCATAAAATGTTAGACCTTGTCCTGCCTTTCGGTTTTACTAGACATAATATTACTATAAATAATTGTAGTATTCGATAGCCATTAATATCTTCCAACAATAGGCACCTTCTTGTTAATTTCAAGAGGAAAATTAAAGTAAAGGTGCGTTTTGGATGACAAACTTTGGATGAAGTTATTAATTATAAGTAGGTACAGACTTTTATTTTTTATTACCCAGGAAAAATGCGTTACGCATCATCACCCCACGCCGGGCGCGGGGTGGTATGTGGGACTCCTCCGCCGAAGATGGGCGCGGCGGGGATACCCACTAAAAGCCTGGGGGTGTTCCTGCGGGACGCCATAATGCCGGGGCAGCGGGTACCCCGAAGCACTCATCCGCGGCCACCTTAGGTACTTAGTAAGTACTGCTTACCTAATGTTAGAATTTTACAAGGGTTCTTTCAGTAGGGTTCTGTTGTACAGGGATTTTAGTATCTTTCAGCGACGATATCTACAAAAAAAACTAAATCAAAATCCGTTCATCCGTTCGGGAGCTACAATGCCACAGACTACAGACAGACACACACACACACACACAGACAGACAGACGTCAAGCTTATAACACCCCGTCGTTTTTGCGTCGGGGGTTAATTAATAATATATCGTTACTTTTACGGTGTTCCTGAAAACTTCATGACATGGTTGAAAAATATCCTTGAAATGAAATCAGTGCTTGAAAGCTACTTGATCATTTATTGGGACGCGCTGCCCACTGGGAGCGCGTCTTCCGCATGCAGAAACGCGCCGTCAGGGCTTTGGTGCGAGTATCGCAAAGGACGTCCGCCAGGCCACACTTTAAAGAACTCGGGGTTCTCACATTGCCTTCCACTGTAATATACCAAGTGGCGGTCTACGTGAGATCTAATCGTGATCAGTTTAAAAAGAATAGCAACAGGCACTAAATCTACACTCGGGTTCAAGTTTTTTTTTTGCATTTTCTGACAAGATTTACTGTAGTAACATTTTTTTTTTTTCACCATCGGAAAGTAGAGATTTTAACGAACAGAAACCATACCAACTTTTTGAAAAAAGCTGATATTTTGACGGGTGAATTTTCGATTGAAAATTAGGTTGTTTTTTCGATATTAATTCAAAATAAGGTGAAAAAATAAATATTTTTAATCAAATAAATTACAGCGTATTTGGGAAATAAAAAGGTATGTTTTCACCAAATTTCGTTAAAAAAAAAATTTTGTAAAAGATAAAAATAAAAAACCAAAAACTTGGTTTTTTGAATTTTTCACATAAATTTTGAGGTTATGTGAAAAAAGTGTGAATACAAAAGTTTTAGATCTTTTTATTACCTACAACTTTACCATTTGACTTTTTTCGATAGGTCTTTTAGTTTTGCCAGAAATCGAGGAAAACCGTTTTTTACCCTTAAAAACTCACCCCCATCCCCTTCCCGGCCTCAGATCGCCCGTAAATTATTTTTCCTTTTATTTTTATAATATTCCCCTCCTTTTCTAATGGGTTTCATCCTACTATTATTTTTTTTTTCACTTTTTATTATTTTTAAAGGGATCTACCCTGGTCTAAATGTTTCAAAATAAAATTATAAAAATGGTTGCTTGAGCAAACATTCTACAGCTTTAAAGAATTTGTGGAATTTAAATTATAAATTAGGTACTTTATTTTTTTTATCATTATTTTATTATAATATTTTGAATAATTAATTTATTATTTAATTTTTTTCTGTATTGACATGTAATTTTTATTATGAATAAATTATGATTATGATTATGATTATTATTTAGAAAGGGGAACGTTTAATAAAAAGTTTTAAACTTGAATATATAAACTCTTTTGCAAAAAAAAACGGTCTATTTGATGATTTCTCTGTTTCAATGAAGAAGAACAAGAAAGAGGTTTTATTAATTTGACGATGCATTGACTTATCATTTATAAACATCCTGGCATGATCGACCGAGCGAAGCGAGGTCTTAGAGTCGAAAGCCGCGAAATGCCTGCGTTTGGACCAGTTTAACGCTTGACCTCTGATGCTCAAGTTTGGTCGATGTTTACTTGAAAACGGTTAATCCAAATTAAATGAAATTTTACACACAAGTTAAGAAGGTTAATTGGATAATTTAAGTGAAAAAATTAGCTAAATAGGTTACAGGGTTGCAGAGATATAGGTGACTTAAAGTCTTTACGATAGGTCTGACGATTATTTCAAAACTGGACCGCTGATAATTTTTTTTCTAACATATACACATTTTTTATAAGCGACACAAATATATTAGCCAAAGTTTATGTTTGTATGTATGTTTGTTACGCGATAACTGGAAAACCAATGGTCCTATCTGCATGAAACTTTGCAAACGCGTAATATAAATCCATAGAATTTTTAAGTTCGAACATGAGCCAAATCGGTCGAAGGGTTCAAGAGTTAAAGAGATTGCTTTATTACAATGAAACCGATGATCCAGTCTTGATAAAAATTTTTAAACAGGTAGTACAAACTAAAAGAATTCTCACGTCCAAAAACCGGTCAAGTACGAGTAGGACTCGAGCACCGAGGGTTCCGTACAAACCTACGGGTTTCTCTGGAACCCTAAGGAAACGTGGGTATAATATTATATACTGTAGGTTTTGATTCCCTTGCGAGTACTTGCGAGTTTGAAAATATGCGGCTAAAATTGCTGTTTCTTTTGATTGCGTTGACATAGATGTTTGATTTTTTTACAGCTTAAAGGTATTATAAATCTGAGTATTTAGTATGAATTTCAATTTAATATCTGTACGCGTTCATGAGAAATAAGGTAGTAAGTATGAAATGATTAAAAAATTTTTTTTTATATGATGTAACTAAAAATTTACAGTTTTCGCAATTTTTCCTGTGCCTGTGATTTAAAACGTTGCTGCGTACCAAATTTCAAGATTCTGAGTTAACGGCAAGTAACCTGTAGGTTTTGATTCCCTAGAGAGTAGTCGCGAGTTAAAAAATACGGCTAAAATTGCTGTTTCTTTTGAATGCGTTGAAATAGAGGTTTGATTTTATTACAGTTTAAAGGTATTATAGACCTTAGAATTTGATATGAATTTCAGTTTAATAACTGCACGCGTTCATGAGAAATAAGGTAGTAAGTATGAAATTAATAAAAATATTTTTTTACATGATGTAACTAAAAATTTACACTTTTCGCAATTTTTCCTTTATCTGTGCTCTAAGAAGTTGCTTTGTGCCAAATTTCAAGATTCCAAGATCACGGGAAGTACCTTGTAGGTTTTGATTTTTTGAGAGTAATTGCGAGTTTAAAATTGCGACTAAAATTGCTGTTTCTTTTGAATGCGTTGACATAGAGGTTTGATTTTATTACAGTTTAAAGGTATTATAGACTTGAGTATTTGATATGAATTTCAATTTAATACGTTTACGCGTTCATGAGAAAAAGGGTAGTAGGTATAAAATTATTCAAAATATTTTTTTCATATGATGCAAATAAAAATTTTTAGTTTTCGCAATTTTTCCTTTATCTGTGCTCTAAGGAATTACTTCGTGCCAAATTTCAAGATTCTGAGTTTACGGGAAGTGCCCCGTAGGTTTTGATTTATTTGGTAATGTCGAAAATTTGCTGAAATTTGCGACATATTCGACTATATCTTTTGATTGCGTTGGCCTAGAAGTTTGAAATTTTCACAGCTCTAAGAGGCAATAGACCTTAGTATTTCCTATAAATTTCAGCTTGTTACCTCCACGCGTTTCAGAGAAAAAGGGTCTTGACAGACAGACAGACAGACAGACAGACGGACGGACAACAAAGTGATCCTATAAGGGTTCCGTTTTTTCCTTTTGAGGTACGGAACCCTAAAAATGAGCCAAATCGGTGCAAGGGTTGAAGAGTTATAGAGAATACAAAATTACAATGTTTATCGATTATAATATTATGAGAACTACAGGGATATTCAGTTTTCCGTCAGGGAACCGAACCAAAGACCAAATTGTCAAAAATCGATACGACGTAATACGTCATTTCATACATTTTTGATAATTCGGTCCTAGGTTCGGTTCCCTAACGGATAAGTAAATAGCTATGTTGACCTACTCAAAATATTATGAATTTAAATGATCGTGCGGGTGAAACTTAAACCCATTTTTTATTCAAATAGTAGTCCAGTCAATGAGTGCCCAAAAGAGGCATGTGGATCGAAAAGTCGAAAGCAGAAAAATCTAACTTAGGAACTTTGTTTGGACTATTCAGGAGATTAACATACTAAAAGTTCCCACCCCTCCGAGGTGATCCCGAGGGGTGGGGGGGCCGAAGAAGGTCCCATTTTTAGGTTTTTTGCCTAAATGTCAAAAACTGGGCGTAGTACGATATTTTGTTGTACTACATTATAAAAGCTATTTTTAAGATGCTGAAATTAGTTTTCCATACAAAGTCGGTAAAAAAATCTTATACCTATATAAGTAAGTAATATTTGACCAACTTCTGGTTGTCGTACCATAATGAAACTTTGTAAATGTCTAGAAATATGATGACAGTTCAATAATTTGGTACCACTGAGCTGATCTGATGATGGAGCCAGGAGGTGTTTACTGAACCTCTTCAATGGCTATTAGTAAACCCGTCGAGTTTGGGCACATTACACTCGAATTGGCATAAGCAAAAAACCTAAAAATGGAACCTTCTTCGGCCTCCCCCCCCCTCCCCTCGGGCTCACCAAGGATGAGTGGGGACTTTTAGTATGTTTATGTTCTGAATAGTCCAAACAAAGTTCCTAAGTTAGTTTTTCTACTTTCGACTTTCGAGACAGCGCCAACGATCCGTTTTTTGTAAAGTTCATCCACAAGTCTTTTGTTTAAAAAAATAATTAATAATTAGGCCTACGTTTGATCACATTATCCCACCTGATGGAAAGTGCAAATGTGATCGACGAGCTGCACGTATAAAAAGTCTGATAATGCCTTGAACAAGGACACTTTGTCTTGCTCAGTAGCTGTAGATACATCTTGAAAACCTGCGAGCCTAGATGTTACGCGTGACTGTCATAGCTCTGCGTTCTCGCTCCAAGTCTAAGTCATCATCGGCTGCTACGACAAAAATGTTATAGAATTAGCTACAATATCAATATAATAACTGTTGTAAATTTGCTGTATAACACAAGTAAAGCTAGATATTTTTTCCCAATTTCAATTCTTCTAATGTCCACTGCATTGGCAACTTCTTCGTAAACAAGTGCTACAAACTATGAAGATTTTTTGAGATTTTTTTTAAAGACTATAGTAATATTTATTATTTTATTCTATTATTTTCTGCAAGTGAATACACACATAACCTTTCATAAAGATAAAGATTTTTTTAATGTATATCCGTTACGTATTTTGAGTTTTAACATTACTTTCAATTTTGGCATTTTCCTTTCCTTTTACGAATATAATAGGTTAAAGTTTCCATACAATTATATTTCGTAGATACTTATAACTTTTTACCCATGTATACCTATTTTGAGGGAAATTGGGTCTGCGAGGTCCCAGTTCGCGGCGAACTACTAGTTATTAATGTGCCAAATTTAAAATTTGAAATTAAAAAAGAAAAATACTGATTATATATAGTGAAATTGCTTTGCTTTTTGGCGCGAATTGATGCGAATTGCTGTAACAATTTTATTACAATTTTAAAACTTTTTGAGTATTTTCTGCAAATTAAACAATTTATTCTTTCTTTCCACAATAAATACCACTTTTTGATATGAGCGATAAAGCGATAAGGGCCGATAAAATTATAGCCCTACTTGAAGAAGGTTGTTCGCAAACTTACGTGGCTCAACGGCTAAATGTGAGCCGTTCAACTGTCCAGAGGACATGGCAACGATATCAAGAGACCGGTTCGGTTAAAAGAAGACCCGGCTCGGGAAGAAAACGATGCACAGAACCAAGAGACGACCGCTTTTTGGTGAGTCAGGCGTTGCGGAATCGTAAGGCGTCAAGTGTGGACCTGAAAAAAAACCTTGAAGAAGTAAGAGGAGTAGAAGTAAGCTTGTGGACGGTTAAAAGGAGGCTTTTGGCTGCCAATATCAAAAGTTACCGCCCGGCTCGAGGCCCTAAATTACTCCGTGAGCACCGCGTTGCTCGACTTCAGTTTGCTTGAAACTGTGCTTCATGGACTATGGAGGACTGGAATAAGGTATTGTTTTCTGATGAAGCTAGAATCTCTTTGTGTGTAGAGGACCGACGCCGGCGAGTGCTGCGAAAACCACGGGAACGCTATGCGGAAGTGTGTTTCGAACAAATCACTCCTTATGGCGGAGGCTCCGTTATGTTTTGGGCAGCAATTAATTCGACGGAGCGTACGGAGTTAGTTTTCTTAGAAAGAGGAACATTAAATGCACACCGGTACATAATGGAAGTCCTAATTCCACATGCACAACCCGCATTGACTGCACTTGGGGAAGATTCCATTTTTATGGACGACAATGCCCGCCCGCACCGTTCTGGTGACGTGGAAGCTTACATGCAAGAAGTTGGGATCCGTCGTTTAGATTGGCCAGCTCGCAGTCCTGACCTCAATCCAATCGAGCATGTCTGGGATGTTCTAAATAGGCGGGTAAGATCAGTGCAACCTGCTCCAAAAAACATCAGGGAGCTAAAAAGAGTAATTGCTGAAGAGTGGGAACGTATTCCTCAAAACGTAATTAAAAACATCGTAGCGAGTATGCCCAGAAGGATTCAAGCTGTGATTTTAGCAAGAGGAGGTCACACTCGTTACTAGGTTTTTACAGTTGTAAATTTATTTAAATAAAAAAGTAAAAAAATCTTCTTGTCTTTATTGCCGGCCACTTGTTATTGTGTGGTCGTGTACGTCGGTTTTGAAAAAAATCATCAATTTAAATACAAAATTGCCAAAATTCACGCTTATTTCACATGATTGTTACACGATTAGGTACGAATATAAGTATACAAAGTGTGTCAAACAATTAAATATTTTACTAACACAAATCTACCTTAGAAAGTAAGTTTCCTTAGGTGCCCGTTTTTTTTTTGCAAAAGAGTATTTCAAACATTAAATCGAAAAAAATTCTTGGCGATTCAATAATTTTAAAATACCTATTCAGCGACCCATGTGATGGCACTATGGCTTATTTCCCTAATTCGTTGACTATGGCATTCGAAATTTTTCGCAAATACCCAAACTCAAACTCAAAATTCATTTATTCAAATAGGCTACAATGCAAAAAATGGAGTTTATGCAAAATTGTCTCATTTCATTTGAAAATAACACGTATAGAATTAACAAATTTTTAGAGGTATTTTCATGATTTTTTTCTTTATTACCTACCTATCTAATAGGTACACACAACTTTATAAATTATAGTAAACCTATAAAATGTAAATATTGATTACAAAAGCATGACAAATGCGTGGCAATGAATATCAATGAAAGATGATTCACACAATGTATCTCTGCCAGATTTATTATATTAGTTTTATTTATTTGTCTCCTTTCCATAATATTTTGGATCAATTAAAAATTATTGAAGCCTACAATTTTGGTTACAAAGTTTATAACTTCGTACAAGTGAATTTTAATTTTTTATAGCATAAAAACTTTTAATGATTATTGTATACCATAGTAGTAATATTGTGTACTTATCAATCGAAAGAATTTGACAAGACCATTATGGGTACTAATTAAAAATAATAAGATGAAGATGAATAAAACCATGTTGATAACACATAAAAAAGTACATTTATTTACAACCACAGTAATAAAAACAAACTAGCAATACTACAGCTACTACAGCAGTAAAGAACACTTTTATTAACCACAGATCGGCCACAAGCCGATCTACAGAAATCCAAGTGCTCCAAACCACTGTCAGTTGGCAGAGTGCCCAGAATGCTGGCAGCATTGCCACGTTGAATGGCAATACTTATACGTTGGGCCAAATATAGTAATTAGAGATAGGTCTACCAATGGGCGGTCTTATTGCTCAAAGCGATCTCTTCCGGACAACCGTGCAGGGAAAAGAAATATCATTACGCGAGATCATGCTCAAAAGCTAACCACTAACTCACAAAACTAAAATAAATTTTAAAAAAACTTGAGAGGTGTCAAGGGACACCCGGATGGAACGAAGTTCGATTAATGAAAATATCTGGCTTGCTTTCTATAAGAGAGAGAGAGAGAGAGAGAGAGAGAGAGAGAGAGAGAGAGAGAGAGAGAGAGACAGAGAAACATGCGCACGCCGCACAGCTTACAATAGCTTACTATAGCAAAAAGTGTCGTGACAACTTTTCGTAAGATTTTTTTCCGTCTAGCCCCCTTTCACAACGCGCGATAAGGAACTTCGTTCCAACAAAGCGAAACCATATAGGGCTTCCTTGTTGACCACGGAAACCTAAAAACAATAGTGTGACGTAGGTAATGTTAAAATCGTTAAAATAGCTACCCGTAATTTTCAATAACTCTAAATCCCTTTGACACACAAACCCACATGTGCAAATCTCTAATGACCCTTAGAAAGGCGCTACACAGACCAAACGGCGGGTCAAAGTAGTTACTATTACCAAATCTGTTATTAACCATAAATGCGATGACAAGGTTGCTTGGACCTTCAGTGACCTTTGACTTCTGTGCCTACTGAGTGTACTGGTGACCACACAAGTGTTTAAAATATTGTTTAATAGCTAGTAAACAATATTTTGCCGGTTTTACCCGCAGTACTTATAGTAGCCGTATGTGCCGCCTTTGTGTTATTCTAAGGGTCTAAGCTATCTCTATACCAAATTTCAGCCATTTTGGCGTGAAAGAGTAACAAACATACATCCAGACATCCATTCTTACAAACTTTCACGTTTATAATATTAGTAAGATTTCATTTTTATTACAAAATCCACAGCTCTTAATTAACAAAGTTTAAACATTTTAACGTAACATACACAGCCAATACGGATTTTTATTTTATAGCATTATACATATTATACTAGGACAGTCTCTATCTTAAGTTGCTATTTATTTCGTTCATACAAAAGGTACTAAGTTACTTATAACATTATAATAGCTTGGAAGTAAGTTACTCAACTATTGTTTCAAATTATAATTTTTTTTTACGTCATAATAATAAGTGTTTCCATATTTAATCGGAATTATGACTATTTTTATGATTCCTATGATTCTATTGATTTTTTTTTTTCGATTTTTTTTTCTTTTTATGATTTTTTTGTCTTGACAGACGTTTCGAACTTCACTTCTCGAAAAGGTGCTTTAAGTTGGTTATAATATTATGTACCTACTTATATTTATTAAATTGATTTTAATTAATATTAACTCAACGAAATTCCAAATTCTTTTAGGGTATCTATAAGGTATATAGGTTCCTAGGAGGTAGCTCCTAGGAATTTTATTCATAAAAATATCCAATATTATCTAAATATATAAAAGGAAAGAGTGACTGACTGACTGATCTATCAACGCTTTTTTTATTGAGTTTGATTGGGTTGAAATTTGGAACACATATTATATAGGTTTTATAACGTAGACTTCCGCTATGAAAGGATTTTGCCACGCGGGTAAAGCCGCAAGCGTAAGCTATTTATATAAGCTCAACCGGTACATATTATACGAATCTAGTAAAGTTAAATACAATTAAAAATGGGACAAAAATATAATAATTATTATTATGTACGTACAAGTACAAACTTTTGAAACTTATTTTATGAATAATAGACCAGGGTCGATAATTTTTAAAACAAAAAAAAATAATAGTAGGATGAAATCCATTAGAAAAGGAGGGGAATATTATAAAAATAAAAGGAAAAATAATTTACGGGCGATCTGAGGTCGGGAAGGGGATGGGGGTGAGTTTTTAAGGGTAAACAAGTGAATTAAATTAAAAATTTAAAAAAAACCCCCAACGCAATACGTAATTCACCATTTTTTGATGGCGGCCATCTTGGATTTTAAATTTTATATAGTGGGCTGTAATCTACTCGTTAAGCCCTTTCATTTGATACCCATATTGAGGGGGTCGTGGAAGAAAAAAGTAATCCGCCATTTTGTAGCGGCGGCCATCTTGGACCGATTTTCACCAAACATGGCTAAGAACACTTTCGACTAACTCTACTTTCAAACAAAAAAAACTAAATCAAAATCCGTTCATCCGTTTGGGCGCTACGATGCCACAGACAGACACATACACACACACACACACACACACACACACACACACACACACACACACACACACACACACACACACACACACACAGACAGACAGACAGACAGACAGACACGTCAAACTTATAACACCCCGTCGTTTTTGCGTCGGGGGTTAAAAACGGTTTTTCTCGATTTCCGGCAAAACTAAAAATTCTATCGAAAAAAGTCAAATGGCAAAGTTGTAGGTAATAAAAAGATCTAAAACTTTTGTATACACACTTTTTTCACATAACCTTAAAATTTATGTGAAAAATTCAAAAAACCAAGTTTTTGGTTTTTTATTTTTTTCTTTTACAAAAATTATTTTTTTTTAACGAAATTTGGTGAAAACTTACCTTTTTATGTCCCAAATACGCTGTAATTTATTTGATTAAAAATATTTATTTTTTCACCTTATTTTGAATTAATATCGAAAAAACCACCTAATTTTCAATCGAAAATTCACCCGTCAATATATCAGCATTTTTCAAAAAGTAATGGCATATATCAGCAAGTTTCAAAAGTAAAGGTATGGTTTCTGTTCGTTGAAATCTCTTCTTTCCGATGGTGAAAAAAAAATATATGTTACTACAGTAAATCTTCTCAGAAAATGCAAAAAAAAAAACTTGTTTTCGATTTTTTTTTAATAATTATAAATAATTTTGAGCTATTTATTAAAATTTACACTTTAATTACTCGAAAAACGTTAGATTACATGTGACATTGATAACAAAAAAATTGCAAATAAGTAATCTAACGTTTTTCGAGTAATTAAAGTGTAAATTTTAATAAATAGCTCAAAAAAATTTCGAATTCAAGTTTTTTTTTTGCATTTTCTCAGAAGATTTACTGTAGTAACATTTTTTTTTTTTCACCATCGGAAAGTAGAGATTTCAACGAACAGAAACCATACCAACTTTTTGAAAAAAGCTGATATTTTGACAGGTGAATTTTCGATTGAAAATTAGGGTGTTTTTTCGATAATAATTCAAAATAAGGTGAAAAAATAAATATTTTTAATCAAATAAATTACAGCGTATTTGGGACATAAAAAGGTAAGTTTTCACCAAATTTCGTTAAAAAAAATAATTTTTGTAAAAGATAAAAATAAAAAACCAAAAACTTGGTTTTTTGAATTTTTCACATCAATTTTGAGGTTATGTCAAAAAAGTGTATATACAAAAGTTTTAGATCTTTTTATTACCTACAACTTTGCCATTTGATTTTTTTCGATAGGATTTTTAGTTTTGCCGGAAATCGAGAAAAACCGTTTTTTACCCTTAAAAACTCACCCCCATCCCCTTCCCGACCTCAAATCGCCCGTAAATTATTTTTCCTTTTATTTTTATAATATTCCCCTCCTTTTCTAATGGGTTTCATCCTACTATTATTTTTTTTACTTTTTATTATTTTTAACCCCCGACGCAAAAACGACGGGGTGTTATAAGTTTGACGTGTCTGTCTGTCTGTCTGTCTCTGTGTGTGTGTGTGTGTGTGTGTGTGTGTGTGTGTGTGTGTGTGTGTGTGTGTGTGTGTGTGTGTGTGTGTATGTGTCTGTCTGTGGCATCGTAGCGCCCAAACGGATGAACGGATTTTGATTTAGTTTTTTTTGTTTGAAAGTAGAGTTAGTCGAGAGTGTTCTTAGCCATGTTTGGTGAAAATCGGTCCAAGATGGCCGCCGCTACAAAATGGCGGATTACTTTTTTCTTCCACGACCCCCTCAATATGGGTATCAAATGAAAGGGCTTAACGAGTAAATTACAGCCCACTATATAAAATTTAAAATCCAAGATGGCCGCCATCAAAAAATGGTGAATTACGTATTGCGTTGGGGGTTTTTTTAAATTTTTAATTTAATTCACTTGTTAAAGGGATCTGCCCTGGTCTAATAAATGCTTATATAATTATATGCTTACATATAATATTACCAGTATATTCGTTAGTGTTAATTAAAAGCGTTAAAATTATAATATTTTTATTGTAATAAAATCTTCGTTGGAATATCAAAACTCGAAACTTATTTATATCTAATTTTATTGGTATTATGTTAATGAGCCATTAAAAGAGTGAGTTTGAATTAATTTGTTTTAATTACAATGTGTCTATTGAATATATTATAATTTAAATATATTTTTTCATTGTCGTTGTGTATTGTCAAATAATATACTCGGTGACATTTTTGTTATCGGCACAAAATGACAGTGAAAAATTGCATTGTTATTTTAAATTAGATTTCGAGCAGCGTTTGTAAATATGCAAAAATCTTGCTCAATATTGATAAATTGCTTCAACTAAAATATTTCTTTTCTTATAGATAAGCCAAAGTAAAATTCTAGAACAAAACAAAATGTCAAAATCAGTGCAATAAAAATTAAAATAAAACTGGCAAAAATCACGTTTATTGCATGGGAGATACTTTTATTATTAACATCTTCTGTGAAGTTTTTAACTATCAAAATATCACTGTTCATCAGAGCCTGGTAACAGACAGATGGACGGACGGATGAATTCTAAGTAAGTAATAGGGTTCCGCTTTTAGGCTTCCGTTCCCTTTGGTTATGGAACCCTAAAAAAATATGTGTTTGGTGTTTGGTTAAATGTTGTGTTAATTGGTGGTCTTCTTGATAATAGCAATCACTTTAAGACATATTATGTTTTTTTTATACCAAATAGGTGATACCTACGTGTGATGCCTAAATGTGATATTATATTTATTATCGAATTGATAATCTACTTATTTCATTTAACGCTTAAAATTTTTGCGATTTTAACTCATTTTATTAATTTTCATCTTCCTCTTAATTCATGTCAGTTAAAAATGGCAAACCACTTTTGCGCACGCCAGTACTTTACACTCATCTTCACTAGAAACTATTTCTCAATACTTTATAGAATTTGAACGATCAATTAGTAAATGTTAACATAAAAGGGAGGTTATTCTTATTGTTTGTTTATTTAATTCATTGATTTTACGATCTCTTATTATAATGAGTAAATTAAAGATAAAAATGTACCCTTTTTTTTGACACTGGGAAAAATGTATTATGCATCATCACCCCACGCCGGGGGCCCAGGGTGGTATGTGGAACTTACCCGTCGAAGATGGGCGCGGTAGAGATAAAAATAACCTGTAGTAATTTCGGCGATCTGTAACATATAGGTTGGCCACGCAACCTATAAATTGTGATTTGACTCTGACAGTAGTAGGCTAAACGGATCTGTTGGAGTATAACCCCCAATTATTATTTTTATTATAATACACAAAACAAAATATGTACTTATGTCTCCATATACGATATCTTTATAACCACCGTCGCTCTATTTTATGTATTATAATAATTCATTATTGTGTAGGTATCATTTGAATTTCTCGCCACCTTTTAAGGTAAGTTGGACTCACAAATTAGAACGGAATTAACACTATACATATTAATATTTAATTAATAATTATCATGGATTTACGAAAAGTAACGCCTTCTTTTTAGGCCTTTATTAGTTTTTTTTTACTTTTCATTGCCTTTATTGGGTAATGCAAATTAAAAGAATTTTTTTACTTGTTAATAAAATGGACATTTATTTATTTATGCAAAGATTTTTTGATAGTAAGAGATATAACGCTGTCCATAATCAGTACAGTGTCACCCAGGATTTCAAAATGATGTTAAATTCTAGATGCACTGCACCGACGCTTCTTACTTGAGAGTCATAAGATGTTAAGACTCTTCAGCCCAGTTATTTCATTAGCTACAGTGTCCTTCTACCGAAGCACAGTAATGTTTGCCACATCACTGCTCAATCACAAATAATAATTATACATAATATTGCCAAAATATTGCAATTTTCTTGCTATTAATTAAGCTGACGACAGACAGAGGCGGGCCGGAGCGGTAAAGCGGTCGCGATCTTCATTTTGTTTCTGCCCGCGTTCGCTTTATATGTGACAGGTTACGTACAAATTCGAATATTACAAAAAATCCATCGCGCGACCGCTTTCCCGATTGTGTGGAGTCACTTTTATAATTAGAGATTTTCAATAATTTTCTTATCACACAGCACAACGCAGGCAGGTCCCATTTTTTGCTGCGGATGAGTGCTTCGGCGTACCCGCTGCCCCGGCATTATGGCGTCCCGCAGGAACACCCCAAGGTTTTTTAGTGGGTATCCCCGCCGCGCCCATCTTCGGCGGGGGAGTCCCACATACCGCCCCATGCTCCCCGGCGTGGGGTGATGATGCGTAACGCATTTTTCCAATTGGGTCAAAAAAAAAGAAAAACAGTTTTAGTGGATGCTTGTGTGTATTAATATTATTGTAATTGTCTTGTTTTTTATGTTGTTGTTTTTAATGATTTTTCTTTCTTTTCTTTTTTTTTGGTATAAAAAACTCCCTTGTTAAAATAGATGCACTTATTTCACAATAAGTCATGACTTAGGATGTTATCTCAAGTACTAGATCAGATGATCTAGGGCACCTGTCTATCTAGACCACAAAAGTCGTGTTCTTCATGCACTTTGTCACCGTGATTTGAGATGTTATCATTGCTTAACATACCTACTTCTAGGTAGATTTATTATTATGTTAAAGTATAAGTGGCAGTAGGTAGTGTAGTTATTTTAAATACAATACATGTTCTTACAGACATAAAATATTATGTTATTAATAAAAAATTGAGCAATAATTTCAAAGATATTCAAAATGATTGCAACAATTCAATATGATTTAATTTTCATACACAAATAAAAATTTTAAAAAAATATTATAAATACTAGCTGTGTCCAGCTAGTTTTACCCGTTGTATTGTAGCTTATGTGTTCTAGGGTCTAAGCTCTCTCTATGCCAAATTTCAGCTCAATCGGTCGACCTGTTTAGGAGTGAAAAAGTAACAAACATACATCCAGACATACATTCTTACAAACTTTTACGTTTATAATATTAGTAAGATTATTTGTATAGATATATGGAATTGAATTGGTAATTGGTAACCTCCCTTTTTATAGTCGGTTAAAATTAATTTCCATCTACGAGTAGATTTTTCATACACAGATTTGTGTATTTTTTTTGTTTAACTTAATTCCGTTGTTAATTAAATAAAATTAAATAATAAAACAAGTGAAATTATTATTACCATAAAGTACTCGTCAAGACGAATCAAATGAGCCCAAACTCGGTAGGGTTGCGTCGTTTAATTACGGAGTTCCTATAGCCTTCCCGCTCGATCATCAGATCAGCTCCATGTCATAATAATATTGCATTGTCATCTGATTTATACATGCATGCAAAATTTCAGCTCAATCGGACACCAGGAAGTGGGTCAAATTTAACTTGCAAGATTTGATTACAGACAGACAGACAGACTGACAGACAGACAGACAGACAGACAGACAACAGACAAGTGAAAGTAAATAAAAGCTTGTAACAATAAAATATACCAAACTACATATGTACTTTACTGCCTTATAAAAAAATATTATGTAATACCATAAATAATTCCCTTTTTAATAAGTATAACATGAATAATGTAAGTTTTGAATAAACATACAAGCAAATTATTAAAATGAGTAAAATTAAAGTAAAATATTCTTTTTAGAAAGTATTTTGCGTAACAATTGGTTATTTCTTAATTAGCAATGAATATTATGGTAATAATTTTTTACTATCTCAGTGACTAGGTCTTGAATGAAACTCTTGAATATTTAAAAATTCAAGAACAAAATTACTATTATTTATTATCACGAAGTTTTTTTTTATGTAATGAAATAGAAGACGAGCAAGACGCTCTCCTGATGTTAAGAGATAACGCTGCCCATAATCAGTACAGTGCTACTTAGGATTTCACAATTATGTGAAATTCTAGGAGCACTGCACCAACGCTTCTTACTCAAGAGTCATGAGATGTTAAGACTCTTTAGCCCAGTAATTTCACTACCTACAGTGCCCTCCTACCGAAGCACATTAATGTTTGCACATTACTGCTCAGGCGGTAGAATAACTGGCACTGTTGGGGTACCCACCTAGACGACCTCCTGCAAAGGAAGTCTACCCCCGGTCAGTTAATAATATTTCTTTCTATTTATTTATGTGAAGAAGTAAGAAGACGAGCAAGACGCTCTCCTGATGTTAAGAGATAACGCTGCCCATAATCAGTACAGTGCTACTTAGGATTTCACAATGATGTGAAATTCTAAGTGCACTGCTCCAACGCTTCTTACTCAAGAGTCAATAACATAATATTTATTTAAAACTATTTTTTTTAAATTAATTAATAACTATTAGACAACGAATTAGGGAATTAGACCCGCGCGCACTTCGTCGCTTAATAGAAAATTATCAGTGTTTTTCTACTATATTATGCATGTATTATACATATAAACCTTTCTCTTGAATTATTCTATCTATTAATGTAAACTGCATCAAAATCCGTTGCCTAGTTTTAAAGATATAAAAGCATACATGTAGCGTCCGTAGCCCAGTTATACCTCCGACTTGTAAGCCGGAGGTCCTGGGTTCAAATCTCAGTGTGGCAAAGATTTTCGCCTGGACGCTACCGTGTTTCGGAAGGCACGTAAAACTGTGGGTCCCGGCTGTTTCCTATAAGATATGTAGGAGGCAGTCGTTAGGTCATGTTACAGGCCTTGTAGGAATCTTGGCGACCTGAAACTGCAACATATAGGTTGGCCACACAACCTATAAATTGTGATTTAACTCTAACAGTGTAAGTAGGGTAACCTGTTCTGTTGGAGTATAAACCCCAATTATTATTATTATACATAGGGACAGACTGACGCTGGAAGCAACTTAATTTTATACTATGTAGTAAAGTAGAATGACGCTTATCGGACCCCTGGGCCTGGATTCTGCACAAAAAAGAGACGACAGTGCAGCAAAACGTAACCAAAAAATAGCTATAAAACACATTTTTATTTTCAAAAACACCACTTTGAAGCGACTAAGAGATGCTAAATTAAAAAAAAATTGAAGTTGCATTTGATTTTGTACTGGTATCGTAAGAACTTTCAAGATATTTTTCAAAATTTTGTTAAAATTTGACAGTGGACGTTAGCAAAAAGAGAAGCGATTTTGGTCCGGAATAACCCCACAGATTTGTTCGTCTTGGCACTCATTGCCATAAAAAAAACTGTAGAGGCTTCAGGATGATGAGGAAAAATATTGTTATTGAACAATACACAATAAAAAGTGCAGGATATTAACTATTATTAACGGTAACTACATCTTAGCATAATGCTTCTTATATTACAATGACCGAAGCTAACTGATTTCATTTCAATTTTTGAACTTAGTTATGGGTGTTCTTTTGCTTTTGCTGTTAATTAAATAATTGAATTTTTAGATACATTTATTTTTTTAATTATAATTTTTAATGTTTAATTTAATTTTATCTTAATAGTTTGATTTTATTTTTTATTAAACGGTTTTATTTAGCTTACTCTGTTTGTTTTATTTTTATTCTTTATTCTTTTTTCTTTTTTCTTGGGTCAAATTTAGTAAATGAAATTTCACCCTCTTCCTGTCTACCGATTGATTTGAAATTTGGTATACGCCTTTGGTTCTGGTGACAATACAATTATGTATATTCAATATTATTGTAAATCCAAGATGGCTGCCGCTACAAAATGGCGGATAACGTATTTTTTTTTAATCATATCAATATGGGTATCAAATGAAAGGGCTTGATAAGTAGAATACAGTGCACTATACAAAATTAAAATCCAAGATGGCCGCCGCTACAAAATGGCGGATAACCTATTTTTTTTCAATTTCATCAATATGGGTATCAAATGAAAGGGCTTGACAAGTAGAATACATTGTACTAAAAAGCCTTAAAATAAAAAAGTAAAAAAATTGTTTTAAGTTAAACGGTTTTATTTTAAACATGTACTAAAAGCTAAAAAATAAAATCGTGAGGCACGTCAAATATCTAAATCTCTAATGAACATTTTCTCTGACAATTGTAGATATTTGACGTGCCTCACGATTTTATTTTTTAGCTTTTAGTACATGTTTAAAATAAAACCGTTTAACTTAAAACAATTTTTTTACTTTTTTATTTAATATGTAATTAGATTTTTCGATTTTTAATTTTTAATGAAATTTTTTTTATCATGTATTTCATTTTTTACTGTTTTGTGGACATATGGGGCGAGAGTCCGAAATAAATGATTTTTATTTATTTATTATAGAGAACTAGCAGCGCCGAGCAGTTTTACCCGCTGTACTGTAGCCTATGTGTTATTTCCGGGGTCTAAGCTATCTGTATACCAAATTTCATCTCAATCGGTCCACCTGTTTAGGCGTGAAAGAGTAACAAACATACATCCAGACATCCATTCTAACAAACTTTCACGTTTATAACATTAGTAAGATACTTTTAGTGAATATCCTTAGTGGTGGTAAGCTTAAGCTAGTTACCACCCACTGGACAAAACCGTGTCGCCAAGCGGTCATTGTGACCGTGTTCCGGCATGATGTTCAGTGAAGCCAGGCATTTATCCCGCCTTTTAGGTGTAGCCTGCTACTATCTACGGTCGCTTAACATCATGCGAAATCATGGTCAAAGGCTAACCTATTAAGAATCCAGCGTTGCCAGGACGTTACTTTTCTAACGTTTTACGTTACTTTTTGACCCTTTGCGTTACTTGTTTAGATAAGTTACTTTTACGTTACTTTTCTTGACAATGATCTTTATTTTAAATTTAACTAAATATATAAACATCTCTTCCTTGTAATGGTAAATAATAGTTAATTTGATCAATTGGGTATAACATTATATTATCTGGTTTAGTAAGATTGTTTTTTTTTTAGAAACTTCTTATTATAATAAACTGAAAAATTAGGTAATAATAACTGAAATGTTTGAATATGTAAGCCTATAAATTCGAGTAAGTGTGTTTATTGTATAAAAATACGAAAATTTTAAAAATGCGTTACTTTTCTTGTTAAACGTTACTTTTTGTACTTGATAAGGTTACTTTTGAAGATAAGGCACTGGCAACACTGAAAGAATCTCGAATTTTTATGATTTTTTTTTCAAAGAAAGTAATTGTCTGACATTGTATAAGCATCGCTAACATAGCTACATTGCACAATTTTCACGGATGAAACAACTATGTTCTTACACATCTTACGAATTACTATTCGCATGTTAATTGCTAAGATAACCTGGGTGAACTGTGTTAATGATTTACTTACTTTATTTGAAAGTTACTGCTGTTTTCTGGTGTCCTAGTACTTCTAATTGGTTTTGCTTTTCTGTTTCCTTATACCTAGGTGTTCTTTAAAACATGTATAGGTACATAATATGAAGATAAGCGTGAATAAATAACTGTTTTTTTTTTATTTATGAATTATAATTAATTCTTGATTTACTTACTTCTTTTGAAAGTTACTGTTATGTTTTCTGATCCCCTAGTACCTCTAATTGGTTTTACTTTCCCATGAACTTACCATTCAAGAAGTTCTCAAAATCTCGTATTGATTTGGAAAATTCCTTTTTAGGATTAGTGTTAATTACTCAGATAACTTGGGTGAAGTGTTTGCTTTTACTGCTGTTTGCAAAAGTTACTGCTGTTTCTGGCGTCCTAGTACTTCTAATTAGTTTTCTTGTCTATTTTTCTTACTATTTCTAAAGCCCAAGCAAGCTACAGTCATAAGTCTGAGTTTAGCAAACTCATAGGAATAGCAATTTATAGGTATAAGTATTAATATTGCTCAGCTCAAAAACTAAATTCTGATGGAGTTTGAATCAGAAGCGGTGAAGTATTCTAGAATTGAGTTAGGAGCGCAGTAAAGCGAGAGATCCTAATAAAGATTATACAGAGCGCGTTTGACCTTTTCAAAATTCGCGAGGACGAGATGCAAGTTTAATTATATTATGTTAATAATTACACAAGCGATTTTAATGAAACTTACACTACACCATTAAATAGGATTAAATGTATTAATCATTGAAAAAAAAAAGTCAAAATACGATTAATTTTGGAGAAATGTGAACAAAACATAATTTACTGAAATTAGTTGTAATATTGAAAGCCTAATTGATTGGGTCTTATGTAAATTTCCCGCAGTTTTTACAATGTTACTTGCTACGGCCATCGATTTAGGGCTCGTCTTTATAAAGGCGGGCGGTCGTCGACGGAGGACTGGATGCCAAGGCTCTGCCGATTCCCAGACCTCCGTCACTAAGGCGATGCGGGAGTGCCGCCGGGTTGTTTTAGTGGGTAAACCGTGCAGCTGTCCTGCACGGGAGTCCCACATAACCCTCCCATTCCCTCGATGGGAGGGTATGCGTAATGCATTTTTTCCCGGCGAAAACAAAAAAATAAAAACGCCCATCGATTTGATCTGCAAAGCCGCGGTCAGACGGACGGACAGACCAAGCGAAACTATAAGGCTTCCTTGATGACTACGGAAGCCTAAAAAACTAAATTGTGTTGTTTAAGGATTCAGTATGGAATGACTGCACTGAAATTTATCTGAATTGTAGTGCACTATGTAATATTTAGCATGTACATCTTTTTGGTAAATAAATAAATCTATCAAACCATTCATTCAATCATTAATTATTCCAAAGTTCATATTAAACGGTTGAGCCGCCGAGGCCTGAAGAAATGAAAAATATACATTATTCACACTCGCATTTACAATATTGGGTAGGATAGTAGGACATACAGTATTACGAATTGTTAACCTCCTTTTTCAGTTAAAAACAACATGCAGTTACACCTTTCATTCTAATTCTACCCGATAATTAAAATAGATGTAATATTTTGGCAATAAATACATAACTGACATAACGATTGTGAACCCTAGTTATTACGGAATGTAAAGAAATTGCCCGGAACGACGTGGCGAAAGATTTATGAGTCTGTTCCGTCTGTTCGGACAGAGTTTGGGTGAGATGATTTTAGTGTTGATGCAATATTGGAACAAGAGAAATTTTAAAAGTGAATTAAATTTAAAAATTTAAAAACCCCCAAACGCAATATAAATTTTTCATAATGCGTTGTATTCTGCTAGTTAAGCCCTTTCATTTGATACCCATATTGACGGGGTAGTGGAGAAAAAAGTAATCCGCCATTTTGTAACGGACAGACACGTCAAACTTATAACACCCCGTCGTTTTCGCGTCGGGGGTTAAAAACAAGCTTTTATTATCATTACCATCTAGCACCAAAGTACTCGTCAAGGCGATGAGTCCAAACTCGATGGGGTTGGGTTGTTTAATTACGGAGTTCCTATCCACCTTCCAGCTCCATCATAAAATCAGTTCGATGTCTCAATAATATTGCATTGTCATCCGATTTATACATGCATGCAAAATTACAGCTCTATCGGAAAACGGGAAGTGGGTCAAATATAAACTTGCAAGATTTAATAACAGACAGACAGACAAAGGACAGATGAAAGTAAATAAAAGCTTGCAATAATTATTTATATTTTTATGTAGTTATTGCCTACTTTTAATAACAGTTTCAAGTTTTACCGGGGGTAGACTTCCTTTGTAGGAGGTCGTCTAGGTGGGTACCCCAACAGTGCCAGTTATTCTACCGCCTGAGCAGTGATGTGCAAACGTTACTGTGCTCCAGTAGGAGGGCACTGTAGCTAGTGAAATTACTGGGCTAAAGAGTCTTTACATCTTATGACTCTTGAGTAAGAAGCGTTGGTGCAGTGCTCCTAGAATTTCACATAATTGTGAAATCCTAAGTAGCAGCGTTATCTCTTAACATCAGGAGAGCGTCTTGCTCGTCTTCTACTTCATCACATAAAAAAAAAGTTTGGTCGTCGTCGGGGACTGACAGTAAGATGCAAATTCAAAATCCAAAAACATGTTCAATAAATATGATACTTATAGAAAAAAGAAAAGAGAAGGGGCACTGTAGCTAGTGAAATTAGGTACTGGGCTAAAGAGTCAAATAACATCTTATGACTCTCAAGTAAAAAGCGTTGTTGCAATGTACCCAGAATTTTACCTTTGTAAAATCCTGGGTGCCACTGGCCACTGTACTAAGGGCAGCGTTATCTCTTACCATCAGGAGAGCGTCTTGTTCATCTTCTTACTTCGTTGTATAAAGAGCAAAAAGGTAATTTAAAAGAATGCATAATATTAAACTAGCCTCAAGCTCGTTTTTAATAAGCGAGGGTAAGATGCACGTTCTAATACATTGACAACCTTAACTTGGACAAACGTGGACCACTATAACAATAAAAACTGGAGAGAGGTGTCAAGGGACACCCGGATGGAACGAAGTTCCTTTCGATTAATGAAAATATCTGGCTTGCTTTCTATAAGAGATAGAGAGAGATAGAGACAGACAGAGAAACATGCGCACGCCGCACAGCTTACAATAGCAAAAAGTGTCGTGACAACTTTTCGTAAGATTTTTTTCCGTCTAGCCCCCTTTCACAACGCGCGATAAGGAACTTCGTTCCAATAGACCAAGATAAATGGAGAAAGGGAAGGAAGGCCTTTGCCCAGCAGTGGGATAAACCCAGCCGCGGATGAGTGCTTCGTTGTACCCGCTGCCCCGGCATTATGGCGTCCCGCAGGAACACCCGCAGGTTGTTTATTATTTAGTGGGTACCGAAAACCGGTAAAAAGACATACCTCATGGCTCAAAAACCTAAGAACGTGGTTACAATATGAGCTCAAGATAGAATAGAATAGAAAATCACCAATTTAATGCAAACCAAGATACATAGGAAATAATTAGACTACAATAACATACCTAAAATTAAAGGTAAACAATTGGCGGTCTTATCGCATAAAGCAATCTCTGAGAGACAACCGTTTCAAAAACAAAGATAATTTTTGCAGGTTTCAAAGGATCAATATCTTAATAAATTGGACGTATATCGGATGTTTATCATAATATATCAGATAAATATCATAAGATATATCGGATATAACAGTTTTCGTGAATATATCAATGATATTTTCATTGATATATAACCTTCGAACCCTTGCAAAAATTATCTTTGATTTTGAAACGAAGTGTAGATCCCTGTCAAAATATCCCATGTCTCGTGCGGTTGTCTCAAAAGTTAAGATAGCGATGATAAATGCCGACCTCTGGAAATAGGAGATAGCACCGCAAGAAGACCGGAAGTAGGTATCTTCGGCGGAGTCCCACATACCGCGCCCCCCGGCTTGGGGTGATGATGCGTAATGAATTTTTCCTGGGAAAAAAGGCTAAAAATTATAACGATAAAGAAATAGTATTATAAATACCAACTACTCGTACCAATATATGCAAATCATCGTCATAAATGGCGGAAACAACGAGAATTGTGAAAGAAATTTAGATGATACTACATAACCTCATTGGCTTGCGAAATTGTTCTTTTAACAGATTTCCAAAGTTAATTTTAAAATTAGATGTATATTTTTTATGTTAACTACCTCAGTAACTGTACTTCTTCAATAATACAATACCTCTAGAATAGATAACTCTTTATCTTACTTAATCTTACAAATATTATAAAAGTGAAAGTTTGTAAGAATGGATGTCTGGATGTTTGTTACTCTTTCACGCCTAAACGGGTGGACCGATTGAGCCGAAATTTTGTATAGAGATAGGTTAGAGCTTGGAATAACACATAGGCTACATAAGTACTGCGGGTAAAACCGCTGGACGCAGCTAGTAAGACCATAAATTAAAAACAAAAGAAAATATTTTAAAGTCGGCGCTCTACTTGAAGCAAATTGCACAGTGTCACATAATATTATTATTTTCAAACATATAGTAAACTAGCTACACCCAGCGGTTTTACCCGCTGTACTATAAATCCTATTCAATTCAATTCAATTCAATTTCTTTATTTCAGTATCAGAGAAAGCTTACAGTTTATAACACCAAAACGCTAACTATGACTAACAATTATTATAAAAATTGACAGATTATACAAATATAACCCTCATTAAACAAACTATTGTACATAAGTATTTAAAGACTAATAACTCTACTTAGATACATATTAATACCAACAATCATTTGTGTTAGGCTATCATGGAATAAGTCGACATGCTGGTTCTCACATAGGAAGCCTGTCAGCAGGGCAATAGCTCGCCGCGTCGGCATATTACTGGCGTGAAGCGTCTTAGGCACCGGCGGACCCACCAATAAACGATGGTGTCTACGTCCTGCCCGCAAATAATTATCAGGCACGTACAGTCCAATACTGCTCAGGATGTGCGGATCATGTACTTTACCGCGAAGTACTAAACAGTAGTGCACGAGGAGCAGCAGCTTCCGTCTCAACTGTAGAGTGTCCAGGCCTACCATACCCGACACAAATAGGGAAGGAAAGAGGAATGGATAGTAGCCAAAACATCTTTTATACGCATAGCGAGCAAATTTACGCTGAATGCGTTCTACCATCATGGTATACTTTGCTTCTCGTGGGTCCCAGACAGTAGCTCCAAATTCTAATTTACTACGAACAAAAGCGTTATAGAGCATAATAGCTACTTTTACATTAGAGAACTGAGAAGCTGTACGCATTATAAATCCGAGAGTTTTATTAGCAGCCTTGCACGTACATATGACATGCTCACGAAAGTCAAGACGAGAGTCTAACATTAAACCTAAGTCTCGGATAGACTCCACCCTCTCCAATACAGAGCCCTCTAGACAATATGCTGTCCTTAGAGGTGATTGCAATCTAGAGAATGTTAAGGTTTTACATTTAGTGATATTAAAGCAGATTTTATTTAGGCGGGCCCATCTTTCTACCGACTTTACATGTGTTATCCTATGTGTTATTCTAGGGTCTAAGCTATCTCTATACCAAATTTCAGTTCAATCGGTCCACCCGTTTAGGCGTGAAAACGTAACAAACCCACATCAGACATTTAGACATCCATTCTTACAAACTTTCACGATTATAATATTTAAAATAAAAAAAAATAAAAAAAAGCAATTTGATGACAGTAAAACAGAAACAAGTGAATTAAATTAAAAATTAAAAAAAACCCCCAACGCAATACGTAATTCACCATTTTTTGATGGCGGCCATCTTGGATTTTAAATTTTATATAGTGGGTTGTATTCTACTAGTTAAGCCCTTTCATTTGATACCCATATTGAGGGGGTCGTGGAAGAAAAAAGTAATCCGCCATTTTGTAGCGGCGGCCATCTTGGACCGATTTTCACCAAACATGGCTAAGAACACTCTCGACTAACTCTACTTTCAAACAAAAAAAACTAAATCAAAATCCGTTCATCCGTTTGGGTGCTACGATGCCACAGACAGACACATACACACACACACAGACAGACAGACAGACAGACAGACAGACAGACACGTCAAACTTATAACACCCCGTCGTTTTTGCGTCGGGGGTTAAAAACAAAATACACATGAAAAAAGCATACACAGTTTGAACAATTCTATTGTCAAATGGGATAGACTCAGCTAATAGCATTTGTAAGATATTCTTTAAGTCTGAGCTTCAAAATTTCAATTGAATTATGATTAAGTATGTATGTATATATAGATAGAGTGCTTTTCACGAAAGGAGTCCCATTGGCGGTGCGCCACTACCGCGCGTTTTGAAGTTAAAATATCTCTATAACATTTTGACTCCTCATAATTTTTCATAATTAATTTCTTATTTAAGAGCGCTTTTGTCGCAGGACGCTCTCTCGCTCGCACTATTTGACACATTATGCAACATAAATTATTCATAGAACTAAAATTTTCGAAAATTCCTCTAGAGGAATCCTGCACAATATTATTGCACACATTTTAAAAGTATTTTCAGTTCGAAATTAAATAAATAGGCCTATATAGGTATATCTTTTTCATTACAAGCGTCCGTTGTCCAACTGTCTGTTAGTAATCAAATCTTGCAAGTTTAATTCGATTCCACTTCCCAGTTTTCGATTGAGCTGAAATATTGCATGCATGTATAAATCGGATGAATGCAATATTATTATGACATCGAGTTGATTTGATTATACGAGTATTTGAACTCCGTAATTAAATAACGCAACCCCAAGTTTGGGCTCATTTGACTCGTCTTGACGAGTAATTTGGTGCTTGATGGTAATATTTTTTTTTTATGTGATGAAGTAGAAGACGAGCAAGACGCTCTCCTGATGTTAAGAGATAACGGCTGCCCATAATCAATACAGTGTTACCTAGGATTTCACAATTATGTGAAATTCTAGGAGCACTGCACCAACGCTTCTTACTCAAGTGTCATATGATGTTAAGACTCTTTAGCCCAGTAATTTCACTAGCTACAGTGCCCTCCTACCGGAGCACAGTAATGTTTGCACATCACTGCTCAGGCGGTAGAATAACTAAACTAATAATAATAACTAATAATAATTAAACTTGTTGCTTAAAAGCAACAAGCTTGGCTTGGTTAGCTTGGCTTGTTTTTAAAAGTTTTTTTATTTGACTTGTTTTCAAAGTACACGTCAAAATATGTTAAAAACCTCGGTATTTCCTCTAGTATGCTATAAATCCAGCAATTTACACACATCTCTCAAATTTTATAACTCACTGGGCGCACACAATACTTTACTGCAATTTGAAACTGACCCCGCTCTTATCAGATCCGAGCACAGATCGTGTATTGGAATAGATGCCATGAAAAGGCCGATGGCGCGACGTCGCTGCGACACGCTCAATACACATACACATAATTTATACACACAGAGAGTACCGCGTTGTTTACGTGTCGAAGGTAAAAACGGACTCTTTTTATAAGACTTCACTGTCCGTTTTACTGTTAGTTTTTAGGGATTCGTACCTCAAAATAAGTGAAATTTAAAAAACATTTAAAAAACAAGCTCTTATTATTATTTTACTTCCATCTAGCACCAAAGTACTCGTCAAGACGAATCAAATAAGCCCAAACTCGATGGGGTTGCATCGTTTAATTACGAAGGTCTTATGGCCATCTTCCTACTCCATCATCAGATCAGCTCCAATTCATAATAATATTGCATTGTTATCCGATTTATACATGCATGCCAAATTTCAGCTTAATCGGCCACCGGGAAGTGGGTCAAATTCAACTTGCAAGATTTGATTACAGACAGACTGACAACAGACAGGTGAAAGTAAATAAGCTTGTAATTACCAACTCTCCCGTAAAAAGACAAGCTAAAATCTACCGATATATTTATTATATATCGGTAGATATATAAGAAATATTATATATTTATATTTTCATCGGCGGTATGAAAGTCATGTGAAATGTAAAGAATTACGAAGTAATTTTTTCAAAAGGTCTGGTAGCAGTGTAAAAAAAACCTAATGTTAATAAAGGTTTTTCTTTTGGTAATTTTATTTGATTTGGTATACCCTACCGGAGTTTTCCTATTAACGGAGCATTGCTCCACATACTTCACACACGCAAAATAATGAAACTCGCGGCAAGTATTCTAATAAACATCTGTAGAACCGACCGTGAGCTTACAAATTATACATATTTAACACTAAGCTGTACTTTGTTCTAACGTCTCAATACTTCGGTCATCTATTGTCTTATTTACGCAAGATGTGCTTTATATCGTACATTTATTAAAGTCTAGAAATGCTCCTAAGTTAATAACAAACATAACCTGAACCGCGGTATGATTCAAAGAGTTCACAAGTTGAGGTCTCCATGTCAACCAATATAACTTGACCTTTGGTGTAAAGCTGTTGGTTACCACGTAGAGGTCTTTGTATATTGGTGGTTAGATGAAGAAAGAACATAAAAGCACGGTCTATGATTCGCACGCGTACATTTGACTCTGTGAATCGAAGCAACGCATTCCATATTTGAATTTGAAAGTTTTTTTAGTGAGTTTTAGTTTTTGGCCAGTGTTTTTGTGTTGTGCTTTGTTTTTTTAAATTTAACGTTTTTGTTTTTTTTTTTAGTTTTCTTCGGAATTTAATTGCGGATCTAATCATGGTGAGTGATGTTATTTTTTAATTAATTCTATTTTAAACTAATTATTAATTTAATACGTAAATTTATTAAACAACAATATTGCAAAAATATTAGTAAAAATTAAACACCGATTATAATTTTAATAAATGAAGAATTTTAAATCAAATAGACATAAAAAATGAAAAACCGTGAAAACGTATAAAAATAAAATAATTTCAATTTATTAAGAAAATACTGCACTATACAATAAATAATTAAGCTCAATCAGCTGCTTTAAGTTTTAATTATTAAGTATTAATAAATTATAATTACTATTATAAATTAAGTATATACTCTTCACTATTCATGCATACATCAATATTTATAGGTACCCACTTTTTAATACTAACCGACATTAAAAAATAAGCCTATCCTTTTATGTAGGTATTAGGTATCATATTGGAAATGCGGGATATTTAATATTCAATTAAATAATAAAATTAATTAATTAGTTCTTCCTTTAATGCTTCAAATTCGAACTTATTTTTTATCAGCCAACATGTAGTCCAACTTATACTGGTACAGTGCAAGTTTCATCAAAATCGGTTCAGTAGTTTTCAAGATATATATATTTATAAGCAAAGCTTTTTTTTTCGCATATTTTAATGATATAATTAAAATATGCGAATTAAAAGCAAGCTTCGAATCAGTGTAATTTTTTTAAATAATTTATATAAGTACATTTTATATCAAAGAAAGTAATTTCTTCTAATAAATTCATTAAAAAATATATGTATATCGTCAGGAGGTTAAACCCAGCGGGTAAAACCGTCGAGCATATTTAGTTTTATTTCTTATTTTTAACCCCCGACGCAAAAACGACGGGGTGTTATAAGTTTGACGTGTCTGTCTGTCTGTCTGTCTGTCTGTGTGTGTGTGTGTGTGTGTGTGTGTGTGTGTGTATGTGTCTGTCTGTGGCATCGTAGCGCCCAAACGGATGAACGGATTTTGATTTTGTTTTTTTTGTTTGAAAGTAGAGTTAGTCGAGAGTGTTCTTAGCCATGTTTGGTGAAAATCGGTCCAAGATGGCCGCCGCTACAAAATGGCGGATTACTTTTTTCTTCCACGACCCCCTCAATATGGGTATCAAATAAAAGAGCTTAACGAGTAGATTACAGCCCACTATATAAAATTTAAAATCCAAGATGGCCGCCATCAAAAAATGGTGAATTACGTATTGCGTTGCGGGTTTTTTTAAATTTTTAATTTAATTCACTTGTTTATTTATTTATTTATTTAATAAGTATTTCGACATCACATGTATTATAGAATTTTCAAGTGGCATATTAACATTGAGTATAGTATCTGATACATATGACAATTTAGAAATACATAACATTACCAAAAGATTTATAGGAAAATTAATTAAAACTAATTAAATCTAATTTTAAACAAAAATGAAAATCTATTATCTATATCTTACTGATATTATTAACGTAGTTTGTAAAAATGTATGGATATGTTTGTTACTCTTTCATGCCTAAACGGATGGGACCGATTGAGCTGAAATTTGGTATAGAGATAGCTTATCATGCGAGATCGTGGTCAAAGGATATAATGAATAAAAAAAAAATACATGACTAGTCGCAAATGTCATTTTGACACCTCTTACGCAAAGAGTATGTAAGTAAAGAGTTTGTATCATCAATCTTCTTGAGAAATAACGTACAAAAGACATAGGAAAAGGTCAAGCTTTTGTAGCCTCCCTTTGATTAGATAATAATAATCAGCTTTAGACAATAACTTATTAATTACTAGCTGCGCCCAACGGTTTTACCCGCTGTACAGTATAATAATTATTCCTGGTCTAAGCTATCTCTATACCAAATTTCAGTTAAATCGGTCCACCCGTTTTGGCGCAAACTTTGACGTTTATAATATTAGTAAGAAGTAGGATTGGTATAACTTAGTAGTTAACTTTTTTTTTTATGTTATGAAGTAGAAAACGAGCAAGACGCTCTCCTGATGTTAAGAGATAACGGCTACCCATAAACAGTACAGTGTGACCTAGGATTTCACAATGATGTGAAATTCTAGGAGCACTGCACCAACGCTTCTTACCCAAGAGTCATAAGATGTTAAGACTCTTTAGCCCAGTAATTTCACTAGCTACAGTGCCCTCCTACCGGAGCACAGTAATGTTTGCACATCACTGCTCAGGCGGTAGAATAACTGGCACTGTTGGGGTACCCACCTAGACGACCTCCTGCAAAGGAAGTCTACCCCCGGTAAAACTATGATCTATTTTGAAAGCAGCCCAAAACTTTGAGTACCTACATTATGTATGACACCTACTTAAAATAAAATACAATGTAAATCTTTCCTAAAATTAAATCTTTAAAATCAAATTCTCACCATTTCTGAAATCTCTCAGCCTAGTTAAGATTACGAAATAGTTACTGTTGTTAAGATGGCACAACTTAGCCCATAGCTAGCCCATTACTGTCCTCTTAAGAACAGCGTAAATTATTCGCCCCGAACCATAGCCTACTTACTCTAGCCATAGAGAAATATACCTCTACAATTATCATAGAAAAGATCTGGGTATTACAAAATATACAAACATAATAATATGTCTCTTTTGGTTTAAATTATTTTTTAGTAGATAAACCGGAAATTTGTTTTTTTTTAAAAGGCGGTCCTAATTAAAATTTATCGAAATCGGTCAAGACCTTTTAAAATTAGAAATTGAACCGTGCGAAGATAGTTTGTGAAGTAAAAAAAAATAAAAGCCGATATTTCTAACCGCTGTGTGCTAAATTAATTTGATTGAATTTTTTTACACAGATAGTCTTAAAAGGTACTGTTTCACTAGAAGAGACCAATATGCGTTTGTAGTTAATTAGAAACGATAATAATATTACGTACATAAATAATTATTATAATAATTTATCCTAAAGTATCTATTATAAAGTACCAGGAGAGCATAAATTTGAGCAAGTTACATGAATGAATCATGAAAGCATCGCGTGGGGTAATGTCTGTCAGAAAGATCATCACGAATCATGAACCATCAATTTATTTCGACACCAATTGTATAATCTCGTTACTAGAACATAATTATTGGCATTATCTTGAATGTCAAATCATTAAGTTATCGAATATCATAATAAAAAGTCTAGACTAACGTACAATAGTTCTATTGTTCGAGTTTTATGTAGTTTTGTAATATGCTGTCATATCTCTTTGTGTACTTTTATCTAGATTATGTCAATTTACAGTTTGTCGATTGAACAAACACTTTCAAATATTTATTAATCATTACAATCGATAACAAAGAAGCTCTACATATTTTCTACAACCCTAGTAGGTACTAGTACACTTAGACCAACTAAGAAGCTGCAAGCCCCAGTACATTTTTGGACCAACTGCGTTAATAATGAACAAAGCTGTCAGAGAATCTCTTATGAGATTATGATACCCTAGTACTGTAGACAACAAAATATAATAATGCATCATGCATTAATTAATAAGTAGTAATTAATTTACTAACAATTTTAATAAGAACAGTGAAAAAAGTGAACAGTGTAAGAAGTGAGTGTTATTATTTAAATATCATGTAAGAAGAAAATAAAAATAAATCATTTTATAGTTATGTAAACTTTGTCTTACTTTTAAAGAAAGTGCTATTATAGTATGTGCAGCAGTAGTAGTTAAAAGTAATATACATTTATTAAAATAACAAAAAAAAACTAGTAGCAAATAATGTCATTAGCTGATATAATTTATTTTCGTATATCAAAAAATCAAGTTCTATTTTAATAACTAAGCACATAACTTCCTCATACCACTTTCATTCTCAACCGTAATGTAATTCTAATGGGGTAATGTCCCACGATAGATCCTATATGAACATCCGTATACCAGTTCCCTTACCTTGCCCTTCCAGTCTTCACTTTCCTTAACCTAAGACCTTTCAACCTCCAAGTATTTTCACTGCCTCTCACGATTATGGGTACCTAGTACTCAGGACCTGTTTGGCACTTATAGATCCTCTGCATCGGCTTATTGAATTTAATGTGCGTTAGTTGTGAACCTCTTGGCTTTTTATGGTTTCCTGGTACTGGGGAAAATTAATTTTGATAACTTAAGAAGCACATAACTGAAGTATTAAATAAAATAAAGTGGTAATAAAATTATTGTTACGATTTTTTTTTTATATTAATTTTAAGTTTACTACATACCTGATTTGCTGAAATTAAGCCTCACTTTAACCAAAATAACTTATTATTAGTTAATTATCTTCCCCCTCTATTTTTAGTCAAGGTTTTTTTAATCTAAATTTTTAAAAAGTTCAAGAATATTTTTCTTTAAGGTTAAAAAAATTCGTGGTTACAAAGAGTTAAAAAGTAGTTGGAAAACTCATACAGATAATTTCGCTTATTAAGTTAGGTACCTAAAATCTCACTAAAATATGTAATAAGTACCAGGAGATCAGAAAATGCAAAGAGGTAATACCTACGACAAACCAAAGTTCTACTTCTATCACAGTCCACATCCAACTTCACTTAGAGATCATTTTCTACTAAGAAAAAAAATGTCCGATGATAGTAAAAGTAACACATTAACCTTTGCATGTGACATAATATCAAAGAGGCCGTTAGTTACAAAACTATACATTTTACATTTCCTTCTGTAGTTTCCCTAGAAAGTTGCCAATCATCGAAATCACAGATTAGATAATATCTGAGCAGATGACTCGCCAATTTAGAAGTCGTGCAAAATGGTCTAGCGATCTTCGGTAGTCTGTGCCATGGCTTCCTAGTTTGAAGTTAATGGTGAAATGGAATAATTGACAGGTCTATGCACGAATTGGATTGTCAATGATTTAGCTAGTCAGATATAGGCAACATTTTCTAGTGAAGCAAAGGAAGAAATAATTGAAAGCATAGATACCTACATTACTCTCACAGTAAAGAGCGAAAGAGATAAATATAAAAAAGAACTGATGCAGATCCCAAACTAAATACAAGTGAATTAAATTAAAAATTTAAAAAACCCCCAACGCAATACGTAATTCACCATTTTTTTGATGGCGGCCATCTTGGATTTTAAATTTTATATAGTGGGCTGTATTTTACTCATTAAGCCCTTTCATTTGATACCCATATTGAGGGGGTCGTGGAAGAAAAAAGTAATCCGCCATTTTGTAGCGGCGGCCATCTTGGACCGATTTCCACCAAACATAGCTAAGAACACTCTCGACTAACTCTACTTTCAAACAAAAAAAACTAAATCAAAATCCGTTCATCCGTTTGGGAGCTACGATGCCACAGACAGACACATACACACACACACACACAGACAGACAGACAGACAGACAGACAGACAGACAGACAGACAGACAGACAGACAGACAGACAGACAGACAGACAGACAGACAGACAGACAGACAGACAGACACGTCAAACTTATAACACCCCGTCGTTTTTGCGTCGGGGGTTAATAAACAAGAAGGTACTAATAAAAGTAATCCCCACCAATCAGGTCAAAAAGTTACCAAATCTCATTTAGAGCCAAGATTCTTAATCTACACTCCCTAACTTTATTAGACTCAATAATTTACAATAAATCTTAGATACTGGATCCACCATTTACCCATCTACACTTTTTTTATAAAATAAAAGGAAAGAGTGACTGATTGAACGAACAGTTTAAACCGCTGAACGGATCAGGTTGAAATTTGGAACAAAGATAGGATGTAAACCTCAGTTAAGAAAGAGTTCTCCATGCGGGCAAAGGTACAAGCATAAGCTAGAAGACAAATAAAATCTTAAATTTTATTAGTATGTTCAAGTAGGTTAACATTTGCGACAATACGCCGCGCCGTGTGAACCTGTCACTTGATTCCCATATACATAGGTACTGAAATATCTTCTAGAAGGATCTCACTTCCTTTTCCTCTCATTGTGCGGCTTTCTTTATATTGGTACCTATAAGATAATATGATTTAACGAATAAGACACTCAATTTTACCAACTTTAAAGATGAGAAGTTCGGGTTTTTTTGCCTGCTGGGTCGGAAAAAGGTGGTTGCCACGCCGAAGTAAAATTGTGTGCCTGAACCTAATTGGAGCGGTACATTTGCGACACGTATGTACCGTATCTTCCCTTTTTATTTTAATTTACGCCTATAATAGAAAATTAAAAAGTCTTTCTTTTATTAATATACATGCAATGACTTCTATTTTTAAACCCATATAAAAGATAGTTAATTTATACACGCAACGTTTTCTTCCGCGCTCCATAATTTCTAGGCCCACCTTATGTTTAACCTAGCAATTGGACGGCAAATAGGTAGTAATTTTGCATTTAGGAAAAAGCAACAGTTTAATTTAACGGAACTGTTAATCTAACTGAACATTTTAACAGTTTTTGGGAAAAGCCGGCTTATTTAGGTATATGGGTAAAAAAATATCACTTCCGCATTTTAATCATAACTCATAACAACAAGTGAATTAAATTAAAAATTTAAAAAACCCCCAACGCAATACGTAATTCACTATATTTTTGATGGCGGCCATCTTGGATTTTAAATTTTATATAGTGAGTATCTGGGTTAAGCTCTTTCATTTGATACCCATATTGAGGGGATCGTGGAAGAAAAAAGTAATCCGCCATTTTGTAGCGGCGGCCATCTTGGACCGATTTCCACCAAACATAGCTAAGAACACTCTCGACTAACTCTACTTTCAAACAAAATAAATTAAATCAAAATCCGTTCATCCGTTTGGGAGCTACGATGCCACAGACAGACACACACACAGACAGACAGACAGACACGTCAAACTTATAACACCCTGTCGTTTTTGCGTCGGGGGTTAAAAAGGAAAATTTCTTATTAATTATGATCTGTAAATTCTGATCTTAATCTGATTCTTCTCTTCTGTAGTTGTTTTTGTCAGATTTTTTTCTATTTATTTTATTTATATTCACTATTTTAATGTTGATTTTTTAGGTCTAATGCCAGATGACCTAAGAAAGCTTAGCTGCTAGACATTTAGTAACACACAATTGCACTTAATAGACTTATAGTTTTGGTATAACTTATAGTTTGCGAGGAGGTCGACTAGGTGGGTACCCCAACAATGCCAGTTATTCTACCGCCTGAGCAGTGATGTGCAATCATTACTGTGCTTCGGTAGGAGGGCACTGTAGCTAGTGAAATTACTGGGCTAAAGAGTCTTAACATCTTATGACTCTCAAGTAAGAAGCGTTGGCGCAGTGCACCCAGGTAGCACTGTACTAATTATGGGCAGCGTTCTTACCATCAGGAGAGCGTCTGGCTCGTCTACTTACTTGGTTGTAAAAAAAAAGTGATACCAAACGTAACTTCATATTCAAATTTAAAAAAACGTGGAAGTTCATTTCAAAATTCCTGCAATTTTTCGCAAAACCTGCAAATTCTAGTAAACTAGGTCTTCAACAATGAGTGATTAAGAGCATACTCACAATTAAAATGCTAGAACAGGTGACAAATCTAATTTGAATAGGGACATCTATCAAATGATACCCACATTGCTACATAGTGAACTGGATTTGCTCAGGGATGTCACATGAAACTAAAAAAATAAATTAAAAATAGTAAAAAGTAAGTTATAAAAGTTATAGTTATAGTTTGTTAGTTATAGAAGTTATAAAAAACATTTAACGACTTCAATCGCTCTTTTAATTATTAGCGAGAGCAATCCTTATGAGTTTCTTGCCCGTTCTTCTCATAGAGGTGCTTTGCGAACGAGCGGTAGAGTATTAAAATAGAAAAAATGTTAAATTCACTTGCCAAAGTGCTCATATGTAGCCTATTTGAATAAATGTGCTCCGGTAGGAGGGCAGTGAAATTACTGGGCTAAAGAGTCTTAACATCTTATGTCTCTTGAGTATGAAGCGTTAGTGCAGTGCACCTAGAATTGCACATCATTGTGAAATTCTGGGTAGCACTGTACTGATTATGGTCAGCGTTATCTCTTAACATCAGGAGAGCGTCTTGCTCATCTGCTTACTTCTCCAAATAAAAAAAATGAATTTTGAGTTTGAGAGCGGGAATCACTATTTTGTTTCGTGACTTTGAATTTTGAGTAGGTACTAATTTTGATAGAATTCACATGTCCTTAACCATGAGAATAAAAGATACCCTTTAAACAAAATTAAATCCAAATCGGTTCAGGTTCAAAATGTAATGTAACAAAATAAAGCTCAAAGTCTGACCTACTCAAAAAAAATATCTGAGGACAAATAAAACATACAATACGAAATGTATTTAATGTATGAAGCTTAGTATATTATTGGTGTTTGGTAATTATGATCATATGTAAGCAAAAAAAAAATTTCATACACATGATTATAATCTACAAATTCATCCTTTCTTGTCCAGAAATCGTTTTTTTATTTATAAATCTTTGTACAAAAACAGGTGATAAATCTTAAAACAGCAAAATACAAGACATTAATATTATACACCTTGAAAACCGAATAATTTCCGGAACGCCAAAACAAAACGCTGGCAGCCCTAGCCGACAATGAGATGGTATCTACATAAGAACTGAATGATCACACGGTTGTGCCTACAGTATTAATGTCAGTTAACGAGGCCGACTTCTAAATGTATCGGTTTTTCATTTGAATGTATGCATTTTAAGGAGATTTTAAAGCTTTTTTTTACGCTGAGAAAAAAACAATTTAATTTAATCAATTATTACCGTATTGCATATCCTAAATTATTTACTAGCTCATGCTCACGGCCCGCATGGCGAAATCCTTTCTTAGCGGAGGTCCACGTCATAAAACCTATCTGTGTTCGAAATTTCAACCTGATCCGTCTAGCGGTTTAGGCTGTGCGTTGATAGATCAGTCAATCAGTCACTCTTTCTCTTATATATTTAGATTTGTTAGATTTATATAACAAACAAAAATTACTTTAGTAAATACCTATTTAAGTAAAGAAATTAAATACAAAAAATTATGAGGAGACAAAATGATATAGATATTTTAACTTTAAAACGCGTGATAGAGGCGCCCCGCCAAAGGGACTCCTTTCGTGAAAAGCTCTCTACCTAAATATTAGACCCGCCGAACTCATCCGCGCTGCGGCAAAATAGCTTAGAGAGTAAAATCGCTGGGCATAGCTATTCAAAATTAACTAAAAATATTAAAATTTATACGTGCATACATTTTTGAATTGAGTGTAAATAAGTCGCAGAGTTTCTCATGGTTTGAATATCAAAGACAATCGCATGAAAAACTTTTATGTTTATCGCTCCGCGTTTCGTCAGCTTTGTCGCCATTTTACGAGGCTTGAGCAATGTTAATTGTAATTATTTGATGACAGATATCTTCAATAAAATTTTAGAATTATATTGTTTTATGATTTAGTACAATAATGTTAGAGTAAAATGACTTGAGGTTAAGTGAAGCCAGGGAAGGATTTATCTCGATTTCAAGGTCTGCTAACATCTACGGCTGCATCGTTGCTTAACATCATATGAGACGTTCTACCGACGGACGTCGCGGCAGACGGCAATGCGGCATCCTTACTTAGTGGCGTTACCTACTGCCCGCACCAAGCGTTTCGCTTCGTCGTTCTTAATGAGAACTGGTCGCATTTGGAACACTTTGCCGTCATCCGTGTTTCCCGAGCGGTACAACTTGGGTGTCTTCAAGGCACGAGTGAATAGGTACCTTTCTAGGCATCGTACGTGATCCATCGTCGACCGCATTTTCACTTTCCATCAGGTGGGATGTGGTCAAACGTAGGCCTATTTAGCATATAAAAAAAAAGAGATCGTGGTCAAAGGCTGACTTAATTATTAATTAAATAAAAACGATTAGAAAAATACATGTCAGTTTGCAACAGCGAGTTTTAAGTCCAGTAATTATAAAACGAAGCTTTTTTTAAAACTAAAAACAGGATAGATTTCATTAAATACCTCAGTTATCCCAATAGTTTAAGTACCAGGAGAACAGAAAAGCATGAAAGTTTCAATTGATAAAAGTACTTACTGTAACAATAATTAAAAATACCAGGACTGCAGAATATTTTAGAGATGTCCTACTGACAATCAAACCTAGGTATATTAAAACAAGTAAATAAGTACGGATTACCTCTGGTAGGTACATAAATATTAAACCTATATACTCAGCTCATCAAGTACCAGGAGACCATAAACTCAAAGGAGATGCATTGAACAAATCACAATTAACCTGAATATCGAAAATTGCCTTTCATTTGTCTTCATTAGCTAACGCCGTAATGCCTTCATTTTACAAATTGTTATTTACACACGCGAGGACATTCGCAAACAGAAAAGTTCAACCGTTTTAGAATTGCGTTTGACAGTCAAACAAAATGTTCACAACTTCTAATAATATGTGATGTAATTTTAAAATGGTTGAGTTAAGTAATGTCACAATCTTAGATGACCTAGGTTTGTTTGTAGGCAATTCAGGTCTTTGGTGACAGATTTGAGATGTGCAATTTATTGAGTACTATATTTTACTATATGTAGGTACTTTTTATAGCCACTAGTTATGTCCTTTGGTTTCTACTAATTAGTCATTATTGAATTTTGCGGGGTTCGATTCCCGCATGGGACAAATGTTTGTGTGATCCACAGACATAATTTGTTTGTGCTCTGGGTGGCTTCCATACATAACATTATAATAAATAGAAAATAGTTAAGTGTAGTAGTTTAAGCGTGAAGTGGTACCAAACACCAACACATCATAACTTTCACTTATCACACGATTAATGTAAAAAATATATTATCTAAGATCACAAAAACACTTTCAAAGAGGTCAAAAGAAGATCTCAAATGACCCTAAGATCTGATGAGGTAATGCAACACTTACAAAGGGGCGTGACATAACAGTTATTAAGCTCAGCAACTCAGGTAGGCGTTCACTTAGCTCAAGTGGTTGTCTTTCCCTCTTAGTGTACTCGTATTTTTCGTAACAATTCGTTCGTTTGTATTGACAATTGACATAGGTACTTCAAGCAATTGTAGCAATCGATTCAAATGAGAACTTTAAGACATCGGAAATTTGTAGTTTTTAGAATTAATTTATTAATTAATTAATTTAAAATGCTGGGGTATATTTGGCCCAACGTATAAGTATTGCCATTCAACGTGGCAATGCTGCCAGCATTCTGGGCACTCTGCCATCTGACAGTGGTTTGGAGCACTTGGATTTTCTGTAGATCGGCTTGTGGCCGATCTGTGGTTAATAAAAGTGTTCTTAACTGCTGTAGTAGCTGTAGTATTGTTAGTTGGTTTTTCTCAATAAAGGCATTTGCCATTTAAAAAAAAAAAAAAAATTTACAAAGTCGTTTTAGTTATCATAATTGCTTATTTTGTAATCATACATAAATAATAATCTAAATATATAAAAAGGAAAGAGTGATTGGCTGACTGATCTATCTACGTGTAGCCTAAACCGCTGGACGGATTGGGTTGAAATTTGGCTCATACACAGGCTTTATGACGTAGACCTCCGCCAAGAAAAAAATTTTGACGTGCAGGCAAAGCCGTGAGCAAAAGCTAGTTATAGATAAGATAGTAAATTTATTCACTTAAATAAAGTAACAATAATTTTGTAACCGACAATAGGATGTTTTTACAAGCTTTTATTTACTTTCACTTGTCTGTTGTCTGTCTGTCTGTCTGTAATCAAATCTTGCAAGTTTAATTTGACCCACTTCCCGGTGTCAGATTAAGCTGAAATTTTGCATGTCAGTATATATCAGATGACAATGCAATATTTTTATGACATCGAGCTGATCTGATGATGGAGCTGGAAGGTGGCCATAGGAACTCTGTTATTAAACGACGCAACCTCATCGAGTTTGGGCTCATTTGATTCGTCTTGACGAGTACTTTATGGTGGTAGATGGTAATAATAATAAAAGCTTGTTTTAAAAAGTTTTTTTAAAATTTCACTTGTTATTTGAGGCATACACACAAACAGACGGCTCTCCTGATAGTAAAAGACCAACTATAGACGTCTGTCCTCGCAAAATCATCAGATTTTTAATTAAATCAATTCAATGTCGTATCTTTTGGATAATAATAAATGTTCGCTTTCAACGTACAATTACCGCCATACATACTATACTTATGTGAGTATGTATGTACTCGTAACCATGGAAACTGGGGTCAGCTACTTCCGTAACACATCATAATGTTAGCTAGTACTGTTAGCGAAAGATAGGAAAGCTATTTTTAACCCCCGACGCAACGACGGGGTGTTATAAGTTTGACGTGTCTGTCTGTGGCATCGTAGCTCCCGAACGGATGATTTTTCGTCGTTTGTTTGAAAGTAGAGTTAGTCGAGAGTGTTTTAGCTATGTTTGGTGAAAATCGGTCCAAGATGGCCGGTGCTACAAAATGGCGGATTACTTTTTTCTTCCACAATCCCCTCAATATGTGTGTGTATCAAATGAAAGGGCTTAACTAGTAGAATACAACCCACTGTATAAAATTTAAAATCCAAGATGGCCGCCACCATAAAATGGTGAATTACGTATTGCGTTGGGGGTTTTTTAAATTTTTTAATTTAATTCACTTGTTAGTTAATAATTAGGACCATTGTCTTACAAAAAAGTAAAAAATTTATAGCAATGACTTAAATAAACAAATTCTAAATATATTTAGATAACCTTAATATAAATAGTCAGATTATTTATAACTAGATTACGCTCGCGGCTTTGCCCGCGGTTTAAAATCCTTTCTTAGCGGAGGTCTACTTTATAAAACCTATATGTGTTCCAAATTTCAACTCAATCCGTTCAGTGGTTTAGCCTGTGCGTTGATAGATCAGTCAGTCACTCTTTCCTTTTAAATATATATTAAGATAATCCAAAAGACTAGACAAAACCGTGTCGCAAAGATTGTTGTGATGATTGTGTTCCGGCATGATGTTCAGTGAAGCGAGGGATTTATCCCGCCTTCCAGGTTTAATCTGCTACTATCTATCTGCATCGTCGTTTAACATAACATGAGACCGTTTTTAAAACCAAAGCTATAGATAAAAAAAAGAATGTAAGTTAAAAATAAATTAATAATTTTGAATCAAGGACATTCTATAAAGCATGAAATAATTCATAATTGTGATTTATTCCCAGATTGTTTCCGTTTCCTCTTGTATTTGTTGTTTAACCGAATTTCCCACACTGGGTAATAAAATTTAAACACAATCTCTGTTCATTAAATGCTAACTGATAGGTATATCATTTTTTTTAAATGATACAGGATGTAGCAAATTTAAACGATTTAAAAAATATAGGAAGTTCCCAGGTAGCTGTATTTTTTTGTAAGCGCCGTTGTATTTTTTATAAGAAAGCTATCTATTTAATGTTTTTGTTCCATAATATTATTATATAATTAAAACTAAAAAATTGTTTTTATTGACATTTTGTCTGATTTCTAAGTTTATTAAAAATCATTATCAACCGAATCCGGATAAGAAAGAAATATACTTTGTGTGTTTTTTTCTTTAAAAAAACTTACTCTATACAGTCCTATAATATTAAAATGAGGTCGAGGGGTTACATAGCAGTGTATTGAAATGTGCGCCTTATTTTATTTATATTTTATAATAAACTTATATAAAATTAATTAATTTGATGCATTCTTTTCAAGCAATATTTAAGCATAGCATTTCTTTAGCTCAGTGGATAGCCACCTTTACTTTAACACCTATGTTTATTACGTCAACCAACAAGTGAATTAAATTAAAAATTTAAAAAAACCCCCAACGCAATACGTAATTCACCATTTTTTGATGGCGGCCATCTTGGATTTTAAATTTTATATAGTGGGCTGTAATCTACTCGTTAAGCCCTTTCATTTGATACCCATATTGAGGGGGTCGTGGAAGAAAAAAGTAATCCGCCATTTTGTAGCGGCGGCCATCTTGGACCGATTTTCACCAAACATGGCTAAGAACACTCTCGACTAACTCTACTTTCAAACAAAAAAAACTAAATCAAAATCCGTTCATCCGTTTGGGCGCTACGATGCCACAGACAGACACATACACACACACACACACACACACAGACAGACAGACAGACAGACAGACAGACACGTCAAACTTATAACACCCCGTCGTTTTTGCGTCGGGGGTTAAAAATACAAGTAGGTATACGATGTAGGTAAATTGTAAATAGGCATAGTAATATTATTTACTTACTTGACATCCATTGATGCGTTTTATTTACGTTTTGCTTTAAACTTGAATAATTTAATAACTTCCTGGCTATTCGGGGCATTTAGAAATTTTATTATCCATAGACATGTGTTTATAGTTTTTACATGCATAGGAATGTTTCAAATGGAAGTGAATAGCTCTGCTGATTTTTGGTGCCCTGGTAGATGCAGAGGAAAATCGCCTTTTTCTCTTTTCACTGGTATATAAGAACTTTTTTTGGCTTTTCCATGCATTTAAAATTGTTTTTTATCCATATTCTTTCTTGTGTCTGTAGTTTTCATATTATTATGTTTATGAATGTAAGTATTGAAAGGAAGTTATGATCTCTTCTGATTTCTGGTGCCCTGGTGGGTGTGGAGGCAAACATGTGGAGAATAATTTTGTTTTAACCATCATGAAAATGTAACGAACAGAACCCTAATTTTTTTAAAGTTTATAATTTCAAACTCCTTGTTTAACAATCGATTAATTTTTTTGGTCTGTAAGAGAATATTTTTCGATCCCATTGATATTAAATTTTTAGAAATCACTATCAAAATAGTACTGTTTGACCAATCCTAAATTGCAGATCGTCGCTATAGACACCAGGAACATTTTTATTGCCTGTCAGGTGTAATCTCAAAATGGTTGACAGCATAGGTTACTCTCATGAGCTAGATACGAATACACTGTCATCTGCAAAGGCATTGTACGAATACCACCTATCACCTACTTAACATTTTGCAATCTCATTTCCGTGTATCGATGAGAAGACCGATTCTGAATCGATTCTTTGATGAATCGATATTGCGTGAAGATGTAACAATTCCTTTATTATGACTATTTACAGCTCATATTATTACATTTTGTATGCACTGACACACTTAGCAAATGCATCATTTTGCTCTACTTTCTACTACTTCCTGCGACCCTAGTAACAAGACATATGTATTATCAGATTCTTATTAATAGTCATAATACTAGTTACAATATTATTTAATTTGTATGCACTGAAACACTTTGCAAATGTATCATTTTGCTCTGCTTTCTACCATTTCCTACTTAATTCAACCCTAGTAACTAGACATATCGGATTCAATATTCAAAAACATGCGAAGTCAAAGGCCGATGCTTTCTCCGCATGTCGTGGTCGTGACTTATCTAGGCACGCAGACCTCCAATACATTTATGTTTTCCTGGTACTTTGGTGCAATATATCATTGAAATGTTCGTTACTTTCAGTAGTTGACTGACTCCTCTAATAAAAAAACACATTAACTCTTTTGATTTTATACCATCAGTATTCCTGGAAAAACCTACTGAAGAGATCACTCAAAGCGATAAAAATAAAATAATAATGATAAAAGCCGCACAATGTAGAGTCTTGTTATATTATGTTTTAAGTCTATCGGTTGGCCTTTTATTGGTCTTTGGTTTACTGTATTTTTTATTTTACATAAAGAGACATTATTATTTATTATTGTTGAACTTTGGTATTTCTCAAAGCAATCTACCAGGCTAGCAGTAGAAGTTAGGTGTTAAATTTTGAAGTTTCATGAAAATTACATAATAACTATTTAGCACTTTAGCACAGTTAACAGGTTATAAGGTCATGTTTAATGTTCGGTAGGATACAATGTAGTTATTTGTGTCAATACGACCGGCACGACGTTCAGTGAAGCCAGGGAAGGATTTATCCCGCCTCTAGGTTTAGTCAGATACCATCTCCGACGGCATCATCGCAGATCAGGCAAGATAACGGCAAGATCGTGGTCAAAGACAAAGTGTAATCTACCAGGCTACCAGTAGTTGTTAGAGGTGTTAAAATTTGAAAAGTCTCATGAAAATTACAAAAGTATTTAGCGCCCTGGCACAGTTCACAGGTCATGTTTAATGTTCGGTATGATACAATGTACTTATTTGTGTGCTCGACACATATTCTGGTTATGTAAGTGGCGATGAGTTGTAATGTTATGAGAAAGTTTTAGCAGACGAGCGGTTGTATGCAATTGAAGGACAGAATAATGTAAATATAATAGAAATAACGTTCACACTATGCAGTTAAACGGTTACGATAATATTAAATGGTCAAAAATGTTTTTTTTGGTCACTTATATGCAACCAAGTGCACAGTTTCACATTGGCATCATCAGACGAACAGTTCTTCACATTGGCAACAATAACCCAAAGCTTAAGTACAAGATAGGTTCTGTGTCATTACAACCTGTGAATACACAAAGAGACCTGGGTGTCACCATAACACATAATCTTAAGTGGGATGTTCACACCACAAACACAACTAAAAAGGCCAACTCTATGCTGTACGTAACAAGAAAGGCATTTAAAATCATTACCAAAGATCTATTTGTTAAACTATACAAGACCTACATCCGACCACTACTAGAGTATGCATTCCAGATTTGGAATCCGTATTTTAAAAAAGACATAAATTTACTGGAAAGGGTACAGCGTAGGGCCACTAAAATGGTTATCTCACTAAAAGACAAACCAATATGAAGAACGTCTCGTGGAACTGAATCTAACATCACTTGCAGAACGCAGACAAAGGGGTGACCTCATCGAAACTTACAAGATCTTAAGCGGACACTATGATGTCAATCATATTGAAAAACTTTATGCAATGAACTCGAACACAAAACTACGAGGACACTCTAATCGTACCAGGAGACCAAAAATGACAAAGAGCATCAAACCGCCAGTCTGTACGCCCGCTAATGCAGAGTACCGTTATGTCAGAGGTCGCATCGCCAAAACAATGGGCGGTACTTGCACGTTAGGTATTTCATTCAAGCTATTATTATGGTATTATTACATACACATTAATGTAAAATAATATAAAATATAATAAATTGCTAGTACATAATAGGTAATAATTTTTATTATGGAGTTTATTTTATGTAAAAATTGTTATAAGTACAGTATTCATAATATATATGTCTGCAAAAAACAGGTTTCGGTAGGACAATGCTTTAAATTAAGATTCTTTTGTACTTGAAATCTATGAAAGTACACAATATTTTGAGATAAAGTCTTAACATTTTATGTCTCTTAAGTAAGAAGCGTTGGCGCAGTGCACCTAGAATTTTAGATCATTGGAAAATCCTAGGCAGTACTGTACTAATTGTGGGCAGCGTTATCTCTTACTATCAAGAGAGCGTCTTGCTCGTCTTTTACTTATTTGTACAAAATAAATAGGCCAAGCCTTAGTCGAGCTACGCGCAATGTAGGCTTCCGTAGTACTGGCAAATTAAATTATATTAACTACCTTAACTCAAATAAACGATATTTTACAAACTAAAAAGATATCTTAACTGCTATAGTTTTCCTGGAAAGTTCATGGGAACCATATTCTTGATTTTTTTCAAAGCCAGTAGGTTAGATTTCTGGGGGGGACGATAGACTTAAAACTAACAAAAGTGGGTAAAGACCCACTTTTCCATTTTCACAATACATTTGAAAATTACAGTATTAGAATATTATTATGCTCCTTACATACAAAATAATCCAACCAAAAACATTCTGTAAAAAACTAGCCAAGTCTCGATGGAGCTGCTTGTTTATCTCTAAAAAATAATGAAATCTAGACAAAGTCGTGCCAAGTCTAAGATTTCTTACTGCGATTTCTTTATTATTATAGTTAATGTTGTGTGACTTGGCCGTTGAAGGGTACACAAGGGTATTATACCAGGTGCTCCATGACACCATTGCACCAATCTGTCCGCTAACCATTCATGCTAGAAAATTGCCACTTGGAAAACGTTGATTGAATAACCAGTCAATTGTAGGTTTGATAAAGCTGCGTATTTCAATAATACTTATGTTTAGGCGATCCAAGTGTCATGAAGCATCTAGTTTTGTACCCTTGTGTACCCTTCAACGGCCAAGTCACACAACATTAACTATAATAATAAAGAAATCGCAGTAAGAAATCTTAGACTTGGCACGACTTTGTCTAGATTTCATTATTTTTTAGAGATAAACAAGCAGCTCCATCGAGACTTGGCTAGTTTTTTACAGAATGTTTTTGGTTGGATTTCACTTCTTTTTGTAGAAACGCTATATTATAAGGTTACTATAAGGCCGACAGGCAGACAGGCGAAAGTAAATAAAAGCTTTATACAATTTTAACCATTGACTGCAAATGTAACTTTGTAATCCTATACATTTATATGAGATTACAAAGTTATTTATGCAGATGAATTATCTCGAAAACGAGACCGAAATTGCATGTTTTTTTAGTTTTCCTATGGCTTACACAATAAATTCTAAGTATATACCAAATTTCAGCTCTCTGAGTTTATAGGAAGTACTAGTTCTATTTTGATGATCATGAGTGAGTGAGTGAGTGTCGAAAATGCGAAACTTTGCTTTCGCTTAACTTCAGAACTTAATGACCTACAGACTTGAAATTTTGGATTTTAAGTATGTAGTTATAGCTTACTGGATGACGAAAATTTCTGTGTTCTGGTCTTATCCAGAGGTTATCAAATAGGGGCCTGAAAATGCGGCGAAATGGTTCCTGTAAAGGATGGTACGGCAGTGCTTGCTTCGCGCTCGACTTGGCGGGGGCACTACCGTGCCCCCAGATGATCCAGTCACGATGGCTGCAACTCCAAACACGACTTCGTATTGAGAAATACTTTAACTAAAAACTAATACTATGATAATTAGAAAAATTAATTGATTGTTCATGCTGTAATAAGTAATATGCGATACACGTCGCCTTATTTTACTAATATTAAAGACATATTTACGTTTGACTACATCACACATCCAACCTGATGATGCGTGCTTATGCGGTCGAAGATAAATGCCAATTTGTGCCAATTTCTAAAGAGACCAGTTCTTTTTAAAAATGTAGAGCGAAAACCACTTTTTCTTCGAGAAATAGAGAATCAACCCTAGAGTGGTAAAAAACTTCTTTTTGAGCAATTAAATTAATAGTGTCATTTTCTTTGAATTCATTAACATTTTAATCTTATGCGAAAACTGAAATCAGATGTATCGCACGTTAATAAAACTAGTTAAGTTAAATAAATCACATGACTTGCTTTTTCCTTCGTTTCTTACATACTAGCCGAATAGAGTTGAGATTATCCGGCCATTTGATCATCTGGCATGATTAGATTTTTTTGCCGGAAACATACCTCTAATATTCGATGAAGACATTAGTAATATATAAGGAAGTATTAAAGTAGTTATGCCTTTTAATAACTACTTAGTACTTTGTTTACTTGCAAAAAATATAAAGAGTTTTTTTTGCATCACTTTTTGTTTTTGTGGCATTATACTTACTGAGTAACAAGCTGTTTTTCTTCTCGCAGTCTTCCATGTACAATTTTAGCAGGAATTTGCATTGATGTGTGTGTTTTGACCTAGACTTGTGTTTTGGCTAATTACATTGGTGACAATCACTATAAGCTGATAAAAATAAGGCTTTCTGAGACATAGAACGCTAAAGTCATTATGTCTGTCGTGTGTCGTGTATGTGTGTCGTGTGTCGCATGGTACTGTGTACCAAATGGTACACAGTACTATGCGGCAAAATTTAGAAAGGTCTTTTGTGTATCATTTCACTTTGTTAACCAATGGTTGCAGCTAGTAGTCCCTACAACATCATAAATCTTCAACAACACAAATATTATGTTATTTTTGTCGACTAACAGTGATAGCCATTTGCATAAATAAATGAGCCCATACAATCTCTGACAGGTCCAATAAATACGTATATACAAAAAAATCATATTTATTCAAATTTCAAAAATGTACGACATATTTATTATTATTATGAGCCCATAGGATCCCACTGCAGGGCAAAGGCCTTCCTACCCTCCCTCCATCTGTCGCGGTCTTGAGCTATAGTTGTCAAAACTATCCGGCATAAACAGAAATCTATCCGGACAATTGACACACCTACAAAGGTTGCGCAATCCATCTCATGTTGCTCAGTAATTGTATATTGTGCCTACATCGATTCCCAACACCTAGCTATCTCGCTTACAATGGAGACAATCTGTTAAAATACGCTTTTTGATCCTTGACACGAGTTTTGGACATTGCCGACAACGTGCTGTGTGTCGCTGGAATATTGTGAAATTAGACGTTTGAGCTAAAACCCAGGAATAGAGATGTTGACAAGATCAAAAAAAAAAACAAACATAGCCCGTAATTTATTAAAAAAAAATTTGACTCATAATTTTTAGTCTGTGAATTAAATAAAAATGGCTGAGTTACAACGCTTATATATTTTTGGGTGAGGTCGCGTGACATCACTACGCGGTACAAAAATGTAGGTACCAAACATAGTTGAGTGTCACGACCAAGCAACGACGAGATACAAAGCACTAAAGTGCGTTGTATGTCACACGTTTTTCATAAAATTTCCAGAGAAAAAAAGTCAACAACCCCGTTTAGATGACGCGACGACATGGGTTTGACCTTTTAGAGGAGGTTATTAGCTTCAGTGTAAGCCAACAAAAAACGTTTTAATAGACACAATAGTTTAAAAAAATCTTTCGACTTTGTAAGCTTCCTACTTCCTTAAATTTTTTAAGTTTGTAATTTAATAGTTTGTATGAAATATTATTATTGTGACAGTTTCCAAAAAAATAATAATATGTCATTTACACAAGTAGGAAACTAAAACCCTGAAATAACTATTTTTTATTTTATTTAAATTACTGCTGATTTTGTGACGAGCGTAAATTTCAGGCTACTAAATAATAAATATTATATTCCTGGATAAGTAGGAAATGTAATAAATCAAAATAATGTATTCATCCGTATATTGAGAAAAACTAGTTTTTTGGACAAAAGCCTGTTTTAATGATAGTCCTCCGACACAACATTTTGTACATTTTTGGCGTTACAACCAATTACAAAATTAATGACCATTACAAGTTACAATTAAGTAGTATTAAGTTATTTAATGGCTCATTCTGTCCTATTATGTTTTTATGATTTATGAGTATTTTGTTTTTTTTTTAACCTTTAAGTTACCGTTTAAGGAGGATATTAATAAAATCGTGTTGCTTTAAAAATATTGCAATTTTTTTTGTTTACTGTGTTTTTCGTTAAAAATTGTAATTATAATTGGCGGCGACCAATGGTCTTACATAATTAAAAGAAGGCTATGGGTCAAGGGTCTAAGCCCAATATAAGACGTTTTTAGGGTTTCGTACCTGCAAAGGAAAAAACGACACCCTTTTATGATCACTTTGTTGTCCATCCGTCTGTCTGCCAAGACCCTTTTTAACCCCCGACGCAAAAACGACGGGGTGTTATAAGTTTGACGTGTCTGTCTGTCTGTGAGTGTGTGTGTGTGTATGTGTCTGTCTGTGGCATCGTAGCTCCCAAACGAATGAACGGATTTTGATTTAGTTTTTTTTGTTTGAAAGTAGAGTTAGTCGAGAGTGTTCTTAGCCATGTTTGGTGGAAATCGGTCCAAGATGGCCGCCGCTACAAAATGGCGGATTACTTTTTTCTTCCACGACCCCCTCAATATGGGTATCAAATGAAAGGTCTTAACTAGTAAAATACAACCCACTATACAAAATTTAAAATCCAAGATGGCCGCCATAAAAAAAATGGTGAATTACGTATTGCGTTGGGGGTTTTTTAAATTTTTAATTTAATTAATTATTCGCCACGCGTTGCTGAAAAAAAGTGGCTGCGCCCAGCGGTTTTTACCTATGTATATAACCTATGTGTTATTCTAGGGTCTAAGCTATCTCTCTATACCAAATTGCAGCTCAATCGGTCCACCCGTTTAGGCGTGAAAGCGTAACGAACATACATCCAGACATCCATACATTAGTAAGATGTCGCTCTTAAACACGGGCTAAGCCCGGGCCTTTTTATAGGCGTGCACGGAGACAAAAAGTCCAACGCGCAGAGGCCCTTTTGAGCTTTTAATATAAATGTAATGGGTGACACTTATTGGAGTCTGTCTGTGAGTCCATCCATAGGCTCAAAGACAGTCTCCGCCAAGTGACGGGACTATTGCTAATTAATGGAAACTACTTGAACTAGGCTATGGATGTGCATTCTAAATGATTTTTAAAACTATCGCGAGTGTCAACCATCCATTCTAAATGGATGGTTAATGAGGCTATTGCTAGGACTACGGTAAGATTATTATTATCATATCTGAGATATATTGTTTTTTTTTTCAGATGTTGTGGCGCTTCGCGTTACTAGCGCTGTGTGTGGCGATGGCGTACGCTACGGCCGCCGAATCGAGCTCCCGATTCCGTGAGTTACATCAATTTTGAATCAGCACTTTTTTGGTAGCTATTGTCCATGTTTGGGAGTATTTTATTTGATTTTAAAAAAGGTTTTAAATGTAATCTAACAGTATACTGTTGTTAAATAAAAGTACGTTACTTTGATCGTACATCACTACATAGTATAAAATAGTTGCTCCCGCGTCCGTCTGTCCCTATGTATGCTTATATCTTTAAAACTACGCAACGGATTTTGATGTGGTTTTCATTAATAGATAGAGTGATTCAAGAGGAAGGTTTATATGTATAATACATGCATAATATAGTAGAAGAACACTGATAATTTTCTATTAAGCGCGACGAAGTGCGCGCGCGTTCTCTAGTTTTTAATATAATAACATGGACAATAACTATTATTATTAATATAATATCTATTTTAAGAACTATATAAAATTGTATGTTTGTAGAAAAGAGATTTGCACATTTTTTATACATTGTGATATTTAGTTATTTTGCACACCTAATTAATTAATATTATGTATTTAGGAGTATACTAATAATAAAAAATGGGATTTGATATAAATACCATTAATAGATTTATACATTTTATAAATAGCTAACCTACCCAATAAAATATGAAAATATGTTTATTACATAAACTAACAATAAGAATATTTAATACAATAATAATTAATACATAAATAATATCAAATAGTGACATTTTAAATTAAATAATGTTCTGTAAAATTAATTAAACTCATTTCTAATAATTATCAATAAGAAAATATGTCATAATAAAAAAAATCTTTAATAATTATTATTGTTAGTCTATAAATATTAGTCAGTACCTAAGTATATAAAATTACAAAATAATAATATATTATTATTTTATTTAAAATGTCATTATTTATACAAAAATGTACTTACATGTCTTATTATAAACATAAACATTTTTTCTTCGTTTCCTACACTTTCTCGCTCATTCTACATCAATCAGTCATGATCAGCAATCAGTCAGTCATGATCAGTCATCAATCATAAAAATACATTTTAATATTCCAGAACCACGAAATCCACGCAATAGAAAGGGTACGTACTACATTCATATCAACATGCTTTTGACTATTTTAGGGCAATAATTGGTAATTAAAATAAAGTAATTATATATTATAAAAAAATCGTGTCATAATGATTGTTTTCGGAATTCTTCGGCAACGGCAAAATTTTTATTATTCTATGGTTTCGTTTTTTTTTCTATAGTATCACTGCGATAGGCCAATTTTTTGTTTTTTTTTTGAGTAGGTATATTTTGAAGTTTCCTAAAAATAAAATTATTATATTATTATTATTGACTTTTTAAAGTGAATTTTGCAAGAAATATATCTATAACTAAAATTAAATAGTTTTGAATGAAAATATTTTTTTTATTAATTTATTCTAAAACCTTTTTCAGTCTGAACACACCTCTTGAATACCGATTAATTAAATGAAATAAATTATCATTTGAACATAATAATATTTTTACGACGTAAAACCTACGTGAACTGTAAATACATACAACATATTAATATAATATATTTCACACATGATATAAAATTACACAACCCATGGCCCCTGTATATATATTCACATTAAATATTATAATTATTTTTAGACAGAAGTTATTCGCTTTCTAAGCCACGTATTTGACCTCTCACTTACTCGTAAAATTATTTAAATGCAGATTCATAATTATATAATAATAATTAGCCATAATTATAATAAGGCATTCTTTTCCGGCTGTAATAATATTATGGGTTTTAAATTAAATATATTTTATTAAAATTAATGTATATTTTTATGTAGTAATTGTAATTTGGGTCATAGAAATGTAAATATTTAAATGCTTTTCATATAATTTTAATAGATATAATATATTTGTACTTATTTAATGTATAGTGTGAATTTTCCATTTCTTTTACATTTTTTTCTTCTTGTAGTTTTCTGTTGCCCTGGTGCTTGCAGTGCAAGTAGCAAACACGTGACGTGACGACCTGGCGTGTTTATATTAAAATAATAATATATTAATATAATATAATATAGTAAAAATAATAACAATTACATATACATTTCAAAAAATAACAGGCATTGTAGATTATTAGATATCAAGTCCATTATTCTGTCGTAGTCTCTTCTAGTTTTGTCGTTAACATTTTTCTAATTTTACCAACATCTCAAAACAAAAAGAAAAGATTAAAATTGTCTCACTTCTAAAAGCAGAAGAAAATCAAGGAGCATAATAAAATCAGTCCAAAAAATAAACAGCTGATATTTAGAGATGTTTGGGTAAAATTAAATTCCTCTCGGCTTCAAGCCTCCTCTAATATTCCTCGTCTTCCATCTTCAATGATGCTCATAATCCATGACCTTCCAGCTGATACACAAGATACTGAAGCAGCTGTCGGAGAACTTCTTCACTGGATCCAGCAGAATTTCCACCAGAAGAATAGGAAAGGTCTGAACTCAAGTTCTTAGGCGTTTGGAACAAAACCAATAACCACTCTTTAAAACAAAATATTAGAGACTAACATAATACTATTATTATACTATAATATTTATTGGACATATAATTATTAATTATTATGTGTATTAACTATATACCCTATACATATGTAGTATTTAATATAGATTTTCCAAAGCTTCTAAATCTCTATGCATAAAAATATTGTAATCATAAAACTTTCATCTCTCGGTTATAGGTCTTTCTTCCAGCACAGCACTTGCACCGCTTGGTTCTTTTGGGAAGACGACAAAATCAACAAAATAAGATCTTAACATGTATGTTTTATATTTCCAGCACGCCAGTACTCTGCAGGTCGACCGGAAAAGCCCCGACCCTTCGAAGCTGCTAGCTACCTGCCGCCTGTGACTGGATACCCGTACCCTGGATCCCGTCCCACTCCTGGTTACGTCGAAGGTCCTTCAACCAACCCGCCTTACCAACCAAGTCAGCCCACTTATCAGCCCAGTCAGCCGAGTTACCAGCCCAGCCAACCGACTCAGCCCGCTCAACCTTCTCAACCGTCGTACCAGCCTAGTCAGCCCACACAACCAAGCTACCAACCCAGCCAACCTACGTACCAGCCCAGCCAACCCTCTTATCAACCAAGCCAACCCACACAGCCTGAGCCCACACAACCTGCTTACGTTCCCACACAATCAGTCAGCGCAAGTGGAGGATCTTCTACAGAACAAATTGGAGCATCTGGTGATGATGATGACCGTCATCCTCCTCACATCCACGCCATCACCGTCGACTGCGGCAAGGAAATGATGACCATCAACATCGAATTCAACAAAGTCTACAACGGCATCATCTACTCCCAGGATCATTTCAACGAACAAGAGTGTGTCTACGTCAGACAGGACTCTGGCCAGACTAAATACTCATTCACCGTCAGCCTGAACACTTGTGGTACCAGATTCTTCAGCGATTTCCAAAACGAAGGTCAAGCTTACTTGGAGAACGTTCTGGTGTTGCAGAACGAGCCTGGTATTCAGGAAGTGTGGGATCACATTCGTAGAGTGAGGTGTTTGTGGGAAGGAAACCTGACCAAGCAGCTAGTATCTTCACTAAGTGTGGGCATGCTGAACCAGATTACGAGCAACTTCAGCGGAGACACGGCTATGGCGCGACTGGACATCCAAACTGGTAGAGGACCGTTCGCTCCCGAGGCAAATGGCTTGATAAAGATCGGAGAAGTTATGACATTAGTCGTCACAGTTACTGGAGATCCAGGATTTGATATCCTCGTACGTGAATGCATCGCCCGCGACTCTGAAAGCCGTCACGTCGTGCCTTTAACCGACAGCAATGGTTGCGTGCTCAAGCCTAAGCTCTTTGGCTCCTTCCAGAAGACCAGGGAAACAGGAAACACTGGAGCATCGATCATCGCGTATGCCTTCTTCAACGCCTTCAAGTTCCCCGATGAGATGGACCTTATTATCCAATGTGACGTGGAGCTTTGCAAGACTGACTGCGACGCTTGTCCGAGCCCTGGTAGCACGGAGCCCAGAAGGCGAAGGAGGGATGTTATTCACATTGGCAACAGGACGATTGAGGAACCGATGACTACTATTGCTAAGGGTCTGAAGGTAGTATTTGCGGAAGACTTACCAGTACCGGCTCAGTCAGGTCTCTGTGTGAGTCCTTACGCTGCTATGTGGGGATCAGCGATGGTGCTCATCGGTTCTTTGCTGACCAGCATCTTGGTTTCTTACCTTTGGCAGAGGTCGCGAGGTTCCGCGAAGTTCATGTAACTTTGACTTAATATTGAGATTATTTTAGAGGCTACGCAACGAATTTCATAAATGTCTTAAATTTAAACCAAAAATAATAAAACATTGGTAAAAAATGTATACTAAACATGCTTTTGGATCAAATAATTAAATTTAAGACTTTTTTTTTAAGTAGAGATGTGATTTAATAATTAACACTGCCAATTACATAACTTATGACCTTACCATTAGAAAATAGGTTTTAAAATAGTTATTATTAATTGACAATTGTATAATTGTTATTATTTACTGTAAATATAGGTAGGATTTATTGTAATATATGTAATTAAATATTTGAAACAAATTATGTATTTTATTTTTAATCTCTCATTTCGAGACAATAATTTTCGATAAGAGAAAATGGGAAATATACTTCAAGCTGACATGAAACGCTTTACGTTATATTTTGAAAACTACTGAAATAATTATGACAAAACTTACACTATGAAATCTAAATATATGAGAGGAAAGAGTGACTGACTGACTGATCTATCAACGCACAGCCTAAACCACTGGACGGATTGCGTTGAAATTTGGAACACAGATAGGTTTTATGACGTAGACCTCCGCTAGGAAAGGATTTAGCAACGCGCGCAAAGCCGCGAGCGTAAGCTAGTAACAAATAAAAGCAAATGTACCAGCAGATTGCTACGCCAAACGAAGTGCTATACCCAGTCTTATAAAAAAAATTAGCGGCACTTCACTGCGACTTTCACCCTGAGGGCCTATTGGCTATCGCCAAACGACATTGTAAAACACTAGAATCCATAAACAAAATTGCATACATTACTTGCTTAAACCTCCTCATTAATAGGAGCACAATAACAAACGCAGCAATGTACATTGAAGTTGTCATCAATCGTAGTGGGTGAGATTAATTAGCCAATAGGGGCTCCCTGATATATTAATAATAATAATAAATATTTCAGGACAATTCACACAGCGCCACCTAACCCCAAACTAAGCAACTTAATGCTTGTATTATGGTGATTAGGATAACGGATATAATACTTATATACTTTTTCTTTTGTAAATATATACTTATAACCATAAACAAATACCTGTGGATCACACAATAAATATTTGCCTCGTGCGGGAATCGAACCCGCAACCTTCTGCGTTGCAAGCGGGTATTAGCCCACCGCACCACAGAGGTCGTCATTATTTCGTATTAGTTGTTGAGTCTCATGTATTTTATGTTATACTAGCTGCGCCCAGCGGTTTTACCCGCTGTACTGTAACCTATATGTTATTCCAGGGTCTAAGCTATCTCTACACCAAATTACAGCTCAATTGGTCCAGCCGTAAAGACGTGAAGAAGTAACAAACATACAAACTCACAAACATTCGCGTTTATAATAATTAGGTTTTATACTCCAACAGAACAGGTTACCCTACTTACACTGTCAGAGTCAAATCACAATTTAAAGGTTGTGTGGCGAACCTATTTGGTCGCTGAGATTCCTACAGGGCCTGCAACATGACCTAACGACTACCTCCTACATATCTCATAGGAAACAGCCGGGACCCACAGTTTTACGTGCCTACCGGAACACGGTAGCGTCCAGGTGAAAAGTTTTTGCCACACTGAGATTTGAACCCAGGGCCTCCGGATCACCAGCTGGACGTAATACCACTGGGCCACGGACGCTACTTTTATAATATTAGTATGACCAGTACTTATCTCGGGATAAAAAAATAGAGATTGTTCATGTCTTGGAAAAGTCCAAAGTTCATCTTAATCTGTCCAAGGTTAATTTTCATCAAAATACAATTATTTCAATACTTAAATTATAATTTTTAATAGAGACAAACACACATTAGCATTTATATTAGTATGGATTTTTTAAAGTAATCTAACCTTTCAGTAATCAAATGTAACAATTTCTAATATTACATCATGGCGCAACTTCAAATAACTAATTACAGTAATAAACATATTAACTGTGTAACAAGCTTAATTAGATTAACTATACAAATATAATTAATAAACATAATTATTTTGGTAGATGATGCTGAAAATATTATCATCTTGTCACATGGTTAGCTTGCGCCAATGGCAAATAGAGAGGTACCCCCTTTTTACAACCCTTTATTTACTTTTACCTGTCTCTTTGCCTGTCTGTCTGCAAGCAAGTTAAATTTGATCCACTTCCCGGTTTCTGATTGAGCTGATACATCGGATTACAATGCAATAAGATTATGACATGGAGCTGATCTGATGACGGACCTGGAAGGTGGCCATAGGAAACCCGTTATTAAACGACGCAACCGAGTTTGGGCTCGTTTTATTTGTCTTTACGAGTACTTTGGTGATATATTATGGTAATCCATATCCATACATATAATAAGAATGGAAATTTCTCCCCATTCATTGTGATCCTTTACTAAGGTGAACTGTGAAAATACGCATATGAACAAAACGACGCGAAAAAGTCGCTTGCGCGATCTAATTCGTAAAACATTTTGTCAATTTTTCCTAGGGAAACGTAAAATAAAATAATAAAATAAATAATAATCATTTATATCGGACACATCGCCCCTAATTTACATCAAAAATTCGAAATAAAAGTAATAGAATATAAAGTAAATTCAATTCAAAAAAAAATAGTGCCAAAAACGCTACAGACGCCATCTATCGATGTGGCTGTAAACTTGTGGTTGACCTTTAGTTTAATTTGGGCTAAATTTGTAAATAGTTTGTGTCACTGGTGTGGTTAAACAACACCACCGATTTGAATAAAATTTTCACTAATACGTTGCAGTTTTCTCTACTTGAAACTTAGTGTTGGTTTTAGTCAAATCGGTTCATAAATAAAAGAGTTATATCAATCTAAAGATTCGCATATAAAATGCTAATAAACAAGAATGGAAGTCATAGGAACCGCGTAATCAAAAGACAAAACCTCATCGAGTTTGGGCTCATTTGATTCGTCTTGACGAGTACTTCAATACTATATAGTAACCAGGATCTAATGATGGAGCTAGAAGGTGACCATAGGAACTCCGTGATTAAAAGACAAAACCCCATCGAGTTTGGGCTCATTTGATTCGTCTTGACGAGTACTTTGATGCTATATAGTAAACAAGGTCTGATGATGCACGACGAACGTAAATATAGTAATAGGGTAAATATAGTACATTTTGCACCTTATTTTTAATTTCTAAACCATGTAAAATCATCAGTTAACAAATTAAAATTCATTTAAATTAGTAAATGTAACTTATTTCCAGCGCCAGCGGAAAATAATGGAACTAATCTAATGTGCGCATGACGCGTCTAAATATCAGTAAAAAGTATCTTTTTGCTGCTTATTTTTAATTTCTAAAACATGTTAAATCAACTGAAGATAAATAGAAATTCATTTAAAATTCATTATTTTTCATACAAAGTAGCGCCACTGAAAATAATGGAACTATAATGTCTTAGGAAATCTCTTAGATAAAATCGTTCGTATTTTTCTCTACAATTAACCTGGTATTGGTTTTATTTAAATCGGTTCATTAATAAAAAAAATATATCAATCTAAAGATTCACATATAAAATGCTGAAAAATAACCGATCGTTTGAATAGGGTTGATGCGTGTTTTAAGTAGTGTTTATTATTAAGTACCGTGTAGAATAGAACACAAGCATAATTAAATTATTATTATAATAAATAATGATGCAAAAATAAATGTAGTTTGAAAATAAAAGTTTGTATTTTCGCGCTTTATTTGAATGTTTTTTTTTTTTTATTAATTTATTCTGACCATGGATACAAGTCCTTCAGTCGAAATCTTTATAATTTTAAGTTCATTGTTTATTCGATAAAGAGTGGGCGTTTATCGAATCACATCGATTCATTTTGTGACGATTCTTGAAAATAGCAGACTGACTGTTGAACTTTTTTCCATTCTTCGACAGTAAATCACATTCACAAACACTCAACATTTATTAAACCCACTATTAATACGCGTTTAGCACTTATTGCAAAATTATTATCCAAGAAAGCAAAAAATTTCATCCGCTTTCCAAAAGCGCGGCAAAATGAATCTTTATTTGAATGTATTGCTTTAGTGTTGCCAGATCATAGCGCTTTTTTGCTTTTTTTTTATCCGCGGCATTTAGCGGAACTAAATTTAATTTATTCGATTATAATAATAACTGTATATGGGTCGTTCTACTTTTTTATCGACAATCTGACCGGCAAATTTTTATATTTGATAAAAAAATAAACTTGTGATTTATTTAGTGAAATGTGATGTAAATTATTGCCTCATTATTGTAGATTACAAAAACATATAATGCAGCCAAGTATTACATGTAATTTTCGTTTTATTTCAAATTTCGTAGGAATGGTATGAAAAAAATAACACCTCAGTCACAAAAGTATTTATTTTTTTTAATGTCTCATTTTAAATCAGAACTTCAGTTTCGTATTACTTTCTTATCAAGAATATAAACATTTACTATTATCTAGCTCCGTTGGACGGAATTTTTTAAATAATTTTTTTTTTTAATTATCCAATACCACTCTGTCACATTTTTGGTTCATAAGACATGAAACTTTTAAATATTATGAAAGTCGCCCAATAAAGTCGCTTGAAAATCTAGTGAACACCTTTATTATTTAGCATAATAATACTAGACAACGTAATTTTTGTAAATACTAACAATAAAGTGGTTCATAACTCACTTTGAACTAAAATTTTAAGGGGGACAAAATAACTGTAGTGACATTTAACGTTGGGGTCTTCTTTTAGAAATGACTTATAGAGATTTCTCTTAGTATCCAACAAAATTCTTTTCTGCATCTTCCTTTTTTGATAAGTGACTGTCTCTTTTTTTCCAGCAGTGGCACGTGACACATCATCCCTGAGATAAAAATCATGAATTTTTTGTTTTAATATAGTATTTTTTGGCAAGATAGAACTATACTTTGTCACTCTCCTGATTCCAATGGTTTCTATTGCCATGGTTTTGAAGTTGAATATTTTGTCTATAAAAGCGTGATCTATCTCGTCGCACTTGTTTTCTTCCCCTGCTACTGGCAACAGACGAGGCTGGAGTCAGTGAACGAGATCTGGGACTTAATGGGGAGATGGGGTCTGAGTCTGAGACTTGAAGGAGGCGGTGTAGAAGTTGGAGTGTTAATCAAAACGTTCTGCAAAGTTTTCTGTCTTTCTTTTCTCTTTTTATTTCTAATCTGCCATTGTCTTTTTTTTATGTTCTTTTGATGTCATATCCTTAACTAACGTTTTGCAAGCATGATATCTTTCTAAATCTTTACGTTTTACTTCTGCAACAAGTTCAGGGTAAAGCTTTCTTTTTTCACGACACCGTCGCTGTCTTTCAGCCGCAGATAATGCCATTTTGTCATTTACTTGATGGTAATACCTTAAATTAACAAAATAGTTGACGATAGAATAACCAACATAAAAAAAACTAGCAATCATCTATTATGGATATTAACTAAGGCTCTAAGTTCCATACAAAAATGACCACTCCGTCACGAGTTAAATAAATAAATAATAAAATAAATAAAACTTTATTGACCTTTTTAACAATGTTTACAATATTGAACTTAAAAGTTAGCATGCAATTATAAGACTATAACATTCTTTAATCCACTTACAGGTAAAGAATTCAAATTAAGTACATTTTAACTTTAATTAGTGACGTACCAATAAATTGATTATGTAGGAGAGATAGGACTGTTGATGGCCATACTAGTATCAAAACTGTGTTACAGCCATCAACGCCCCCCGTTTGGATAACAATCCATTATGAATAAGGTACATTATTATAATATTAGTCTTAATTGTCATAGGACCACTTTGATTTATTATGGTTGAGTAAATTAATTTATCTTTTTACATTTCATAAAAAGGATAAGGATACGAAATATCGATTTTATGATTTACCAGATTACAGGCGACATTATATAAGTTAACATGACGTTCACATTAATCTATTAAGTAGATACACATTGATTAGGTATATTGGGATAACGCGCATTCCAAGATTGATTTTATGTGAGTGTGCGCGCGCGCGCGTGTGTGTGTGTGTGTGTGTGTGTGTGTGTGTGTGTGTGTGTGTGTGTGTGTGTGTGTGTGTGTGTGTGTGTGTGTGTATGCGTGTGCGTGTGTGTGTGTGTTGTATGTGTGTGTATGCGTGTGCGTGTGTGTGTGTGTGTTGTGTGTGTGTGTGTGTGTGTTCGCGTGTGTGTTTTTATATGGGTATGGATAGTAATAGTTTTTCTGTCTCTTGATAGTCTAAGTTACGTAACCAATCAGAGACACTGTTTTTTACTTTATTTGAGGTGAAAGAGATAATATCTAATTCTTTGTTAGCCTTGTTGTACAGGCGTGTACTAAGGACATTGAAGTGCCTACCGGCAAGACAAGTACGATAGGGGACATGCGGGAGAACTGGTTTATAAGTCCTTCTGCTGATGCTTATTTGAGAGGAGTCACTATTATTATCATAAGGAGTGAGCCGGTGTTTGCGTAAAATCGAACGCAAGATATATAATTGTCTAACAGTTAGAACTTCTATAGACTGATAGAGATCTGTGGTCGGGTATCTTATATGTTTTTTAAGCATAACCTTTAAGATCGCTCTTTGACCACGTTCCAGAGGGAGTAATATTGTCTTACAGGCCCCGCCCCATATTGTTACGCAATATGTTAATATGGATTGTGCAAGGGAGTAATATACTATCTTGAGCGTCTCCTTGTCCGCTGAAGATCTGATCGTTTTAAAAATATAGACCAATCGCCTCGCTCGAGTAGCCAAGGCATCTATTTGCGCTCGCCAAGTGAGGCAACTATCTATATAGACCCCTAGGTATTTAACTTTATCAGCACATTGAAGAGGAGCACACTGGCACATAACATCGGATTTACATGTGTGCGCTATAATTGAGAAGGAATTTTCCTTCGGTTTAGACTGGATGTTAGTCGTGAAGGGAACGAAAAAGGTTTTTCCTACATTCAAGGTGAGAAGATTATGTGTCAACCATTCACTGACTATTTTTAAAGCGAATTCGCTATTCTTCTTCACTTCAAGCCAATTCTGACCGTTAATGATAAGTGCCGTATCATCCGCGTAAGCAAAGATTTCACAATATGGGATATTTAACTGAATTAAGTCGTTTACGTATATTGTAAAGAGGCTGGGGCCTAAAATGCTGCCCTGAGGGACTCCAAAATTCAGGGGCAGCTCATCGCTGATATGACTATCTATTTTTACACTTTGGGACCTATCAGAAAGATAATTTTGAAAGATATCCAAAGCAGCACCACGAATTCCAAGTCTTTCCATCTTTAGGAGAAGTATTGGGATACTGACAGTATCGAAGGCTTTTTTCAAGTCAACGAATATGCCTACACTTTTCTGTCTCTTATCGAGGTGGTCTACAACGGTGTTGGTAAGTTCCATGATGGCATCTTCAGTGGAGACTCCCTTACGAAATCCATACTGTCTTGGAGAGATTATGTTGAATTTTTCAAGGTAGCTATTTAATCTTACATTCAAAAGTTTTTCAAAAATTTTAGATAGGGAATTCAAAATCGAAATTGGCCTGTAGTCACTAACTGAATATTTATTTCCACCCTTGAAAATTGGCAAAATTTGAGCTTTTTTCAAAGCGCTAGGAAACACACCCGTGCTGAGGCATAGATTAAAAGTGTGCGTTAAAGATGGGACTAATGCATGTCGAGCATCCTGTAGAACTCTTATAGGTATACCATCCCAACCTGTGGCGCAATCTCTTCTCAAAGACATAATTACATTTTCAATTTCGGTGCAATCCGTGTCAAATAATGCTATAGTGTGATTGACATTTGGAAAATTTGGGAAATTAGGCATAGTATCTGAGTGGACATCATTTATAATTTTATTGGCAAGTTCTTGCCCTATGTTGGCGTAGTAGTTATTTACGTCATTTACTGATTCCTTGGGAGTTTTATCGGTATTAATCAAGATAGACGTATTTAAACTGGTTTTTTTTATGTTAGCCAATTTTTTAACTACTTTCCAAGTCTCTTTAGCATTACCTTTGGCATTTCTAAACTCTTTCCTTTCAAAATCTCGTCTTATTCTTTTTAATAAATTGTTGCAAAAATTTTTGTAGCGTGTATAAGTTACCTTAGCAATAGAATTTTCTGGGTCTGATTTATGTTTGTGATGTAGCTTATCCCTATTTCTTATACATCTCAGAAGGCCTGGTGTAATCCATGGTTTAAGAGTAACTTTTCTTTTAGGAATTTTTATTGTTATAGTGTTGTTTAGTATTATGGAAGAAATTGTTTTTATAAGGAAATCCATAGCTATATTAGCATCAGTCATTTCAAAAATACAAGTGAAATTATAAAGTTTGAGCTGCTGCAATACCTGTGGGAAATTAGTTCGTGATAAATTATTATTTATAGGTTTGTTATAACTACCTTTTAATTCTGTACAAAAAAGCACCGGGGCATGATCAGTAACGTAGCTATCTAATACCATAGTAGTAGCTGTGTTGGGAGTGCGCAGTATGACATGGTCCAAGCAACTGGCATTACGAGTTGGATATAGATGAGCCGGCAGCATACCGTGAGCGGCAGTTACTGTAAGGTAGTCGCTTGAGTTATGATCGTTATTATAAGGCATTATGTTAATGTTTAAATCTCCTATAATAGCAACCGTACGGTAGGTAGATAGGGTATTTAAAAGAGCATTTAAACTATCCAAGAAACTCAGAGTATTTCCAATAGAAGGAGATCTGTATATGGCAATTATTGCTATTGAATTTTTTTGTGTTAATAAAAGGCAGCTAGCATCTGAGAGATGTTTTTTCGTTACGGTGCATTCAAAGGTCGATTTTACATATATTACCACACCGTCATTTTGATTGTTATATCCTGATTTATAAGTAGCATAATTATCTAAGGTCGGTGTATTAAGAGATTTGCTTAACCAACATTCTGTTAAAATAATTATATCGCAGCAGAAATGAAGCCTAGCTAAAAGAAGCGTCAATTCATGAATATTTTTTCCAATGCTACGAATATTTAAATGAAGAGTCTTTAGGGTGTTATTATAATGAAATAGGCTGATGTCACATAACATTTGCTTGCATTGTTCCGGTGAACAGCAAAAAGAATTAGAGACCTTTATCGAATCTATTTCATTAATTATATTGTTTGTACTATTCATTGTGCAAATACAAATAATACAACCCGGGACAAAAATATTAGCTTATGTAAAATCATTAATTAAGATCGACAGGTATTCGAGGTCCGGTTGATGAGTCACATGTTTGTCTAAGGTCGTAACTAGGTTTCATCCCTACAAAAAACAGTGCAAGTGACATTCTCGTGGCAACAAGTCGCGTCTCTGTTCGAAAAACTATTTTTGATTTAAAAAGTTTACTGTGTCGCAAAAATATGTAACGTTGATTTAATGTTGTGTATAAGTTTAAGGAGGTGTATTGTGATGTGTTTGCGCATATATCCTTACAGGTTAAATAAAAAATATGATACAAATATAGAATTATAATCCAAACATGCAATAAACGGCTAATCCAAACATGCAGCATCAATCTAAAATAAGGTGCAGTGAGTCAGTTCACAGTGGATGCTATAGAATCGAGTTTTTCAAGATCTTTTTCGCTGTTGACGCGGATAGCAGGTGAGTTTTCTTTTTTTCTAAGATATAGCTTCCCATGAGCTACCCAGCAAAAAGCATATCTGTGTATTTTTGCATGTTCCCGGGCCAGAAAGTGTAATCTTTTCATTTTTGTTGTGAGAACTTCCGATATATAAATCGGCATTTGTGGGCAATCTAACTGCAATAAAGTTGTACTCATTCGATTGTTCGGAGATCGCTTGTTAAATTTTTTTGCCGCGTCAATGAATTTTTCTTTTGTAATGACGCTGTTGAACTCAGCGATTATAGGCCTACAAAGTCCAGGCTTAGCACTTGCCCTGTACACATCTCTTATGTCAGAAGTCCGTAGATCCATAGCAAAGGCCTTTCCTGCTCTTAGGATGAGTTCCGTGAGGTACTCTTTAGAGTCTGGCTTATTTCCCAGCGACGGAACATTTCTTATTTCGATGTTTGACATTTTGGATCTTTGTTCCATATGTTCAATTTTTGCCTCTAACGATTGAATATAAGCCCGATTATCCGTATAATCTTTTTGAAGTCCATCGAGTTTAGATTTTAGGTCCTCGTATTGGGCTGAAATAAATTCAAAAGAGCTTCTAAATTGACTGTTATTTTCTTTGAACTCGTCAACGATTTTTTGTAGGTCCCGGAATTTTTGATCTTGTTTTGACTGCCAGTTTTAGAACATTTGTCGCATCTCACTCATGAATGTTGTGACATCATCGTCGAATCTCCTTTTACCGCGATTTTTAATTAGTAACCACCCCGTCACACATTTTTGTGACAAGGGTGCTACGTGACAGAGGTGTAAAATAGTAGTGTTCGAGATATTCAGCATTTTCCTAATTATCATTTACGCATAAAACTGGTAATATATGAAATATTTATCATAAAAAAATCAAATAATATTAAAACCATCAAATTAGAATAACATTTGGAAGTCATAACTTACGTGACAGAGAGGTCGCTAAATAAACACACGCACCTTCTTTTACTGTTTGCGAGCGACTGAATGGTATTGCCGGGGCATGGGAACGTATAGCGCGAGCGCGGGGTGGAGGGGGACTATTCTCGAACCTAGTAACCAAGGTCAAAGATTCTAACGCACACTATTTTGTACCATAAAATGAGTGACAGAAGGTAGCAACTAAAATCATATTATACATCGGGAGACAGCCAATAAAATATTTTTTTATTTAATAATATAAACATTAAAAATTATTTCTTCTTATTAATGTAATAAAAAAGGTTAAGTTGTTCAGTAAATGTTCTTGGATAGAAACTTTCAATGCGATTTTTTTTTACAAGAGCAGTTTGTTTACTTTACTAGTCATAGAGGGACACACTTTATTTGTATGTATAACACCTCCGTCACGCTTTTTGTATACTATGTCACACTGATTTTGTAAAAAATAATTATGAATAAAATCTAGTTTTGAGGATATTAAAATTATTGCATTGTCAAGTGTATTTTTATATACAAAAATTAAGTAATTTAGTATTTATGAGCAAAATATTTTTTTTTTGCGGAGAAGACAAGTCATTGTCGATAAAAAAGAAGAACGACCCATATCCTAAATAATTTTTCTTTGTAAGATTAAAAAATAACTACGTATTTAATTATTAAGAAATTAACTATTATTATGTGAAATTACGAGGACTCAAAATCTAAATGTCGCCACTGAATCACAAAATTATCCGTTACACAAAACGGCCGCCGTTTGCAAGCGCAAAATGTTTATAAATACGCTTAAGGAGAAATTTTAATTATTTAGCCATTATATAAAAAGCCGCATTATCTTATTGTCGATTCAATTGGCCGCTTGCAACCCGCCGCGGCTCATTGCAAATATTTAGTTCAATTTCTAACAACAAAACTTCATAACAACAAAAATGGCGTCGACAGCTAATTCTGTCATACAAAAACAAAACTTTAAAAACAGTGAAAATTCGGACATTTTGGAAAAAAAATGTGATTTATAAAAAGTTTTATTTCCAATTATTATTTATTGTAATGATTAATAAACGAGAGCAATGAAAAAGTGAAAGTATTTGGAGGTTATTCTACACGTGAAAACGCTAGGGTGTCTATGGAAATTGGTATACGGCGAACGTCTGCAGAATATTATTATACCTTCATCGGTTCCAAGGGCGGATCCAGGATTTGGTCCTGGGGGGGGGGCAAGGTGCAGACGGGCATATTATAATTTTTACTACGAAAAGTGTGTGTTTAGCTTGCTCTGAACAGTTAGAAAGTTCAAATACCCTTAATAATAATTACGCGAGCAGCGTGTTGCGAGCGCCGAGAAAAAAAATAAAATCTTAACCAGGGCCATCTTAAGGGGGGGGGCCTTAAATCTACCTATGATTGGTTCTGTGGCTATAATGTAAATTGAGCACTTTTAGTGACTGATTTTTTAAATGTAAATTTGTATTATTGTAAAACACTCGGCCAATCATGATGACCGATGGTAATTGAGTTTAGGGAATTGCAACATCAGTTGGTTAGGTTAGGTTCGAACAGTGACCGCAATGCGCGAGCCGAGCGAGCGAAGCGAACGTGCCGCGGGAGCGGCCGGCGATGCGCCGGATAAGACTTTTTCACATTATTATTTTTTAATTCTCTTTATTTTTTTGTTATTTTAATGCATCTATACCTTATATGATAAAAATGTAATAAGACATTTATTCAATAAGTTTCAATAATATTAAGTCATTAAATAAGTACTTGATTACTGATATAAAGTCTTGACAATCAGTCTGAGGTGTATTTCTACACATTTCACGCATGAAAATCGAATTGTTGCCTGGGGTAGCGAAGCAAAACTGCATTGAAAAACCCTGCACCATATTCTTCGCTACTCACAGCGGGAGCGAATATCGGTTTAGTCATCCATCATGTCTAAATGGGTGCACCAAATTAATTATAAATTGATTGACGCGTTACGAAGTGCGCGCGGGTCAGCTAGTAGTAAATAAAGCCTTGTTTTTAAAAAAGTTGACAAAGGGCGGTTATTAATTCGATATGTTTCTGGGTAGCTGGAAAGCAAAAAATATTGTTGGAGCAAACAAGAAGTCAAAATCGCCGAGATTTTTTTTTTGGATGTTGTCATGCTCATGTTGAATGTTTGAACTTTGAACTAAAACAGGAGCTGGAGACGCGGCTTTAGCCACACAACTAATAACTGTGATTCGACTCTGACAGTAACCTGTTCTGTTCGATTTTATTATTTTTTATTTCCTATATAACATGAAGAAAACAATATTTTTAGATGAACTGGGCGCCTGAATGTTAATATCTAAATTAACGCCTGCCTATTACAATCTTACTAATCGCAATGTTACTCAGATTACGAAACAACATTGCGGTGCTCGTCATCCAGAGACATAAAATGAGAATTATTCTACCGCCTGAGCAGTAATGTTCTTAGTTTTTTCTGTAATTGTACTCACATATATAATAGCCAAGTTCTTTTAATCGTATTGTCTTAAACATTTTTATTTTCCATTTTTTGTTTATATTTTGTTACTGAGCTCTATGGCGAATGCTATGTACGCCTTAATTGTTATACATATAAGAACTAGCATATGTCTAAAATCCTAATTTAAATGTATAATAAATAATTATGTGTAATGTGGCTGTACTTAAATAAATAAATAAAATAAAATAAATGTGCAAATATTACTGTGCTTCGGTAGGAGGGCACTGCAGCTAGTGAAATTACTGGGCTAAAGAGTCTTAACATCTTATGCTCACATTCTTAATAATATGAGAAGAATAACAAACGCAGTAATCATGTACATTGAAGTTATCATCAATCGTACTGGGTATGAATTAGCCAATAGGCCCTCATGACGGGCTATACCTAAGTTAAGCCGGCTAAACCTCGGATGAGTGCTTCGGCGTACCCGCTGCCCCGGCATTATGGCGTCCCGCAGGAACACCCCCAGGTTTTTTAGTGGGTATCCCCACCGCTCCCATATTCGGCGTGGGAGTCCCACATACCGCCCCGCGCCTCCCCGGCGTGGGGTGATGATGCGTAATTTTTCTTGGGTAAAAAGGGTAAACCTAGGAGTAGCCGCACTTCGGAGTTTAGCTGTAAATTATGCAATGCGCGTGTAGTGAAGTTGATCACATACGACAGATGGATGATATAAAATTAGAAAATAAACATTCATGTTTCGCGTTTATAATGATGATGTCACACTAGATCATAATATTTATTACGTTGTGTGTAAGATATTTTCAATGCAAATTTTTTTACAAAGAAGTATGAAGACGAGCAAGATGCTCTCCTGATGGTAATAATAGATCGCCCTGCCCATAATCAGTATCTAGGGACAGTATGCCATCCAGATTTTCACAATGATGTTAAATTCTAGGTGCACTGCACCAACGCCTCTTTCTCGAGGGTTTAAGATGATTCTTCAGCCCAGAAATTACACTAGCTACCGTGCCATCATGCCTGTGCATAGTAATGTTTGCACACCACTTCTCAGGCGGTAGAATAACTGGCAATGTTGGGGTACCCATCTTGTCAATCTCGTGCAAGGGAAGCCTACTTCTGAAGAACTATTTTAATATTATACTATGACAACTGTCTGTAAAAAAAATGCTGAACTGAATGTGAAATATATAAGAAGTTCTGTATCCAAACTAACCAAGTTTTCATATTTTTTTTATAACGAGTATTATTTAATTCAATTGTAACTAAATTTTAAATACATTTATTATTTAAAATGCAGAAAAAAATTTTTTGATTCTTTTTATTTTTTAAAATTTTGTATATATTCAGTGTAAAAGCAGCATTATAATGATCATGTTACTATAATTATATTATTATTTGTGTACAAATTGTAAAGATAAATCTTGCCACCATCAGCAACGTACTATTTAGATTACCACTATAATTGCTAGGATTATAACTGAGTATTTATAATAATGAAAATATGACTTTGTAAGCAGTCAGCTGTTCGAAGACGGAAGCAAAAAACTTATTGTAAATTAATAAATAAATAATTATATGGGTAAGAATATCCAACTTATTTTTGGAACGAAGTTCCTTATCGCGCGTTGTAAAAGGGTGCTAGACGCAAAAAAATCTTACGAAAAGTTGTCACGACACTTTTTGCTATAGTAAGCTATTGTAAGCTGTGCGGCGTGCGCATGTTTCTCTCTCTCTCTCTCTCTCTCTCTCTGATATTTTCATTATTCGAACTTCGTTCCATCCGGGTGTCCCTTGACACCTCTCAAGTTTTTTTTATTCAATATAGGTTAGCCTTTGAATACGATCTAGCTCTCGTAGGTAGCGCTGGTGCAGTGCACCTAGAATTTCACATCATTGTGAAATCTTAGGTAGCACTGTACTGATTATGGGCAGCGTTATCTCTTAACATCAGGAGAGCGTCTTGCTCGTCTTCGTACTTAACCATTTGACCTGAAACTGCCACGTATAGGTTGACCACACAACCTTTATAATTTATATTGCGATTTGACTCTGACAGTGAAGTTTAAGATGACCTGTTCTGTTGGAGTATAAAACGCAATTATTTGGCTATTTATTATACATTATGTATTATGTATATCTGAAAGGCCCTAAAAAGGAAAAATTCTCAAGATTGTTCGACATTAACGTAAACCTAGATCCATAATTTATGTCGATTGACACTTTTTATCATCTAGATTCTAGATCATCTAAGTGTCTATTTACCGTTTAAGGTCAGCAGAACAAATTGGAGAAAAAGGCGTTGTTTTATTTAGTCCATATTTTCAAGTTACGGGAAAAGGTTGGAATTAAAAATGGCTGCGAATAAAATAAAAATATCGGAGTGCTTGATACAGTGTATTGCTACTTTATGTGGTAAGTTTTTTTATTTATTTTTATGAATATCTCTCTCAGGACTCTTCTGGACTTTTTTTAAGATACCAGGAGCGCAGGAGTTTGGAGGATGTTCATTTCTGGCATAGATTAAAATACTCATATTTCTAATCAAACTCCAATCAACGTCTTACTAATTTCTGATGCCCTTGTACTTGAAATAGATAGCAGTTAGGATAATTAACTAGAATTATTCGATTTTATGAATTAAGGTTGAATCCAAAAATTATTTATATCATTCTCATAAAGAACTTTGATGATTGTTACTTTTATCTTAATTAATTCATTATGATCTATAATTTAAGCAGGATGTGCTTTGTGAATAGGAGACAAGATCAGAAATTTACAGAAGTGTGTCTGAATGGGGAAAGTATTAAAATAGAACTGAATAATTGTAAAATTTTGTGACTATGTCGCAAATTTGTAGCCTATTTTTAACATGCATTTAGATTGTTTCAAGTACTAAGTAACATTGTTTTTTCAGTGTCCTTCCTAGGCATCCAGTCAGGGATCGTAGCTTGCTGGCCGTCCTACAACACGGCTCTCTTCAAGTCCAATGCGACCATTTTATCAAGACCCATGACTACTGCCGACTTGTCACTATTAGGCAGTCTATCTAATGTTGGTGGGTTTCTCGTCAGTCCATTCTGTGGATACGCGTTTAATAAGTATGGAAGGAAGTATGCTACGGTGCTCTTTGGATTACCTTATGTGGTGAGTGGAAATTTCTCTTTATTTATTTATTTATTATTAAGGGCCGCCGACAAAAAAACACCTTAAACTCTAGTGACAATAACATTGTTTGTACAAAACACCTAGGTGTTTTCTCAATTAGGGGAGGCCACTCAGCATTTGCGATTGGAAAACATGTCGACCTTAAAATTTAATTTTAATTTTAAAAATAAAAGATAATGAATGTTATGGGAAATAAAACTATGGATAAAAATAATGTAAACAAGTGAATTAAATTAAAAATTTAAAAAACCCCCAACCCAATACGTTATTCACCATTTTTTTTATGGCGGCCATCTTGGATTGATGGCCATCTTTGATGATTAACTGAGTAATTAATATTTTGTATGTCTTCATCTAGTATTAGGAATGAATATTCATTAAACTACCCAAATAATATTAAAATGACAACTTTTGGATGTTCATTTAGTGCTATAGTATAATAACAATGTTTAGGACCTACTTATAAACATGAATGAATGAAAGTATATGTTAAGGGGTAGAGACTAGCCCTCACGACACAGGGTATCCTATGTGGGGACTAGTGGACTTCAAACATGTACGTACTTTAATCTTATAAAATAAATTATTAATTTAGTTTTAGAATTTGATGGGGTGTGGGGGGTGTGTCATTGCACCCATTATTATAATAGGTATTTTTAGAAGATAGAACAAACTAAATAAGTAGCGATAAGTTTGTACATTTCATAAAATTAGAAGCATGATTAAAACGTGTATTTTATTTAGGTCTTGTTCTCGCCCTTGACTCTGGTCTACTCAACTTCTTGAGGAAAAGGTATAGTCATAAGTTTATAAAAACGCGGAGTGATGCGGTTTTTTCGACTCAGAATATTCATTGAAAAAGGTTGAGTACAGCGGAGTCGAAAACGAGGACACGATTAAAAATACTGGAGTAATTCATAGCTTTTGCTGCCTAGACATTAAAATTTTAGAAAAACTTTTGTTATATATGAAAGTGTAAGATCGTTATATTTCAAACAATATATTATGTATGTATTTAGGTACCTACCTAATATAAAAATGCAACAGCGCCTACCGAAAATGCTTCCGCAACTATATGTATGACGTGCTATGCGAATTTAATATAATGCACAGTTTATCTATCATAAACTACGAAAAATAAATCCCTAGTACGTTGATCATAAAATGTAAATTCAAGCATTACAAACATTATCACAAAAATATAAAAATGCACTAACTTTTACTAAACTTTCAGAGCGTTTTGGGAATAAATAGAACGACATACTCATTTAGGCAACCCGACTAAATTAAAAAAAAAAACATGTTTCGGAAGTCACGTAAAACTGTGTGTCCCGCCTGTTTCCTATAAGGTATGTAAGAGGCAGTCGTCAGGTCATGTTGCAGGCCCTGTAGTAATCTCGACGACCTGAAACTGCAACATATAGGTTGCCCACACAGCCTATAATAATTCTAATAGTGTAAGTAGGATAACCTGTTCTGTTGGAGTATAAACCTCCCAATTAATATTATTTAAGAATCGTTCATCACATCTTATCATCTATTCCAGATGTGCTGGACAATAATATCATTCAGCACCAACATCTACATGATCCTCCTCGCCATGGCCCTCGTCGGTATTGGGGTCGCCGGACAGAACGTCTCCATCATCTTCATATCAGAAATAGCCCATGACTCCATCCGAGGGGGTCTGTCTGCTTGCTCCAACTCGGGCTTCTTCCTTGGCCTCCTCATCTCGAATACCATGGCCTCATACATGAGCTATACCCAAGTTGTGTATACGTTTTTGACGCTATCTGTCTTGGGAGTAGTTGTGCTGCTTCTGTTGAAAGAATCTCCCGTTTATTTGGTTATGATGGGGAAGGAGAAGGTAAGTTGGTTTTCCATATCACCCATATTTTACTTCCTTTCCTCAACTCACTTCACTTCACACAAATATTATAAATGCGAAAGTTTGTGAGTGTGTGTGTTTGTTACTTTACGCCTAAATGGAAAGATTGAGCTGAATTTGGTATAGAGATAGCTTAGACCCTGGAATAACACATAGGCGTACAGCGGGACGTGTTCTAGAGTAGAGACCGCGTCTCGACAAACGTAGTGTAGGGCGTCCTTGGGCGAGATGGGGTGATGATATCCAGAGGGTCGCTGGGAGTGGTTGGAGGAGAAAGACGGAGGAGCGAGTTGAGTGGCGTGCCATGGGGGAGGCCTATGTCCAGCAGTGGACGAACATAGGCTGATGATGATGATGATAATGATGTACAGCGGGTAAAACCACCCAGCGACTAGTGATTTTATAAATGTGCAAGCATTACTGTGCTTCGGTAGGAGGGCACTGTAGCTAGTGTAATTACTAGGCTATAGCGTCTTATTAAATTAAATTAAATTAAATTAAATTGTCATTTATTTCAGTCATACAACCATAAATCTAATCTTACATTTTCACTTATATACTTATAATAATTAATTAAATATAAATGAGCAATAATAAATACAAACACAAATGAGCAATAATAAATTAAAAATAAAAATTGATAATACTAAATACAACATCGAAAATTTTAATAATTGTTCATAATTAAAATAATTCTTAAATCAATGAATAATAAAATATAAATAACAAAATTACTATAATATATTCTACGAGTACCTATTATCTTCTTGCCCAGTCAAAATACTCATCCATCTGCCTTGTATAGGACAATCAAATCTAGCAACAATCATCCTCAGGAGACCATTGTTACTGCCACATGTACGTTGGCGGAGGGAAGCAACCTTTTTGCGGAGTAAAGCATGGAAGCCATCAATTCGTGCTTCCGCAAACATTCCCGACGCACTGCAGTACCGTGGCAGTCCCATCAGCATCCTGAAGATGTTGTTATACTGAACACGAAGAGTATTGGCCGCTCGTTTTGTATGCCGCACCCACAGACTGCTCGAGTAAAAGGACTGGCAGTAAGCCTTAAAGAGAGTTCTTTTTACATCTCTAGAACATCGAGCAAATCTGCGAGCCAGCATATTGCCGCGGACCGCCAATACCCTTCGCTCTCTCTCGATGTCTGCATCATCCTTGAGCTCGTCTGTCACAATATGTCCCAAATATCTGAAACTGCTGACAATGTTCAGAGGCGTGCCATTAAGCATAATCGACGGAACACGTTCAGGCCTAACTCTACCACTCTTGAAAATTAGTACTTCACTTTTCTTTGTGTTATACCTTAGTCCATGTTTCGCCGCATATGCTTCACAAATATAGAGAAGCTTACGAATCGAACCCACCGACGGACCCAGCAGTACCATATCATCGGCATAACTGATGTTATTTACACTCACGCGATCTATGATGCAACCTGTATGAGTACTGCTGAGCTCGCCGATGAGTTCGTCAACATACATGTTGAACAGCAAAGGAGAAGTTATCCCCCCCTGCCGCACGCCACACTCCATGCCATATGCCTCGGAAAAGGCTCCCGCCCATTTGACCAAGTTTATTTGCGACCTATACCAATACCGTAACAAGTCTATGACCTCCCTCGGTATTCCTTGTGCCTCTGGCTTGCCCCAGAGCTTATCATACACTACTGTATCAAATGCGCGGGACAGGTCTAGGAAGCATGCATAGACTGGCGTACCCCTGTCGGTGTAATACCGGACAGCCTGCTTAAGACATAGTATCGCGCTCTCCGTAGAGAGCCCAGCCCTAAAACCAAACTGAGCATCGTGTAACTTGACGTGTCGCATAAGAATGTTATTAAGCAGGCTGTCAAGTACTTTGGCCAGCACTGTCGCCAGTGAAATAGGCCGATAGTTATTCTTATCAGAGACATCCCCCGTTTTGCACTTTATAATAGGCACAACTATGGTCTCAGTAAGTTTACCGGGTAGGTATCTATGACACAGGCACAAATTATAAAACATGGAGAGGACTCGCGGCATGTGTACTCCCGCGCATTTGAGGTGCTCAATGCTGAGACTGTCATGGCCAGGAGATTTACCTCTCTGCTTATGCCTCAGTTTAGTCTAGTAAGAAGTGATGCACTAGCTTAAATGATTCGTAACATCTGATGACTCTTGAGTAAGAAGTGTTGGTGCAGTGCACCTAGAATTTCATAATGGTGTGAAATCCTTAGTTACACTGTACTGATTATGGGCAGCGTTATTTATTTATTTATTTTAATTCAATTATACATTACACTAACAGTATGACACCAAAACGCATAATGTATAAATTTGCATAGATCACAAAATATTATATACTATAACTAAGAAAATAAGAGCAATCTTTGACAAATTTTGAAAAATTATTAAAGTAAAGGTCAGATTTCTCACCTGGAGCGTCTTGTTCGTCTTCATGCTTCTTTGCATAAAAAGAAAACTAGGGAATGTATTATAAAGGTGTGGATGTGTTTTTGTTACCTATTCACGCCTAAACGCCGGGCCTTTTGCAAACATCGGTGGCAAACAAGCCACCGATGACATTAAAATGCATCTGATAAAGGTCTCATTATTTATTTTCAGGAAGCAGCAAAATCGATCTCATTTTACAAAAGACTGAATCAAACCTCCAAAGAAGTTGAGGCTGAAATCTCAAAGATCAAGCAACAGCTTGAATGTAGACCAGAAGCTCTGAAGCATGACAAAGGTATTTAGTCCATTTCTTTTCTATTTATTTTAGAAAAAGTAAGAAGGAGAATGTTACTTACACATACATTACCAATCGATAAAACCTATAAAAACTAAATCCGTATTTTAAAACATCAAATCAATCATTAGTCAATCTTTTCTCAAATTCTTTTTTACAAAATTCTAATCGTCGTTTACTTCTAGGAAAATCTCAATAACAATATTTTTTATAAACCTATGGCCAACCTAAGCATTGCAGTTTTAGGTAGCCGAGATTGCTAGGCCTGCAACATGACCTTACGACTAACTACCTCAGCCACTTTTCGAAACACAGTAGCGTGAGTCAAAAAATTTGCCACATACTAAAAATTTCCCGTCCTGGGTTTACTGGATCTGGCCACGAACGTTACAAAAGTAATATTTCTAAATCTAAAACAACAATAAATAGGCTAAGCGCTAGTCAGGCTAAGCGCAATGTAGGCTTCCATAACTCATGTTTAATATTGTCGAGAATATCTCAACCACGGTTTCGGACAATAATAATATTATTACGATGTCCTTTATCAGGAGTTCACGCCTGCAGAACCCGACGCTCCCTTCTCACTTTCTAAATCTTTTTTGAAACAATAATCTTTGTATCTTAAAATATGATCTAATAAACTAATTCAGTCCCAAAATATTCCATATACGTACACACGAGGTGTAACTAATTATTTGTATTATGTCATTTTATTAGGGCAATCACCAGATTTCGTAAAATCCCAAGTCTCATCATTAATGGCTAGTTTACATGGCTGGCGTTAACAAAATTTTTAAGGCGTCTAACGCTTCTATCTATCTATCAACTCATCTCATCTCATCTATCTATCAGCAAGCCTAATGCAGGGTATATAGGCCTCCTCATGTTCATGCCATACCTTCCGATCCTGTGCAAGTCTCATCCAGTTCCCTCCGACATATTTCACAATATCGTCTGACCATCGGTCTGGTGGTCTGCCGCGATTCTCGATATCTATGCCCCTGTCTTGGATACCATACTGTGGCAGCCTTGGTCCACCTGTTTTCATCCCGTCTTGCCAAGTGTCCTGCCCATCTCCACTTTAACCAGGCTATTTGTATACCTACGTCTTCAACCTTGGTACGACGGCGAATTTCTACGATCGACCAGGTGAATTACTAACATGGCGCGTTCCATAGCTCGTTGAGCCACTCTGAGGGGCTATTGGCTAATTCTCACCCACTACGATTAATAGCAAATTCAATGTACATTGCTGTTTTTGAAGTGAAAACTTCTTTAGCGGCGCTGAGCACTTTTTTGTATGGGTAAAAACTTTAAAACTCGCGTCAGGGTCACGTGATGCTGATCGAAAAAGCGTAAGATCGAGGGGAAGGGAGAGGAACTAGTATCTCCCACTCTTTCTACCGTGCCTGAGTGTGCTGCTCTGTTGATGGTGTAAAAGTCGTCGAAATTATGGATGGAAGTTGATTTTTCTGAGAGATAAAATTTAATGTAATATATAAATAACGATATAATATTATAAATAACAACATATAAATTGTCATATTTGTGTACGATAGCGCAATAAATAAACATTGTATTCTACCTCATAAATGATAGTACTTTTATACTTATAATTAAACACAACGTTAATATTGAAGTTTTCACTTCTGCCGGCACTCCCGGAGTGCTACCTTTTTTTTTTACTTTACTCATATTAATAAGGAGGTTTAAGCACGTAATGTACGCAATTTGTCTATGGATTCTAGTGTTTTACATGTCATTTTGCGATAGCCAATAGGCCCTCTGATCTTATAAATTTTCTCGTTGTGTCTAACGCTTATTGTCTCCTAAAAAAGGTTCTTAATATAATTGTTAGTAGTGAGTAATGAATGGGTAATGCTAATTAAGAGAAGATAATTAATTATTCGTGATCTATTGAATGAATGTCAGTAATCGTACAGTTCGAAGAAATTAATTATAATTTTTATTACATACTATTTCCTCATGAAGACCTTATGCCTTGACACTTGATTGAGATAAACTTTAGATTTACCAGATAGACTGGGGACGGACGGACAAGTATACGAGTGCTCTATGTAGTGTTTTTTTTTATTTCTATAAATTTGGTATAAATAAAAAGTTTATCCATGTACCCTATAAATATTATATAAGGTATATTACTAGTGGACTATGCATAATATAATAGTAGATTATGCATGTGTATTGTACAGTCAACTACAAAGAGATGTATCCATGTTAGGCTTACAAAATGAAGTAAATTTTCATTTGCCACAATGAACTACCCTTGGTTTGTGACATTTCTAGTAGCAATCAAACTTTATATTATCATCGATTCGTTTAATATGCAACAATGATGTATCCCACTACTTTTCCATAGAAGATACATAATAATAGCATTTAAAATGAATCGAATATAGTTTAAGATTTGGTGGATACTGAAAATGTCACGAAGTAAGGGTAAATATATAATTTATGCATACTAAAAGTTCTTTCATTTTGTAAGACTAACATGGATACATCTCTTTGTAGTTGACTGTACACAAAAACCTTTTTCTTGAATCACTCTAGCTATTAAAGAAATTTACATCAAAATCCGTTACGTAATTTAAAGATTTAAGCATACATAAGGGGACGACTTTGTTTTATTACTATTTAGTGATTATATAGGTATTTTTAAAAGCTCCCAAAAGCGGGAAAATTTGTCTATCGTATACTTGCCTAACATGTGAACCAATCTTTATTCAACATCGTCTGCTGGCAAATCTTATCACATTACTATTTTTAGACAAAGACTTCCGTTGTTTACTTTAGGCTCAAAGTCTAAGAGACACTCATTTAATTGTTTAATTCTATTTTATTGCAGATCATGAAACTACTAAAGAACTTATCACGTCTAAAGAACAAAGGGAAAATGAGGAGAAAACTAGGGAGATATCGCCATGGAAGTTTTTGAGTAAGGATCCATATTTATGTAGAAATATACTAAAATCTTTTACTAGGTTGAAATATACAAAACTAGCTTGCTATGGTGGATTCTCTCATGTGGAGAAATCTTTTCTTAACAGAGGTTTAAGACATAAGACTTGTATGTTTTTTTCATTCATTATCTAATAGACTTTGACCACGATCTCGCCTGATCTTAAGCGACGATGCGGCCGTAGATGCTAGCAGACTAAACCTAGAAGGCGGGATAAATCCCTCCCTGGCTTCACTGAACATGATGCCGGAACACGGTCACAATGACCGCTTGGCGGACACGATGCACGGCGGCGAATATGTGTTCCAAATTTCAACCCAATCCCTTCAGCAGTCTGGGCTGTGCGATAGATTACTCAGTCAATCAGCCACTCGTTCCGTTTATGTGTTTCGATTAGGTACCGACTGCCTTCTACGTATCTTATATAGGCGACGACCGGAACCCACAGTTAAAAGTGCCATCTGCGTCAAATATTTCGAGTTGAAATGATTTATTTCGGACTTTGTCATTTGCCTCAGTAAGATCTTGCATTGTGTATATGATACTACTAAATACTATATGCCTTGGTTTGATTTGAATGCCGTGCCTTAGGGGAGGCCTATGTACAGCTGCCGTGGATGAGTGCTTTGGCGTACCCGTTGCCCCGGCATTATGGCGTCCCTCAGGAACACCCCAAGGTTTTTTAGTGGGTATCCCCGCCGCGCCCATTTTCGGCGGGGGTCCCACATACCACCCCACGTCCACCAGCGTAGGGTGATGATGCGTAATGCATTTTTCCTGGGTCAAAAAAAGGCCCATGTACAGCAGTAGATGAACATCGGCTGATTATAAAAGAAAAGGTTATATTACTCTTATCGAGGTTAAAGAAACTGTGTTCTTAACTCTCATTCTCCATTCTTCCACAGAAAATTCCAAGTCATCACAGCGCGCCCTAGCAATGATCTTCATAATAGTGACCCTAGTGAGTCTAGTAGGCGCCATGCCGCTGCAAGTGTACTCTGTGCCGATCTTCATGGAGGTGGTGCCTACGCTGGACCCCAACCAATGCGCCGTCAATATGTCGGTGATGCTGTTCGCAGCCAGCGTCGTCTGTATCCTGGCTGTGGATAGGTGTGGACGGCAGGTAGTGTTTTTTTATAATATACTAGCTACGCCCTGCGGTTTTACCCGCTGTACTGCCACCCGCCCGCTGGCCGCTGTAGCCTAAGTGTTATTTCTGGGTTTGAGCTATCTCCGCGGATAAGTGCTTCGACGTACTTGCTGCCCAAGCATTATGGCTTCTTTTCAGGCACACCCCTAGGTTTTAGTGGGTATCCCCGCCGCGCCCATCTTCGGCGGGGGAGTCCCACATACCGCCCCGTGCCCCCGGCGTGGGGTGACGATGCGTAACGCATTTTTTCTGGGCAAAAAAGGTGTCTAAGCTATCCCTACACCAAATTTCAGCTCAATCTGTCTACCCGTTTGGGGGTGAAAGAATAACGAACATAAATCCCGACATATAAGCATCCATACATTCTTACAAACTTTCACGTTTGTAATATTAATAAGATTAATTATATTTATCTTTTCCAGTTCCTCCTTATCACAACGGGCACAATCTGCGGCCTCTGCATGCTCATCCTAGGTGTTCTCGTACAGTTCGACTGGGCGCCTGCGTGGAGTAAAGTGACCCTGATCTACATCTTCTGTCTGAGCTATACCACGGGTTGTGCTACCACACCTTCTGTTCTAATGGCTGAGGTGTTCTTGCCTGAGGTAAGATGGCAGTCACTTAACTAAAAATAGATGTTTCAGTTTATTTGTAACAAACATACAAAAATACAATTCTTCCTCTTTGAAGTAAGAAAGATTGATTTACCGTGCAGTTCCGGTATAGAATAGAACCGCCCCATACCCCAACCGGGTGTCGTAAGAGGCGACTAAGGGCTAAATGGCTTAGTATAATAAATAAATAATTCTTTATTATCAGACACATGGTCCATAGTTTACAAGTATGTGAGGGGAAGCTTGATAGTTGCACCATTGACAGCGAAATTAAAGAGTGGAAGATTGTCCTGGTATGCACATATTATGCGGAGGGATGAAAATCATGTGACTAAAAATTTCATGAATAGGTGATAGGTGGTAATTCGGGAAATGGGCGCCCGAAAAGGTTTGGATGTACTGTGTGAAAGAGGATATGCGTGCTAGGGGAGTGGACGCAGATATGACGGATGATAGAGCAGAATGGAGGAGAAAAACGTTTTATGCCGACCTTACCTAGTGTGGGATAAAGGCTGGCAGATGATAGAAAGATAGATTTTTATTACAGGGGGTAGATTTCCTTTACAGGAGGTAGTCTAAGTGGGTACTCCAACTGAGTGTTGTGAGATGGTAGAATAACAGTTCCAGTTATTCTTATTAACGTTTATTTCTATTTAATCATCTCACCCATTTGTATTTTATTTTTTAATGTTTTCTTATTTTTATTGTTTCCCAGGTAAGAAGCCTCTGCAACACGATCACCCTAACCTTCTACTGGGCAGTCAGCTTCATCGTGTTAGCCCTTTTCAACCCTTTTGTCGCTTTCATCGGCCTCGGTAACATGTTTTGTATATTTGGCGTTATGTGCTTCTGTGTAGCTATTTACAGCAAATTTTATATCCCTGAGACAAAGGGAATGCCCGTGGACGCTATACAGATGTTGTTTGTTAAAAATGTTGATGATAATAAAGTTTGATTATAAATATTTTTTGTTTTGTTAATCCAAATAATAATTATTTAAAACATGACAAAATCATGTCATTTTGCTAGTTTCTCTCTAGCTTCAAGGTAAAAAGTACCAATGTGTTCTTTTATGGTGTACTAGGGAATCAGAAACCAGACAGAGGTCACTTCTAGCCCTTTTCATCGGCCTCGTCAACATGTTACGTATATTTGGCGTAATGTGATTCTGCGTAGCAATTTACAGCATAATTAATATTTTGTTGTCTTATTAATCCGGTTCCTTATTAATTCCTATTTTTATTTAAACTTAGGGAAATGTATATAAAAAGTTAAAGACATGTTAAAGTCCAATAACATTTATTGCTAACGTTTACAATATAACTAACAATACCTAACTAAGATAAAATAAATCACAATTTTCTTACTAAAATATTATATAATGAATGTGTAAATTGGCCAGGATTTGATATTTTTTATCTGTTATTTTATGAGATTCATTTCTTTGGCCAGTCAAAATGACAAATTGAAGAAAACTACCTTTTTACAAAAATTTTTTTACATAAAACAATCAAGGGAACCATTGCATTTCTAGAAATAGTTGAATTCAATTCTTCATCCTCACGTGCTACTTTCTCGATCTGACATTTTTTTTCTCCCTTTCCCATTTAAAAAATCCAATGTGCAAACATTACTGTGCTTCGGTAGGAGGGCACTGTAACTAGTGAAATTACTGGGCTGAAGAGTCTTAACATCTTATGACTTTCAAGTAAGAAGCGTTGGCGCAGTGCACTCGGTAGCACTATCCCTACTAATTATGGGCAGCATTATCTCTTACCATCAGAAGAGCGTCTTGCTCGTCTTCTTGCTTCATTGTATAAAAAAAATGTATTTATATTTCGAAATTCGTCAAATCGTGCGAGCGAGAGAGTCGCAGATTCATAAGTAAGAGACTTAGTATCTTTACAAAATGATATTAACCTAGTTAATGGCGTTTCTTCTAATTTATTCGTCCCTAAATATACAATATCAACTATATAACTGTCTACGATCTTAAGGAAAACGATAAAAAATGGAACTACGTTTTCCACCGTACACTTCATTACAAAATATCGCAACACTAGCGACCTCACATTAAAATTATTAACATTTAATCACAGCCTAATAATACCCTGGACCAGATCATCATACACTTTCTGAGTCAAAGGAATATATTCCCCAGTTTTTTGATCTAAGAAATACATAGGATCTTTATGGATATTCAGCTTGAAACCTTCTTCCATCAATTCCTTCTTTTTCAACTTAAATGTTGCTGTCAAAGGAGTTTCTGGTAACAATCTGATGAAAAGAGGTCGAGCGTAAACTGGGAGAGACGATTTTAGACCTTTAGCAAAGGTTGTAAGGTCGACTTTCTTTTGTGGGTCTGCTATCGCTGCCATCCCTGCTTTGCCTTCCACTTTGGGTATCTGAAAATTGAATGGGTAAAATGAGACTTTTACTAGTTATGTTAGCCTGGTACTTTTTTTAGATTATAATCTGGATAAAATCAAATTACCGAAACGCCAAAAACTACAGCATCTTTCAGTCCAATCAGAGTGCTGATCACACCTTCAACTTCTGCTGTTGACACATTTTCGCCACGCCATCTGTGAAAGAGAAAAAGAGAAATGTTATGAAGCTCTTGGCAATCTCTGAACTCCTGGTACTTTTGAAAGAAATTTAAAGAACTCTATTTAATGCTGACTTAGCAAACAGTTTTTAAAGATCATTAAATAATTTTCTACATTCATCAAGTACTACACAAAAATGTATAAAATTCTTAGCGCTACGATAAATTATTTCATCCGGTTTTAATTTGCACACAAATTCTCAAAAAGTTAAAAACATAATTTCTTTCAACGCACAATGCAATTAATACTACAATCTCTTTCTTAGTCTAATGAACTCCTAGTACCTACCAAAAACCAAAAATTAAAAGAACTTGTGAGAATAAGCAGAAATTAAAATACTTTAGGTCTCACCTAAACGTATCTCCAGTCCGATCCTTAAAATAGAAGTATCCAAAGTGATCCATGACCAGGATGTCTCCAGTGTTGAAGTAGCAGTCTCCTTCCACCTTCACGTTGCGAACCATTTTCTTCTCCGAAGCTGTTTTATCGGCGTACCCAGAGAAGGTTAGGATGGCTTTCTTAGCGTCTATCTTGCCTAGAAGAAGACCTGAAACATGAAATAGGTATTGAATTCAGGTTAATAGGAATCTGTCTGAAACAATAATCGTCATTGAGAAATATTGGAGACTATCTGCCCTCAGCGGTTTTACCTGATGTACTATGTGTTATTCCAGGGTTTAAGCTATCTCTATCCCAAATTTCAGCTCAATCCGTCCATCCGTTTAGATGTCAAAGAGTATCAAACATACATCCAGACATTCATACCAACTTTCACGTTTATAATAGGTATTAGTAAGATAAAGGTCAATATAAAATAATGGAAATCCTGGCTTAGATGCGCAAGACTACGAGATTTATAATCGAGTTTTGCGTCATAAAACTTTTTAGCAAAAAAGAACCGCTAAAAAAACTGAAAAGAAAAAATAAAACAACTTTTTAAAAAATTATGCATCATGCATACACGTTGACTTGTACCTAATAAATCTCCTCCGCTTAGGTTTTCGTCGATTAAAAATATCTTACTCGTATGTAAACTCTACTTGAAGACAGCGTAACAAAGTAAAAGACATTATGTTATGACTTTCGCTTGATATCTACATATATCGTCTTGAGCTTCTTAGCCCTGCTGATTCCCTAGTTACCTGGTTCATGTGGTCCACAACCAATACACCTTCCATTACTGTCTCTGAGAATTTCTCCTGTTATCTCATCGCATCTGGAATTTAAAAATGAGAACCTTTAATAATTATAATTTATTAATATCCATAATATTATTTATAAGAAAGAAATAGAAAGTAAGAAAACATGTTTATTCGACAAAAAAACACAGAAAAACAAAAAATATAAGATAGACACACAGAAAAATAAAGTGATAATATTAAAATACTTATTTAAGTACAATTAAAATCGTAACTAAAAATAGATATCTAAGAAAAAATACACTAGAAAACAATATAATAAAAAGCAATTATTAATACATGAGGTAAATAGGAAGCTATTTCAGATCCTGTTTGCCGGTGCGTCAGTGTATCCATAGGTACTTATCCGTGTGTTGTCGAACAGGTACTCAGCCTAATTTGCTGAAATGGGACATTCAGCGCTGATTTTCAGTTATGTCGCATGCCCTTTAATTATTTCTTTTATCTATATTTTTTTTTTCAAAATAAAATCATCATTTGATGATGGCTGGGTGATTCTCAGCCATAGTACGTCCACCGCTGAACATAGGCCTCCCCTATGAACTTCTATAATATTATGTACCTGTTGGAAGCGACCTATAATTAAAATAGGAATGACATAGACTTACTTGACTAGAGTTAATGGATAAATAGAAGACACGAGTCGGCTTAGAAAGCCAATGGCACCGACTTTGGAGTCCAGGTTCACTGAAAGATAAATTTTATAGCGGTTAAAAAAGTCTTGAATATTTTTGTCCGTAATATTATTATACAGGGCTATTTTCAAAACACCTACAACCTCGCAGGATCAAGCAGCTAACATTATGATGTTACAAATTTAACAAATTTTCAAAAGTTGTTGTTTGTTGTTTATGAACAACATGTGACTTTTGAAAATTTGTTACATTTTACTTTCATGCAAAAAAGTTAAATGTAACAAATTGACAAAAGTCACATACCACATATTGTTGTTTATGGTGTAGGCTGACTGGTCCTGCGAAGTTTTAAAAATAACCCTGTATTCTGATATAGATTATTACATAAAATCCTTGTAATTTTAATAAGTAAAACGCGTGATACACAACACATTATTAATGTTGCGTAGTGGGAGTTAGTGACGTCACTTGTTCCTACATTTTTTGCTGGATAGTCATTATAGTGCATCCTCGTGTATCCTCAACTAAAAACAAAAATAAAATAATAGACTTTGTTCGCGCCACCGGGAGCGGGCAGCGCGATTCTCTTAGGACGCGGTCGTTTCTAAGAAAGAGACCAACGCTGGTCATTGCACTGTCAATTAATTTATCTAAAATTTGTAGACCTCGTCAACTATGCATTAACCTCAAGATTTGAATTTTCCTCCTAATCCTAAACCAATATGGAGCGGCCTTATCAATCTATATGGTGTTCATTAGTATTCCAGATCGTAGGCGCAGACCTTGAAATGGATCGCATCATTTTATCTAGAGGTAGTTAGTATTGTTTTGTCTATTTGTGGACGAACTTGGTTTACTAATTGTGTTAAGTGCTGTTTTAAATTTATTGAGGAGTCACGAATTTTTTTCTTCCTATTTTGTCAAAACCACTTTGTGAGACTTGTCGTACGAGAGAAACAAGGATGCCTATAAAATATATCTTTAGCGCTTCTCTCTAATTCCACACTTCCTGACTTTCCCTTAATATTTTTTCGCTTTCCAATTATTATACTCGTACTTCTGAGTAATTACAAAACTTTGTCTAAAAATTGTTTTCACCCTCTGTGGCTCCACAAAATTCTAATGTTGAATCTATCGATGAACTCCTAATCTGTGGTTCAAGTACTTTGCGTAAGATCGTCTGCTCTTTGTGAGATTTGTCGTACGAAGTAAGGTAGCCTTATATTTTTGTCTTCTCTCTCTAATCAAATGTTTTTTACTTGTCCCTAATATTTCTTCATTCTCTTTAGTAATTTATTACCGACTTACCTAAATTGCTATTCACCTCAGTAGCTCCATATAACTCTAGCACTCTGCTAAAGTCTAATCAATCAACGAACTCCTGCCTGATCTGTGGCCCTAGTAAATTGCCTAAGATCGTCTAAACTTTGTGAGACTTATCGTAAGAAGTAACTTACAATATAGCTTCTCTGCTCTAATTCCAATACTTCCCTACTTTCCCCTAATATTTTTCCTTTCTCATTTTTACTTAAGTAATTACAGACCTTTACCTAAATTGCTGTTCCCCTCAGTAGCTCTATAGAACTCAAGGACTCTGCTAACGTTGAATCTATCAAAGAACTTCTGTCTGATCTGTGGCCCTAGTACATTGCCTAACACATTGTGAGACTGGTCATAAAGGATGGTGATTTTGAGCTTTTTTCTTCTTTTTTGTCCTTCCTACTTTTACCTAAGTACTCATAGTCACATAAACTTTTGTCTCTAATTCTATTGAATTCCACTTTACCTAAGTAGTAAAAAAATCTTACCAAGATTGCTATTCCCCTCAGTAGCTCCATAGAACTCAAGGACTCTGCTAACATTGAATCTATCGACGAACTCCTGCCAGATATGCGGCCTTAGTCCATTGCCGATGATCACCTTCACTTTGTGAGACTTGTCGTGAGGAGAGACAGGGACGGAGAGAAGGTAGCGGCAAATTTCACCGATGTATTGAGCTGCCTGGAAAGTAAGATTGGAGGTGAAATTAAACAAGCGAGATAAATTAAAAATTTAAAAAACCCCCAACCCAATATGTAATTCCCCACTTTATGATGGCGGCCATCTTGGATCTTAAATGTATTATAGTGTGTTATATTCTACTTGTTAAGCCCTTTCATTTGATACCCATATTGATGGGGTCGTGGAGAAAAAATGTAATCCGCCATTTTGTAGCGGCGGCCATCGTGGACCGATTCCACCAAACATGGCTAAGAACACTCTCGACTAACACTACTTTCAAACAAAAAAAAAAAATTCGTTCATCGTCACATAACAAAAATAAAATGATGGTGACTTAGACGAATGACGACCCCCACAAAGAGGCATTTCCCAAAAATAGGATAGCCACTTGTTGTTGTCACATCATTAGGAGTGTTTATTTTAAAACAGACTTCTCTATTCCTTTGTCTACAATATAACAACTTTTATTTTAAATGTATGTAGGTACGAGTATCTAAATAAACAAGTAAAATTTAAAAAATACTTTTTAAAAACAAGCTTTAATTATTGGTATCATCTTGCATCATAAAGTACTCGTCAAGACGAATCAAATGAGCCCAAACTCGATGGGGTTGCGTTGTTTTATGACAGAGTTCCTTTGGCCACCTTCCAGCTCCATCATCAGATCAGCTCGATGTCATAAAAATATTGCATTGTCATCCGATTTACACACGCATGCAAATTTTCAACTCAATCGGACACCGGGAAGTGAGTCAAATTTAACTTGCAAGATTTGATTACAGACAGACAGACAGACAGACAGACAGACAGACAGACAGACAGACAGACAACAGACAGGTGAAAGTAATATAAAGCTTGTAATATATAAAAGGAAAGAGTGACTGATTGACTTACTGACTGACTGATCTATCAACGAACAGCCTTAACCGCTAGACGGTTGGGTTAAAATTTAGAACACAGATAGGTTCTATGACATAGACCTCCGCTAAGAAAATATTTCACCATAAGGGCAAGCCAAGCAAGCATAAGCAAGTCGAAGATAAACAAGTGAAATTTAAAAAAATACTTTTTAAAAACAAGCTTTAATTATTGTTATCATCTTGCATCATAAAGTACTCGTCAAGACGAATCAAATGAGCCCAAACTCGATGGGGTTGCGTTGTTTTATGACGGAGTTCCTTTGGCCACCTTCCAGCTCCATCATCAGATCAGCTCGATGTCATAAAAATATTGCATTGTCATCCGATTTACACACGCATGCAAATTTTCAGCTCAATTGGAAACCGGGAAGTGGGTCAAATTAAACTTGCAAGATTTGATTACAGACAGACAGACAGACAGACAGACAGACAGAAAACAGACAGGTGAAAGTAATATAAAGCTTGTAAAAAGGTTGTTACCATGCACCCATATTTAGCAGCATCACTCCAATAGTTGGGAGCTGAAAACTTCTTCCTCAACACCACAGTGCAGCCCAGTATGATAGCCTGACCAGCCCCTAATACCCCGCCAGCGCAGCGGTGTGATGCAGAGGGTCGATATGGTACCCATGTCACCAAACAGAAATTATGAAGGTGTTCCGGTATGATGTTCAGTAAAGCCATTCATTCATATATTATAATCATTCCTGACACTCCACTCAAATGAGCTCCGAAACTAAAAATCTAATTACCCATAGGTCCAGTTTCTTAGAAAATAGATATGGAGTCCCACAAGGGAGTGTTTTAGGCCCCATACTGTTTATTGTTTACATTAATGAGCTCTCAAAATCGACAGATCAGTATAATGTTCTCTTTGCTGACGATACAACAGTTTTAATAAAAAACAAAGCTAAAGAAAGTGTGACAAGGATTACGAATAAAGCTCTTAATGACATCATAAATTGGTTGGACTCGAATAATTTAGGAATCAATACTAAAGGTTCTTACCGTGCACCCATATTTAGCAGCATCACTCCAATAGTTGGAAGCCGAGAACTTCTTCCTCAACACCACAGTGCAGCCCAGTATGATAGCCTGACCAGCCCCTAACACCCCGCCAGCGGTGTGATGCAAGGGAAGAGGGTCGTAGATCACATCTGATGAGGTGAGCTGAGCTGATGTGTGGACTCCTAGTGGAATTAGGAGGTATCTGGAATGAGTGATTTGCAGGATAAGGATTTTGTATTATGAAATATTATTTGATCTGATGATGAAACTTAAAACCGTTAGATAGTCTGAACTACCTTACAAAAAGTGCTGGGATACTAGGAAAATTAAAACACTGTGTCTGATAAGGGCAATCATCTTCTGATTTGCTCATTTAGTCAGTTGTTACCATTAAAATACACATAATGTACAGATCTACTATTATATAGTATGTCACAGGTATAGTAGATTTCCTTTGCAGGAGGCGAGTACTCCAACAGCGCCTGTTATGCTACTGCCTGAGCAATGATGTGCAATCATAACAGTGCTTCTGTAGTATTCGGTAGGAGAGCACCGTAGCTAGTGAAATTACTGGGCTGAATAGTCTTAACATACTTTAAAAAATAACCACTCTTTAAAAGATGACTAGCACCTAGAATTTAACATCATTGTGAAATCCTGGCTGGGACTGTTTTGATTATGGGCAGTGTTATCTCTTGCCATCACGAGAGTATCTGGTTCGTATTCTTATTACTTTTCATGATAAAATAGTTTACCTGTTATTAGTGATAATAGCAGCCTTAGGGAACCCAGTGGTTCCACTGGTATAAATATACAGCAGCGTGTCCCTTGGCTTGGCTTCCTCCAAGACCAAAGGTTCCATGACCATTTCGTTCAGCTCCGTAGAAAGAAGGATGGCGTCTCGGAGCAGGGGAGCGTCCCGTTCTGGAGAGTTGAACTGGAAGAGGGGGAAGTCAGGGATGTCTGACTGGATGTCTTTTATCGCTGGAATAAAAAAACTTGATGAATAAGATTTGCCTGTAGTATGCTATCAGGACATAAGAAACTTCTAAACCTTGATATATCATTGGTGATCTGTTCATTGAATACCTTGGCTACAATAATAATTGTAACAGGCAGGCATTATGCAGTTCAGATGTAATTCTGGATCACCCAGTTCGTATCCCGGCACCGCACCAATAACTTTAATTAGTAATGTGCAGTTTTTCCACTCGCTATGCGGGTAGTAGGCTTCGGCTATAGCTAATACCACCCATCGGATAAACCGTGCAACCGAGCAGCCATTATTACCGTGTTCCGATATTATATACAAAGCTAGGGATTTTTCCCGCCATCTAGGTTAACTCCGCTACCATCTACGGCCACATAATTTCTTAAAATCAAATGAAAGCGTGGTCGTGGTTAAGTTATGAATAAAAAATAGAACACCGCCATCTAGAGTAAATGATCAATTCTTACCATCAGCCAACTCATCTCCAAAGATCACCGCCTTACACCCCGCGATCCTCAAACAATGCACCAGCTGGGAACTCCTCAGGTTAGTATTCACCAGAGCCGTCGTGACCTTCAGCTTGGCTAAGCCCAGCCAGATGAAGATATATTCTGGTGCTGTCTCCATGAATAATGCTATCACTTCGCCGCTTTTGAAGCCTTGGCGCTTGAAGTAGAGAGCTATGCGGTTGCTTAGCTGGTCTCCCTGAAGAAAAAAAAAATAGCACTCCGGGAGTGCCGGCAGAAGTGAAAACTTCAATATTAACGTTGTGTTTAATTATAAGTATAAAAATACTATCATTTATGAGGTAGAATACAATGTTTATTTATTGCGCTATCGTACACAAATATGACAATTTATATGTTGTTATTTATAATATTATATCGTTATTTATATATAACATTAAATTTTATCTCTCAGAAAAATCAACTTCCATCCATAATTTCGACGACTTTTACACCATCGTTATTATCATAATCATCATCGCAAATTTTTACAACTGATACAATTGGTTTATGATAACTTAAATAAAATATCGGGCGCGCGCTTGTCTAAGCCCCCTGTGCCGCCTAAACAGAGCAGCACACTCAGGCACGGTAGAAAGAGTGGGAGATACTAGTTCCTCTCCCTTCCCCTCGATCTTACGCTTTTTCGATCAGCATCACGTGACCCTGACGCGAGTTTTAAAGTTTTTACCCATACAAAAAAGTGCTCAGCGCCGCTAAAGAAGTTTTCACTTCAAAAAAATGTGTGCGTGTACTAGTTTACACACGTAAGAAGTGAAACTTCTTTAATTAAATTAAATTTATAAATTTTTTAAATTCATGTTCATTGGAGAAAGTGAAAGTACTCTTCGTCTGAACCAACCGTGGTAGGGGCAAGAAACAAAAGATGGCGCGTAACTGAAAAATGTGACGCGTAACCGAAAAAATGTGACGGTAAATTTTTTCCAACGCCGATAAAGAAGTTTCACTTCAAAATATATTTGTGAAATCAACTAGGTGAGACACCCCGACAGTACCATTGTACCTCCTGAGCAGTGATGTGCAAACATTACTGTGCTTCGGTAGGAGGGCACTGTAGCTAGTGAAATTACTGGGCTGAAGAGTCTTAATATCTTATGACTTTTCAGTAAGAAGCGTTGGTGCAGTGCATTCCAGAATTTTACATGATTGTAAGCGACGAGGCGACCGCAGATAGTAGGAGACTAAACCTAGAAGGCGGGATAGATCCTCCCTGATCAAATAGATCTTTGATCTAAAAGATCCCTATCTAGATTTATAATATTAGTAAAAAGGCTACCTTTAAAGTGCTTTTTACCTTTTTATTTCTACCAATATGTCATTGACTTACTTCTTTAAAAGTAATGGACCTGTCACCCATAACAAAAGCCTTTTTGTCAGGGTACTTCTTGGCTACTTCTGCCCATCTGCTGACCACTGTTGTTCCTCGCTTCTCCCATATCCAAATCTTGAACATGGTGATTAGGAGGACTCGGAGACCTCTGGAAAGAAAAGATATAGATAAAAGATATAATATAGTGTCTGTGGCCTTTGTTCATACTTTCGGCTTGTAATCTCCAGATTACAAGCCGAAAGTACGGGTTCAAATAGAAAGAAAGAAAAGAAAAGAAAAGAAAAGAAAAAAAATAGAAAACATTTATTCGACGGCTTTAGATGAAACACAAACGAAGACATAAAAAATAACAAAAGTGTGACACTAAGCCGCCGAATGGGAGCTGCCTCAGCATTGTGCTGCGTGTGAGACACGCAGCGCTGGTATTCTGGCAGCCCCCATTGCGGTAAGGTCGGTGGTAAATGTGAGTGTCAATGAAAATAGTTATAAATAGGTACTGCTAGAATAATCTAAATAACTCTCAAATGTAATTCTCTCAAATATAATTTCTCTCAAATGTCTATTCAATGTTACATAACCAAACCACGTTATCCACTCGTAACCGACCAATTTATTAATCAAGCGGGATGATATTCGTGTATACCATTCGTGAAATGTTAGCGTACGTCCTATACAGAGCAAATTCCACAGAAGGTGAAGTAGTCCTTCTCAGGGACCAATGATAAGGTAAGAAACCATTACGAGTAGGAACCAATAGTAGTTATCACCAAGTCTCCCCCAAGTTCACACCACTCCATCAATAAATGACTGCAGAGTCGGCGGTGAAGTTAGGGAAACAATGGAGCATATTTTGTGAGAATGCGTCATCTTAGCCACGAAACGCATTGGTCCCCTTTTGACGAATTAGGTTACCCACTCGAGATTCACTGTCACTCAGGATAGGGTTGAGCCTTTCAGGCCCCGAGAGGCTCGATCGAGCCGCACCCGCGCACGTTAATTTGAACCTTATTTTAAAGAAACTTGAAATAATAGATGTCAATTTTGTTTTAACCGGAAGTGTTTCCTGGATCAAAGGGTTAAGATAAGATAATTATTGACCGAGCGAAGCGAGGTCTTAGAGTCGAGAGCCGCGAAAAGCCTGCGTTTTGACTAGTTTAACGGTTGACCTCTGGTGATTAAGTTTGATAGACATTTACTCAAAAACGGTTAATCCATATTAAATGAAATTTTTCACACAAGTTAAGTAGGTCAATCGGATAATATTAGTGAAAAAAAAATCCCAATAAGGCTACAGGGTTGCAGAGTAAAGGTAACTTAAAGTCTTTACGATAGGTCTGCCGATAAATTCAAAACTGGTGCGCTGATAATTTTTTTTCTAATATATAGACATTTTTTATAACCGACATAAATATATTATCAAAAGTGTATGTTTGTATGTATGTTTGTTACGCGATAACTTGAAAAGGGATAGTCCAATCGTTATGAAACTTAGCAAACACGTAGTATGAAACAATAGAATTTTTAAGTTCGAACATGAGCCAAATCGATTGAAGGGTTCTAGAGTTATAGAGATTGCTTGATTACAACGTTACCGTTAATCCAATCTTGATAGAACTTTGCAAACAAGTAGTACAAACTAAAATAATCCTCAAGTCCAAATATGAGCCAAATCGCTGCAAGAGTTGTAGAGCTATAGAGATTATTAAATTACTATGTTTATCATGTATTTACATGAGAACTGACATATTCAATATTCACAATATGAATTTAAATGACTGCAGGGTGCAGGATAGATTCATAGATATTATTTATGTATTTGAAATATTAAGTTTGATATTAATAAATCCTACCGGTGGAAGTATGCACTTAATTTACCTATTTTCAAGTTCATATAAAAATAGCTATTAGTAATATTCAAGCATCTGAGAGTTTAGTATTATTTGTCTTTAATTTTGTGATAATTTTGGTATGCTGTAGTACTTTCCAAATAATATAATATTTACCTTAATGATAAGTACCTAATAATATACTTTTCATCAAATCTCACTCAAATTTTTTATTCAAGGTTACATTGCTCCACTTTTATAAGTAAATTTTACAGTTATTTAGATCTATTCTAAGACGCTACCACTGGTTTTTTTTGCTCTTATGCTCCAAAAACGTACACTGCGACCCTCCGAATAAATCGAAATTCATAGGGTAGTTGCCGTTTATGAAGTTTGGCAGATTTTGAATACTACAAATATACTTATTTTAAGTTCAGGGCAAATTTGAAGACTAATCGTACATGTAATTAATTCATAATAATTATTATTATGTTCAAAAATGGCTTTATGTAAAGTAATCAGCGAAGTGAAGTAATGTTATGCGCGTACATATTTTGATGGGTGACCTCAACTTTTTGCTGACTTTTTTTTTACGAAAAAAGGCGGCAAGTCCAACTTGCGCTTGTTAGGTTTTATTTTAAATATGAATTATAATTAAATGAAATAGTTGTTCGTTTGAATGGCATATCATTAGAGATTACAGATAAGATCAAAGTTACTACGCTAAGCTACGACAAAAATGTTGGAATTTGCTACAATATATCAATAAGAGGTAGGTATAGTCGTAAAGTCGCGTTATTGGTTTGTTGTAAAACATCAGTAAAACTAGAAATTTTTTTTCAGGGAGATGTGATGTTACGAGTAGTTATTATTAGTGATATCAATCTTATAGTTGACGACCTCTGTGGCGCGGTGGGCTAATACCCGCCTGAAACGCAGAAGGTTGCGGGTTTGATTCCCGCATGGGACAAATATTTGTGTGATCCACAGGTATTTGTTTCTAGTCTGGGTGGTTTTTCAATATCTATTATAAGTATGTATTTACAAAAGAAGAGTATATAAGTATTATATTCGTTAGCCTAACCACCATATTACAAGCATTAAGTTGCTTAGTTTGGGGTTAGGTGGCGCTGTGTGAAACGTCCTGAAATATTTATTTATTTATTTATTAGTTATATTTTTCCTCATTAAAAACGTTAAAAAAATCTGCCAGAAACCATTTTGATTCTTCTAATGCAAAGGTTGGCAACTTTTTCCTATACAAGAGCTACAATATATACTATGAGGATGTTGGTGCGGACCTCAGCCACATTTCATTCATCTGTCTGCACTAGGTACTAACTTACTTACGAATATTAAAGTTAAAGTTTCTATAAATGTATACACTTAGTAGGTACACTATATTTTTACCTTTAGGTATATGTAGGTACCTAAAATCTAAGGTTTTAACATTTTCAATGAAATTGGGTCTGCGAGGTCCCAGTTCGAGGCGAACTACTAGTAATATTATAATATGTATGGTATAAGTCCTTGACCGAGACAAATCATAAACATTGTGCCCATTACGAGTAGGAACCAATGGCAGCTATTACCAAGTCTCCCCCACGATCACACCACCTCGAATAGAGAGCGCGTATGGAGGGCAATCATCCAATTATTCAGACACCTCTGAGATGCCACTGATGGAAACGTCCGGTCCACCTTTGGATTGTACCAAAGTTATGTAAATTATGACGTTAGACGTATAGATAGATAACACTAAATTATTGTTCACCATACACATACTAAACATAACTGCTTTCAACATTAAATGGTGACATTGATTTGGAGCACTTGGATTTTCCGTAGATTGGCTTGTAGCCGATCTGTGGTTAATAAAAGTGTTCTTTGCTGCTGTAGTAGCTGTAGTATTATAATTTCGTTTTTCTCAATAAAGGCATTTGTCACATTAAAAACATTTGATTTATAACGTATTATTAAGAAATTCCTAAGTAAATATATTATGTGCCTGTTGTCCTCAACATATTAAGCTGAGCTTGAGTCTATTTGCATCGACACTTCACCCTACTTTTCTACTCCTGTTGTAAATTGGAACCAATGTTTAAAAGATGTGTTGTAAGTAAATACTTTTTTCTTTTCTTTCTTTCTATGTGTCCAGTATTTCCAGTAATCTACTTGATGAGCAAACTTTTTTGTCAACATCTCCGTTGTTACACAAACGGTAACAGTCTTCCCAACTGGATCACATCAGACTACCAACAGAGAGAGCGGAGCAGAATGGAGGGCAATCAGTAATCATCCCATCAGGTAGCAACATCTCTGAGATGCCACTGATGGAAGCGTCCTTTGGATTGTACCAAACTTATTTAAATTGCCAATAGTGACCGGCAAAGATGTAGTACTTCCACAGACGATCTCCATTACCACAAACTATCAATTTTACCAGCCACTGGACGGTGTTCCGCGTTACAAACCTCTCTACGCAGGCAAAACTGTGGCGAAGTCGATATGGTGGATGGTGGTGAATCAAAATATTATCTTCAATGTACAGAATTTCACATATAACGTATCAATGTACCTATAGATAGAATGATAAATGGTTACAGTTTTTCCATCTGGATCACACCAAACTACCAACAGAGAGACCGTGATGTATGGAGAATGGTGGGTAATCATCCAATCAGGTAGCAACACCTCTGAAATGCCACTGATAGAAGCGTCCGGTCCACCTTTGGATTCTTTCTAACGTACGAAACGTTATATTATAAGTACTTCTTTACAAGCCAGTAAACGTTCTTGAGCGTTTGCCGACACCGTCACTAAACTCGAATATGCCGCGGCAGCGGCCGGCGAAGTTCAATAAATGTGATACTGTATTTCATCTTGAGGTAATAATTTGTACAAACACTCTTTATTATAATATTAATAATTAATTTATGTCATACACGTGCGAAAATACACTCAATCGGGGACAGGAAAATGTAAGAGACAGGTGAAAGTAATTAAAAAAAAACCAAAAAGCAAACAAAATTCTATGACATAACGATGATAAAAAAAATGGATTCGTCTTCTAACACATGTTCAAAGACTAACCTTCTACGGGTACAGAAAGGGGAGACGGGTCGGACGGGTGGGACGGGTTAGAGGGTCATGAATGCATTTTACGACAAAACGCAACAAACAATTAAAACCAACACGACATCGTGATTAAATAATGAACGTTCTTGCCATAAAATATTTATAGCTTACAATGTATGATAGAGGACTTTATTTGTTAAATATAAAAAGTCGAGGTGCTCAAATCGTTTTTTTTTTTTTTGTTATTGCAAAACTCTGTTGACTATCTAAAGACTAACGGTATATTACTAACTAGCTATATCAATCTCTAAGTCTCTCCAAGTTGGTTGCCTGGAACAGCAATAAAGCCGCCGATGGTGTATGTTAATAGTTTATTTTTTAAATTTAATTTTATTAAAATAGTAAACGTGTTGGATTTAGTATGTAAGTTTATTATTTAAATAAATAAATTGAATTGAATTCAATCAAAATATTATATTTTAGTACTAGTTAGAAGTTACAACAAAATTTGTAATTTACTTCCTATCACAATAAACAGTGTCAAAGAGTTATGAAATCTTGTCTTATCTTAATCTACTGAAAGGATTTGGTTGGAATTTGCACAAATATAGGCTTTATGACGTAGACGCACCCACTCAGGATTTCTTTACGACCTTGGTATCACATAGCAAATCGCACACCAGTGATATCAAGGATCGCCGGATGTTCTGATTACTCTCTATTGTACCTCTAGCAACGAGTAACTGACGTAGAGTATCTATCCCATCTAGGTATCGTGTTTTTTGGTGGACTTTGGACTGTAACAGTAGTTGCATGACTGCTGTAGAGAACTGTTGTGCTCTTCTTTTACTCTTTTACCGGGAGTAGATTTCCTTTGCAGGATATCGACTAGGTGGGTACCCCAACAGTGCCAGTTATTCTACCAGAGCTTACTGTGCTTCGGTAGTAGGGCACTGTAGCTAGTGAAATGATCGGGCTGAAAGGACTCTTGAGTAAGAAGCGTCGGTGTAAAGCAACTAGAATTTTACACCATTGTGATATCCTTGGTAGCATGGCTAAGAAAGGATTTCTTTACGACCTTGGTATCACATATCAAATCACACATCAGTGCAGTGATAGCAAGGATCACCGGATGTTCTGATTACTGTCTATTGTAACATTGTACGAGTAACTGACTAGTGTATGTTGGTAGACTTTGGATTGTAGGTGAATTTCTTTGGACTCTAGTTCTTTATTCATTTGACGCCATGAATGAAATAGGAGGAGAAATAAAATAAGAATAGGGAATATTCCTTTCCTCGCAAAAACTTGAGCAGAGTCGAAGACAATGATATGTCTAAGAATATAGAATTTTCGGGTATAAATAGGTAAGGAAGAACGGTCTTACTAACGGAACCGCGCGGAGTGTCTCTGCGTACGCGCATCCCTATTATCCCTACTATAGCGACCCGCAGGAACAACCTCAGTTTTTATAGACCCCATCACTCACACCTTACGACGGGGGTCTCCAATATACCACCCTGCACCCCCGGATAACGATCCGTAACGCATTGTTTTCTGGGATGATAAATAAAAATTGGAACCAAATTCTAATGAATTTTAAAAGTGCATGCACAATGCATTTACGGATAGGTAATACATAGGTATAAATCAACTACATTGTTCTCAAAGAATGAAAGACTAACCTCCACTTGTTTTGTTTATTGAAGTTTTGTAAACAAATGGTGAAGCTGAAAATTTACCTTGGTTTGAAGTTTTCGTAAAATATTATTGAGGTTTGTACTCTAACAGAACAGATTACCCTACTTACATTCACATATTCAAATAACAATTAGGTACGATTTTAGGATGACCAAGCAATGTAAACCATCATGTGTGTATGTGTTAACTGTTTTTTTGTTAATATTGTGTGCAATAAAGCGTTATCTACCTTATCATCATAATCATCTCAGCCATAGTACGTCCACTGCTGAACATAGGCCTCCCCTTTGGACCTCCACACATACCGGTTGGAAGCGACCTGCATCCAGCGTCTTCCGGCGACCTTAATAATGTTGTCTGTCCACCTTGTGGGTGGACGTCGTACGCTGCGTTTGCTAGTCCGTGGTCTCCACTCGAGCACTTTTCGACCCCATCGGCCATCCGCTCTACGCGCTATGTGGCCTGCCCATTGCCACTTCAGCTTGCTAATGCGCTGGGCTATATCGGTGACTTTAGTTCATCTACAGATCTCCTCATTCCTGATTTGATCGCGTAGAGAAACCCCGAGCTTCCAATCTCCATGAAACTCAATAACTCGCTGAGTGACTTTGAGCTATGTGATGAGGCCTATAGAGAAGGACCACGTTTCAGTGCCGTTATCTATTCTATCAATGTGTTGCACTCTTTGGACGCCAATATTACAAGGTATTTCATAAGACGTGTGACGTATAGACATATTAGGAAGAAACAAATTTTTTTTCGCTACAAGTCTATCAAAATAATGTTTCTATTTATAATAATCCCTTAGTTCGAATGGCTCGTCAGTACAACGAAATGGCTAAAGATAATGATAACATAGATATATTCTCTCCGAGTCTAACACTAGATATCCTCTATCCTATACAACAGATCTAGAATGGTCTTAACCCTTATGCTAAGTTATTGTTCCAAGTTATTTGAGTTGAGTTAACATTTGTTTTTATACTGATACATTGTTTTTGCCTTAGATATAGAGCACTTACTCTTATCATAGCGTTGAATCTCTGCCTTATTAGGTAGAGTGCACATCATTTTCAAAGGTGGACACATGTTATATTATATAAAATATAATCATTGTTTTTGTCTTTACTTTTTAATGTACTTATAGTTTTCTTAAGTGAGTTTTATCCATAGTAGATCTCGAGACTTGTTTTGTGTTTGTAAGCTTGAGTCCATGTATATAATCTATATTGTACACATACTTTGAGTTGCAATCCAGGTCAGATCAATCTTATTTTGTGATCCAGTTGGATTATGTATGTACTTCTATATGATTGTAATTTGTTTTGTGTACTTAAATAAATAAATAAAATAAAATAAACCAGGACTAGGATTTTAATTACGTGGCTTCCTAAAATACATATACGTACATAATACTAGTATAGCCCCACGGTGCTACCCTGACATTGAAGGCAATGACATAGCTATGCTCTGTCCACCTACTAGTCCAAGCAGGTAAAGATCTTCAATAAATAATCTTTAAGAAAAATAAATATTAAGCAAAAAAAATTTTTGCAAAAAATTAAATTGCGGTCAAACGCTTGTTTAGTTAAAAAAAACCACTGAAACACAGAAGCAAATAATAATAAACTAATGTTGGTATACCTAAGTAATTTTGAGTGAATTGAGAGATTGAGTTGAGTTTAATTTTTTGCTAAAAAGTTTTATTTATTAATTTTATGTGGCTATATTCTTGCAATTAGCGTGTAAATAATCAATCAACCCCTGTTTTCCTACCTTTAGGGTTAGAATTTTTATTTAAAATTTATCTCTTACCAATAAAAAAAGAATTTTCAAAATCGGGCAACTCTGTAAAAAGTTATGCGTGGTCGTATACATTAAAAATAAATAGGCCAAGCGCGAGTCGGGCCACGCACAATGTAGGGTTCCGTAGTTCTAGTAGATTGAATACACTGCACAACAGCATTTTGGATGATTTTTGACGACGATTTCAAATTTGTGACTGAAATTTCTGTACCAGCTCTAGTTAAAAAGATATGACACATATTATGTTGTTTTCGTAATAAAACACTATAAATGTAGAGATCATCATCATCATCATCTCAGCCGTAAGACGTCCACTGCTGAACATAGGCCTCCCCTTTGTACTTCCATATGTACCGGTTGGAAGCGACCTGCATCCAGCGTCTTCCGGCGACCTTTATAAGGTCGTCTGTCCACCTTGTGGGTGGTCAATGTAGAGATGATCCTAATTAATTTAAGTTTAAGTTGAAAAACTCTTTATGTTATTTGATTTTCTTGCTGAAACTGAAGGCAGAGCTATTCTAAATGCTGTCCTTATTCTAAGGGCTATTCTAAATGCTCTAACAATATTCAGACATTATATGTGCGTTTCAGAAGCCTTGATAGCGTTACTTCATCGAACAAAAGAAACAAAACGGAGTTCGGAACGTTTCGGGTGGAATTGCTTGCCCAATTCTTCACTTAGTACCCCAAGATTGTCATGAATATAGTCTAGGTGGTCGTGGAGAGAGTGTAACTTGATGGTTATGTCACATTCGAGCCTTTGAAAGTGACGCATTAGTTTTTGGACGTGTTGAGAAAAGTCCAAATAATTCTTACTTTACAAAAAAAAATATAACCACCATTGGCCTAAAACAAAGTAAACCATTTTTAAATGAACACATTATGAGCCAGTTATGTTCCGCATACTTAATTTTTAATAAAATCAAAACAATAGTTTTATGTTTACACTAAGCAAAAATAAGTCATCGTGATGGTTCTCGAGTCCTTTCCACATTATAGCGGTTTCGTATCAAAATCTATTTATTTTCTAATTTGTCCACAAACGTAGATACTCAACACACGTTTTGCATAACTTTTGGGGAATCCAAGGCTTGTCGTTAATTTCCAGGGAGTATCCAAAGTAATTTTTGTAAGCCTAAATTATGAACGTTGTCACATTCAAACGGAATTCTTTGAGCATAATATTCTCCGCAAATTAAAAAAAATATATCCGGATCATTCACACAAGTAGCCTTGACCATGCTATATCAAATTATAATAAAAAAACTTAAGTTAGAAATTATGAGCTAAATAACACTGTAATATGGTGATTTATTTGTGATAGCTATAACTCGTAAACAATACAACCATGAACAATTCGCTTGCGCGATCTAATTTTACTACTAGCGCCATCTAGTTATGCATTAATAAACTATAGGCTAGGTTAGCTTTAGGTATTCTTATTTTGCTGATTTTACCGAAACTAATAATTTTATCTTAACCGCTATAGTTTTCCTGGAAAGTTCATGGTTGAAAGCATACCTCTGATTTTTTTCAGAATTTTAAAGCTAGTAGTTCAGATTTTAGAGGGGGGGGGGACGCTCAATTTTTTTTTCAAAACTTGAATATCTTTCAAACAGAACATGAAATCGAAAAAGTTTCTTAGCAAACCGTCCTTCATTTTAAAATACCTATTCAACGATACCCCACACGATGGTATCAGCCAGAAAAAAAAAATCATCCCCATCTTACGTCTACGGGAGGTAGCCTAAATTAATTAATTAAAAATTATTTTTTGTCACCGTTCTCTTACCCTTATTATTACTTACCTGTATACAAAATTACACTTTTCTAGGACTTATAGTTTCTCCGCAATGCCGCGGACAGACAGACGGACGGACGGACGGACGGACGGACGGACGGACGGACAAAGCGAAACTATAAGGGTTCCTTGTTGACTACGGAACCCTAAAAAATCGCGTCGACTTGTAAACCTCCTGCCTTCTGTGCCTCCTCCGTTTTGTTTCGTAAGTTGAAAACAAAGCCATTTCGACTTGAAAAGACGAAGACCCTACGCACTGTTATCGCACATTTTTTATCCCATTTTAATTAGATTACTCGTAAGTGCGTGCATATCAGTGACTTGAAATAGTGAACCCGAGTAGCGCAGACCTTTGGCCGGTCCGTATCGTGCGGTCGACACTCGATCCGACATTGTTTGCGGTTATAATTACAAACGTATTGCTTTCCTTAGGTTCAAAGATCTAGGGTTAGACAAGCACCATTTACTTGTGGCTAACGCTAAAGAAAGAAAGACACACGTTTATTCGACGGCTTATAAAAACGCATTTAAAAAGAGTAACAACCTTCCAGCTCCATCGTCAGATCTATCTCTATTGCATTGTCATCCGATTTATACATGCATGCAAAACTTCAGCTCAATCGGAAACTAGGAAGTGGATCAAATTAAACTTGCAAGATTTTATTACAGACAGACACACAACGGACAGATGAAAATAAATACCTACTAACCTAATACCTAATGTACCCATTAATCTTATCTGTGCAAATTTACTTTCTAGGACTTATACTCTCTCCATAAAGCCACGGACGGACGGACGGACAGACAAAGCGTAACTATTATAAGGCTTCCTTGTCGTCTACGGAAGCCTAAAATGGTGATCGTTATCCTTATAACCGCAAAGTTTTGTTTGTACCGATCTACTTAATATTCATTTTGGGTGCAAATATAACACGACTATACGATTTATCTTTTTATTTTGTCAGTATTTTACGACGCAAAACCAGTTTTGTTTATATTTGCATAAATTGAATCTTATTTGACTTTATTTTAGACTAAAAATGTTTTACTAATGACCTTGAGGACTTTAAATATTTATTGGGACAAAAGTTAACTCAAGCGTAAAAAAATTGGATTTCACATTGACGGCGAAACTCGAAACTAATTCGGTGGAAATGCAATTTTCAAAGAGTCGCCTTGAGTACCTAATATGTGGCAGTATATATGTTGTTTGTATACTGGTACCCAATAATATTATCTTAAGGTGCTATTATTTTTTTGGGTTTATACTTCAACAGAACAGGTTTAAGGCGAGAGAAAAGTAGTGGTAGTAGTAGTGGTGCAGGGAAAGATGGAGGGCACAAGACCAAGGGGTAGATGAACCTATGAGGTGAACCAACCAAATGAAAGCCACAGTGGGTGGCCCCTTGCATTAGTGCTCCAGACTGACAATAGGGGAAAACGGCGATATACGAAAAGTGCTCAAGTGGAGACCACGGACTAGCAAACGCAGCGTAGGACGTCCACCCAAAAGGTGGACAGACGACCTTTTAAAGGTCGCCGAAAGACGCTCGATGCTGATCGCTTCCAATCGGTACATATGGAAGTCCAAAGGGGAGGCCTATGTTCAGCAGTGGACGTCTTACGGCTGAGATGATGATGATGACGTATAGTGAGGCGAGCGATATCTTCCCATACTGTAAACGACTAGTCATAATGACCACGATCGTTCTGCTAAGAACGAAGCGATTAAAAAGAAGAACAGGTTAGACTGTCAGAGTCAAATCACAATCACAATTATAGCTTGTATGGCTAACCAATTTTATGTTGCAGTTTCAGGTCGCCGAGATTGCTACAGGGCCTGCTACATGACCTGACGACTGCCTCCCACATATCTTATAGGAAACAGACGGGACCCACAGTTTTTAGGTGCCTTTCGAAACACGGAAGCGTCCAGGCAGTGTTTAAAAAATCATACAAAAAGAAATACGAAGGTAGGTAATAAGTAAATGTTTAAACACGTGAAACAGTTCTTAAATTATATTTTTAATGGAAATTGTTCAATAATTTTTTTTTTACCCCAAGCATTTACCTAACATAAATATAATATTATTATGAAGGTAAATAATATCTACTATTTGTTATGTACGATTGTTATTGTTACATCAAAACATTACATAATTGCTAATATTGATAAAAATTGCGATAAACGTTAAATATTTCTAGATAACATAAATTCGGTGATAGTGAGACAATAATAAAAGTATTAGCATTGAAATATTATAAGATTTGGTTTAAAAAATTATAATAAAAAAAATTGGGCTTCAAAAATTATTTTTTATCAACCGTCTCTATCTACTGTCAGTTATAAAAAACTGTTCTATGTCCTTTGCCGAGACTTAAACTATCTCAATTTCAAATTTCATCTAAATCGGATCAGTGGTTATGCCGTGAAGAGGTAACATACAGATAGACACACATTCGCATTTTAAAATATTAGTATGGACTTTGTTTTTATTTAAAAAAATACTTACAATAAATCCCTGTTCTGTGTCTTCTTCCAAATATAAATCCATTGATACCTATCCCCCGTCATGAGGTAAGCGCCCACTATCATAACCAACCCCAAAAGTGGGGGAGAATTCTTTGTCAGCCATGCTAATACAGCTAGTATCGATGCAATGGACGTGAGGATCACTGTCTTCTTCCGCTCCGCCTCTTCGAAGCGAACTCCTGGCTTTGCTGACATCCTGGTACTTTTATTTTGCGTGACGCATATTCTGTAAAAAAAAAACAGTTTAATTTAAAAACAGTACATATACATACATACCAATTATGTAATTAATTTTAATTGAGTAAGTATATAAAATTAGGAACATTATAATTTCATATATTACTAGCTTACCCGGCAAACGTTGTTTTGCCATATAAATAATTTCCTAGTAATTTCTAGTGTAGACAAAAAATAGCTTACTTATTGGAAGTATGTATGTATTTTAGAATGTGTATATTGTATGTATGTAAGAATGTGGTATATGCGTGAAATAAGCATTATTTTATGGAAAAAAATTTCAAACAAAAGTAAAAAATTAAATTTTATGAAAACATTGTCTCATATAATTTTTTCATACAACCAATATTTCCATTGACATTTCAAAATAAAGATTCATAATGATTGATTTTTTGAAAACTATAAAAATCTTAATTGTTCAATTACATTTTTTTAATAAAATGAAATTAAAATTACATTTTTATAAGATCAACAACATTTTCGATATAAATAAAAAAAAGTATACTTACAACAAAATCCGTTGTTATTGAAAGCTCGTGTCACGTGTTGAGTACTTTTGAGGTTATAAAATCACTTGATTAACTAATCGTGCAAAATACACTCAAAATTGATAATTTAATTATTATTGATACAAGTGAATTAAATTAAAAATTTAAAAAAACCCCCAACGCAATATGTAATTCAAATTTTTTTGATGGCGGCCATCTTGGACTTTAAATTTTATATAGTGGGCTGTATTCTACTCGTTAAGCCCTTTCATTTGATACCCATATTGAGGGGGTCGTGGAAGAAAAAAGTAATCCGCCATTTTGTAGCGGCGGCCATCTTGGACCGATTTTCACCAAACATGGCTAAGAACACTCTCGACTAACTCTACTTTCAAACAAAAAAAACTAAATCAAAATCCGTTCATCCGTTTGGGCGCTACGATGCCACAGACAGACACACACACACACACACACACACACACACACACACACACACACAGACAGACAGACAGACAGACAGACACGTCAAACTTATAACACCCCGTCGTTTTTGCGTCGGGGGTTAAAAATAGGAATGATTAAAAGTTAATATGAGAGTTACACTGAGATAGCAAAATAATAATTGTCAACGTTACTACTACACTTGATGCATAAACAATAATGATGGCCGACAACTGTGTAGGGAGTGAGAAAGAAAGGAGACCGGCTTCGTTCTCATCCCTACTCCGTGCTGTTTACTGGGTCAGAAGTGACACCTGTAGACATCTGGCGGGGATAACTAATTAAATGACGATTGATCAGTTTTCGACCGGAGAGGAAAAATGGTTAAATTACTAAAATGGCTATTAAAAAATAAGGGTTGATTGTAGAAGGGTGAAAATTGAGGATTGTATGTATTTTTGTATGTTGTATCATAAAAAAATAGAAATTAAAAATTTTGTCTAAAAAATAAAAAAATAAATTTAGGGGTGGACTACCCCTAACATTTAGGGGGATGAAAAATAGATGTTGGTCGATTCTCATAGATACCGGATAAGCACAAAAAATTTCATCAAAAGCGGTCAAGCCGTTTCGGAGGAGTATGGCAACGAAAACTGTGACACGAGAATTTTATATATTAGATAAAAAAGTATTCTAGATTTTACTTTTTGTCATATTTTTACTTAGGTATCTATTTATATTAATATTATCTAGAGGAACACTTATTATGGAAAATAAATTCTATTAATCATTGAAATTTCAATATTTTCAAGGTACCTTTTTCCTATAGAAGTTTTTTATGGATTTTCTAATTTAGTGTAACTATCTCCATAGCAGATCTTGCAGTAGATATATTAAGTAGTTTTAACTAAATATTATTATCATAAAAATAATTAAGCAATTTTCGCACGAAATTCGCTAATCATACCTTTTTAACAAAAATTATTATAATTATTTTAAATTATATAAAGGCATTTAATAAAATTAAAGAAAATTCAAAATAAATGCATTTAATTTACAACAATGTGGTATTTTTGCATGGCATTTTACAAGATTTTATTTACTTTCACCCTCCTCCTGACCTGTTGTCTGTTTGTCTGTAATCAAATCTTATTATCTTATCTTATTGACCCACTTCTCGTTGTCCGATTAAACTAATATTTTGCATGCATGTAGGTATAAATCGGATGACAAATATAATTTATAATATTATTATGACATGGAGCTGAAAGGTGGCCATAGGAACTCCGTAACTAAACGACGCAACCCCATCGCATTTGAGCTCATTTGATTCGTCTTGACGAGAACTTTGGTGCTGGATGGTAATAATAAGCAAAGCATGTTTATGAAAACTATTTTTTAATTTTCACTAAATTCACAAATTATATTTAATTTCATACGCTTCCTTAACCTGAAGTAAAACATTCCATTATTAAGTGTTTTACGTGCAAAAACAATAAATATAACAAAGTCTATAATAGGGCGATGACAAGTACAAACAACTTTCTCTGATAAGTAAGTTTATAATAATAATATTATTATCAGTTAATTAGGTATAATTTAATTATTATTATCAAGGTACTCGAGTAATGTTTACTATTATTTTTCTTGCCAATTGCCAAGAATTTTTTTATAGCCTACAATATATTATGAATCACACTCAGCTGAAATTTGGTATAGAGATAGCTTAAAGCCTTATTACACTTGGCTGAATTTAGTCACTAAATTCAGAATCTAAATTAGGATGAACGATACTTTCTTCTAAATTTAGGAAGCTAAATGTGATTACACATGACTTAATTCAGTGGCGACTGAATTTAGGCTTCTAAATTTAGCCAGGTGTAATAAGCCTTTTAGACCGGAATAACACATAGGTTACTACAGCGGGTACAACCTATTTAGGTGATCTATAGTTATTTGTTTTTACTGTTAATGTTTAAATAATAATTTCATCTCATTTCATTTCCATTTCATTTCAAATCCAGATTTTCAAACCATAGCTGTGTTAGTACTTAATATTGATCATTAGTTTCAAAAAATATTTTCGATAGGTTTAGGATTAATAAACTTTTAATTTGAAAACTAGATTGGTAGGATTACGGCTCATTTCCAACAGTAATAATACTATTATTATTATGTATCTGAGAATAATAATTATTATCATGTATCAAATATAAAAATCAACTTACTCGTATTAAAAAATTATAACTCAAAATACACATACGCACAGAAAGAGTTACAATCACTGACTGCTGGCCATGACCAAGCTGCGAGCTTCAATCGAGTTCACTATGACAAACTTATTTAGACTGGCGGGGAAAATTGGAACTAAAAACATTTGGTTAGTTTGACTAGTTTGGTTTGGTTGTATTGTAAATGCGACACTAGCGCCATCATTGGACGTGATTCGACGCAATGAACTCTAAATTATCGACAAGTCTATTAAGTCTGGTGGGGAAAATTGGAACTAATCAATTTTGGTAAGCAGTTGATCTGTAGTAAACGCGACACTAGCGCAGTCATTGATCGTATTGAGCCACAATTTACTGTAAGTTTATTAAGTCTCAAATCAAATCAAATCAAATCAAATCATTTATTTGCACACATGGGTATACAGGTTTACAGATGTTGTTGTTTATAACTACACAAGCACTCCATGTCTCACCGTCTGGCATGCAAAAATTTGTTAATGTATCTACAATAATGTTAAAGTATATTAATTATAATTATAAGAGTTCCAGATAATATTTCAAATGTCATTCAGATAGTCATTGATAGTGTAGTAAATTTTAGACAATAAAAATTTCCTTAATACATTCTTGAAATTATTATAGTTTTCAATGGTTTTAATAGAGTTAGGTAATTTATTATAAATTTTAATGCTCATAAAAAAGTTACTGTCGCTGTGTACTTTAGTTCTAATTGTTGGTATCTGTAAGGTATATTTATGTCTTGTACTTTGAAGAGTATTATAGTTTTTAATATTTCTTTTTACTAGTAGAGCAGACTCAAAGATATACAACGAGGGGAGTGTTAAGATTTTAAGTGAGGAAAAAAATGGTCTACAAGACTCAGTTTGTTTCAGATTACAAATTGCTCGGATACATTTTTTTTGTGCCCTGAATGCCATTTCCTTATCTACAGAGTTACCCCATAGCAGAATTCCATACTTTATTGTTGAACCAGCAAAGGCGTGATATGCATTAAGAACTGCGTCCTGATTAACTACTTTGCGTAACATATAGAGTGCATAGGAAAATTTATTCAATTTGGTGCATACATTTTGTATATGAAATTTCCACGTGAGATCAGAGTCAATGTCAACTCCCAGAAATTTATTACATTTTACTTCTTCTATTTTTATTCCTTGATATTCTATGTTTAATGGGTTACATTTAGTGTTTTTATTTTTGAATGTCATTATTTTAGTTTTGCTTAAATTAATTTTTAAATTGTTATCTTTCAGCCAGTCTACAATATTTATTAGGGAATTGTTGATTTCATACTCAAGACTATTACTGCTTCGATCAGTTTCAGTGAAAATGGCTGTACTGTCGTCTGCAAACAGTATCATAGGATGTGCAATTGCTTTAGGTAGATCATTGATATAAATTAGAAATAGAAGAGGACCCAAAATACTGCCCTGTGGCACACCATATTTGACGTTTCTACAGTTAGATTGATACTTGATCTCCGTATTGTTATTACTTGATATTCTAGTTATTTCTGTAATTTGTTTTCTGTCACTTAAGTATGATCTGATAATGTTAAGAACATTGCCTCTTATTCCGTATAGTTCCAACTTATGTAATAGTATATTATGGTCTACGTGGTCGAAGGCTTTTGTCATATCCATAAACAGCACAGCAACCCTTTGTTTATTATCTAGTGAAATTAGTATGTCTTTAAGTACTTTCATGAGAGCCATATCGATTGATTTGCCTTTTCTAAATCCTAATTGCTCATTAAAGAATATTTTATTACTTTCAAAGTATCCATTCAGATTGTTATATAAGACCTTTTCAAAGATTTTAGAGATTACTGGTATAAGGGCTATCGGTCTATAACATTTAACATCTTCTTTATCCTGTTTTTTAAATAACGGTTTAATTATTGTTGTCTTAAGATCATTTGGGTATATACCTTGCGTTATGGATTTATTAATAATGTCACTAATTATCGGTGCAATGATTTTACTTGTCCTTTTAATTATCTTAGTATTTATTTCATCGTATCCTGTACTATTTGTGTTCTTCAAATTATGTATGATTTTTATGACTTCTAATTCATTAGTAGGAGACATGAAACATGAGCTAGGTTTATTATATTTTATGGTTTTATTACTATTTTCTAAATTTATATTATTTTGTCCTTTTATATCATCAATAAAAAAATCATTAAAGTGTTGAGCTATATCATTAGGATTTGTGACAATATTACCATTTACTTTTAATTGTTCTATTTGTTCTTTAACATTTGTGCGCTTATTACGATTAATTATGTTCCATGTTGCTTTAGATTTATTAGGAGCATTTGCTATTTGATAATTGTTCTGTGATTTTTGAGTGAGCTTTATTACCGATTTTAATCTTTTTGAGTACTGTCTAAAAGCTGTTTTATAAGATGGATTAGATGAGAATCGATATTTCCAAAGAAGATTACGCCTACGCCGCGAACATATCATAATACCTTTACTTAGCCACTTCGGTCGCATACGTATGGGTACTCTAATTCTTATGACAGGGAAGCACAGGTCATAGAATAATTTGAATATATCAAAAAATAGTTTATAAGCCTCATCTGGGTTTTCTGTCTCATAAATCTCTTTGAATGAAATATTTTGTAAACTATTTATAAATTTTGTTATATTGTCTTCACAAAGGTCCCTAATGTATTTGAAAATATGTTTACATCTATAGCTTTTCTTAACGGGGCATTGTAAGATCTGTGCTGTGTGATCTGAAATAGCAAACTCATAAATTGAAACTTTTGTTTTATTTATACCATGAGCAAAATTATCTATGCATGTACCACTGGAAAGTCTTGTAGGTTCATTAAGGCTTAATCTGAGATTATATGATGCTAATAGTTGTTCAAATCGATTTGAGGTTGGAGAATTTTTTAGTCTATCTATGTTGAAATCACCACAAAGTATGACTTTTTTGTTTTTGTAACATACATTATTTAGAAAAGAGTCCAATTTAGTAAAAAAAAGATCTAAGTCAGCTAATTTTGTTTTTGGTGATCTGTATACACATACTATAATAATATTAAGGTCGATTAGTTCTATTGCAGAGCACTCAAATATGTTGGCCATACTGATTTTATGAAATTCATTTAGAGTTTTAACTTTATGGTGGCTGAGGGCCAAAATGCATGATCCACCTTTTCTATTTTTACGAGTAAATTGAGATATTAAATTATAGTTGGGAATGTTAATTAAGTTAACATCCTGTTCGATTAAGTTATGTTCAGTAATACATAAGATATCTATAACATCATGCTTGGTTTCTAACTCTTGAATATTCATTATTAGTTCATCGGCCTTGCTGATTAAACCATTAATATTTTGGTGCATTATATTTATATGTTTATACTCGAAAAAGTTGTTTACTAGAGCCACTTTCTGTTACACTTGTATGCTGCATTGCATTATTATCAACTACCTTTAATTCGTCCCCAAAATTTTCAGTCTGTGTGCTTTGGTCCGTGACAGTCTTTACTAATGGTTTTGAAATTCTGTTATTATAGGTCATTCGCCTCTGAGCATAATCTAAATGTAATATTTCCCGTAATAGCATTCTAGACAAAGTCAATGACCTCAGTCGCCCCCTCGTTATAAATCTACTGTAGTCCATATCAATAAAAGTTACATAATCAAATTGACCACATATGAATTTAAGTTCGTAGTTTAATTTACATTCATTTAGAGATCGGTTGTACGGGATCTCACCGAATATGACATTTGTATGTTTAAATTGCGGTATCCAATTACTGAGACTTATTTTAAATTCAAATGGGTTTACATCATTTATGCCGCCTAGAACTATCACATAGTCATTCTTATCTAGCAAAAGAGAGTCTTCTTGAATGTTAAGTAGAATTTGATTCAACCTTGCTCCTGGTTTCCAAATGCATGATACATGATACTCAGCACCAATAAGTGTCTGTAATGTTTTTTGTAAGTGGCGGCCCTGTTGATCAGCAATAATTATTACTTGTTTTTGCTTCTGTGACGGTTGAAAATCTTTATTTTGTTTCATGTTATTGATGCTATTCTTATTTCCTGCAATGATCAAAGAGCAGTTATCATTATTTATTTTACACTCTTCATTGCGTATTTGTGGTGATTCTGTCAGGTTTTCAGTTTCACTTACCATGATTACGTGGTTATATGTCGTGTCGTCAATGTCAGACTTTTTAACATCTTGTTCTGTACAGATTAAGCCGGGTTCCACATTCGGCTCTGGAGATGTCCTTTGTCGTTTTCTTTTCCTTGTAGTCGTAGGACTTTTCATATTGGTTTGCAGCTTGGATTTTAATAGATCATTTTCCAATTTTAATGCTTCAATTTTATTATTCGCTGAGGTTAAGTTTTCAATGAGAGTTTCAATTTTCTTGTTCATGTCGATTATTGTTTGGCTATCGTTCACATTTGGTAGACTCGTCATTGTACATTCAAATAATGAGGAACTAGATAAGTCACTAAGCGATGCTGATTTATTATGTCTATATTGGCGAAACGTTACATTGTCTTTAGTGGCGTCGGTATCCATTTTTGAGTCTGGTGTCCAAGTCTGGTGGGGAAATGTGGAACTAATCAAGTTTATAGTTAGTAAATGCGACACTAGCGCCATCAATGAGCTCAATAAGATCCAATTTGTTCTATTTTATAAGACTAATTTATTTTGTCTTGTGGAAAAAATTTGAACTACAATACATATGTACCAATTATTATATATAGGTTGTAATGAATGGAGAATGCGACACTAGCGCCGTTTTGGTCTGATAAGTTGGTACGGTACATAGAGCAATCTGTATCATGCGATAGTGATGGGGTTGTGGTACGATAAAACGATAAATATTAAAAATTTAATTCGATATACGATTGTTTCTAAATAATTCATCAGCTAAAACTTTTTTTAATTATTATTGGTAAGCCTTTGACCACGATCTAGCATGATGTTGATCGACGAAGCGACCTTAGATGGTAGCAGACTTAACCTAGAAGGCGGGATCAAGCCCTCTTGGGTTGTATTTGCAACGACTTACCCTTAAATCCACATTATTATAATAATATAGGTATGTATAATACAATGCTTACAAAATATTTTATACAATAAAAGGAAAATAAAATACCTATAATGGGTTATCCTTAGCATAATGATAATATTATTTACATTTTCCTTGTTAATATTTTAATAATAATATAATTGTTGTAAATTAATAAATTTTAATTATGTTAAAAGTGAAATTACACTGCAAATAAGTAAACAAAATTATTCTCAAACTTTAATAATTATGTTGATAACGTTTTAATTGCTTACGTTATTTTTAAATGCTTTTAAACTGCTATTTAAATGCTTTTTTAACGATAAAGAATCACATCACTATTCTAGTGATAAAAGAATTGGCGCTTATGACTAAATTAAACGCAGGAGAATGATAACGTTATTCATAAATGTTAGCTATGGAGCTAGTTATTTACTTGGCTAGATTTTGGTGACTAATTTGAATTGACTGCTAAAAAACAGGGATGTGGATTAAAAAAATGTCTATAATGTAGATTATTGAAAAAAATTGGACACGTATTTTTTATTTGTAGATCTGATAAAAAACGTGAGCGATACAATGCACTAAAGTTGCTTGATCGTGACGTCACACCACTAAATCTAGTACGTTTTTGTTCAGGGGTATGACGTCACGCGTCCCAACACAGAATCTTATAAGCGTTATAGGTATCTCAGCCATTTTTTATTTACAAGAAAAAAAATAGGTGTCTAATATTTTTATATTATTAAAATTACGGACTAATTATATTCTGAAAATGTTGACCTTGTCAACCCTATTTTTTAATGGATATACTTTCCTATTTCCCGTTAATGAAAATTAATCTCATGTCACATCTTTTGGGTTTTAAAATCTATGATTGAATGTAAAAGGTCATAATTATCTGACATTAGTGCACACAATGGATATATTTTAAAACTAATTAATGTGGCACAAAGATGGCGGACGTGATGTAGGTAGGTAGGTACATGTGGGTATTAGCTAATGCTATTAGCCCACATGGCCTATTAGTTATTATCCGTTTGGTAGATGTAGTACACGGTTGGTCAAAAAAAAAAAAAGTACACACCACTACTCGCTACATAGGTACACCAAAATTAACTATACTGCTACCAAACGGCTAACTTAACAAAATTAAAAAGATTTGCATGGCTCTTAATTAAATTCTTCAATGCGAGCGCGTCCGTCTATATAGTAGACGGACGCGCTCGCCGTGGGTGAATTAAAGGTACATCACTCTATTTATCAGGCTGTTCCGTTCAGTAACTGTAGAGTTATCTAAGTTTATGGGTGTACTAGTGTTGCATCACACTTTTTATTAAGATGTTTCGTTCAGTAGTTTTCGATGTCTATGGGTGTAGATTTATCTCATGGGTCATTGAACTAAAATTACGGCTATTGAAGTTTGACCTCTATTATGTTATTATAATAAGTTTATATTAGTTTGCTCTGTTTTACAAGCTTTTATTTACCTTGCACCTTTTTTTTTTTTTCATGTGATGAAGTAGAAGACGAGCAAGACGCTCTCCTGATGTTAAGAGATAACGCTGCCCATAATCAGTACAGTGCTACTTAGAATTTCACAATTATGTAAAATTCTAGGAGCACTGCACCAACGCTTCTTACTCAAGAGTCATAAGATTTTAAGACTCTTTAGCCCAGTAATTTCCCTAGCTACAGTGCCCTCCTACCGGAGCACAGTAATGTTTGCACATCACTGCTCAGGCGGTAGAATAACTGGCACTGTTGGGGTACCCACCTAGACGACCTCCTGCAAAGGAAGTCTACCCCTGGCACCTGTCCGTTGTCTGTAATCAAATCTTGCAAGTTTAATTTGATCCACTTCCGAGTTACTGATTGAGCTGAAATTTAGCATGTATGTATAAATCGGATGACAATGCAATATTATTATGACATCGAGCTGATCTGATGTAGGAGCTGGAAGGTGGCCATATAAACTCCGTAATTAAATGACGCAACCCCATCGAGTTTGGGCACATTTGATTCGTCTTGACGAGTACTTTATGATGCTAGATGGTAATAAAAGATTAATTTTAAAAAGGTTTTTTTAAATTTTACTTGTTACTGAGATCTTTAGCCGAGCAAACCCTACTTAGTTAATTAAAACTTAACGCCTGACAAAAATATGATAGTCTTATTTAAATGACATCTTTTATTTAGTAAGGCACCCATAGGCGTACCCAGGCGTACCCAGGCGTGATTTCCAGGGGGGGCAGCTGCCCCCCCTGGAAATCGAATGCCTTATAATAAATCTGTAGAATAAGAAAAAATTTCTTGGCGCTCGCAATAAGGCGATCACACACGTTCCGTAGTCAGAATTATTATATTTTTTTAGCTTTTTAGTAACAATATTTCATTTTTTCACCACTCGGAACGTACTAAATGCTCACTTTTTGTCATCATATTTATAAAATTTCTTGGCACTTGCACGAAGTTCGTAGGTAGCTAAAGAGGTAGTGGTAGTATATCTCTTACATGTCACTTTCGTGGTCAGAAATAGGATATTTTCTTGGGGCTCGAAAAAAGCCGTTCGCACATTCTTCATAATCAAGATTTGAAATCTCAGCTCGCAGCAAACTGCTTGCGCTTTTATTAGTAAGAACATTCAAGTTTTTTGCAGCTCGAAACGAACTAAGCTCACCTTTCGTAGTCAGAAATAGGTATAAAAAATACTCGGCGCTCGTAAGCTGTACGCGCTCTTATAAGTGAAAATGATAATGATGTGCGAATATTTAAATTTCTAACCGCTCAGAAAAAGATAACTGCACGTTTTTCGTTGTCAAATATATACAATTATCTTAACAATAGCAGCAAGCTGCTTGCGCTATTTTACGGAAGAATATCTTAATTTTCCAACTGTTCGAAGCAAATTAACTGCAATTGTTGTTGTCCAAAACATTAAATTTACTCGGCGCGCGCAGTAAGCTGCTCGCACTGTTTTAAATAAGAATAATTTTAATTTTCCAACCGCTCGGAGTAAGTTAACCGCACTCTTTTCGTTGCCAAAAATATATAATTTTCTGGACGCTCGCGCAATTTTAAAGAAGATTGTTGTAATTTTCCTACAGATCAGAGCAAGTTACCACCGCACTCCTAAAAATATACAATTTTCTCGGCGCTCACAGCAAGCTGCTCGCGCTATTTTAAGGAAGAATATTATAATTTTCCTACTGCTCGGAGCAAGTAAACCGCACTTTTTTTCTTGCCAAAAATTCGAAGTTTTCTTGGCGCTCGCAGCAAGCTGCTCGCGCTTTTTTTATGGTAGTATATTTTATTTTTCTACCGCTACGCTCGCAGCAAATTAACTGCCGTATTTTCTCTACCAAAAATGAAAATTTTCTCGAGGCTTGCAGCAAGCTGGTCGCGCTATTTAAAGGAAGAATATTTTAATTTTCCTGCCGCTCTGTGCGAGCCGAAATCAAAGTATGGTGTACCTTTAAATAGGTCCTTCCTGCTCAAAACATATAGGCACATAATACAGGCATAAAGTTCAAGTTCAATAAAAAAAATCTGAATCCGCCCTTGCCTGCCCCCCCCCCCCCCCCCTAGGCCAGAAGCTGGGTACACCTATGCAGGCACCTAAACATTTATTCTTTCATTCTCTCAACAAACCTTTAAAATACATACGTAAATAGTACCATTATGCCGTGAATCAAATTAAACTTGCAAGATTTGATTACAGACAGACAGACTGACAGACAACAGACAGATGAAAGTAAAGAAAAGCTAATAATAAGGAATTTCAATAGCACTGCTGAATTTAGGTTTTTTCGACAACTTAATTACTATTTACATCTAGGAAGCAGGAAAAAGAGATGTTTTTCAATTTCTTTATTTAATTATACTTTTGTCAAGGCATGATTTGCTAATTTTTTTTATCTCGTTAGGTAGTCAAAAATTATTTTAACTGATTACAATAAGTACACTTAACTATTTAATCAAGTGACAAATAAATAATAATATTATAATGTCATTCTAAGTTTTCCTCTAAAGCCGTATATTTGCGAACTAGCTATGCCTAGCGTTTTTTAACCCCCGACGCAAAAACGACGGGGTGCTATAAGTTTGAAGTGTCTGTCTGTCTGTTTGTGTGTGTGTGTCTGCACGCACGCACGCACGCACGCACGCACGCACACTCACACACTCACACTGACACACAGACACACAGACACACAGACACACACACACACACAGACACACACTCACAGACACACAGACACACACACACACAGACACACACACACAGACACACACACACAGACACACACACACACAGACACACACACACACACAGACACACACACACACACAGACACACACACACACACACACACACACACACACACACACACACACACACACACACACACACACACACACACACACACACACACACACACACACACACACACACACACACACACACACACACACACACACACGTCAAACTTATAACACCCCGTCGTTTTTGCGTCGGGGGTTAAAAAAACATGATATAGATACTATTTTTGCATTTATAGGTAATATTAGTATTTTAATCTGATGACAAATAGTTACTCAGTTATTTCAGTACAACGCCTACTTCAGTGACGTCATTAGTGTACTAATATTAACACTGAATAGCGTAAAAAGTTGATAACGTGTTCTTACTGTGACAAAGGCAGACAGACCGACTGATTGAAAGATAATATCACCATCCCCAGCGAATAAACGGATAACTGCAAAAACTCGCTCTCTGGGGCGATGATATCCGGAGGGTCGCTGGGGGTGGGTGGAGAAGAAAGACGGAGAACCGAGTTGAGTGGCGTGCCGTGGGGGAGGCCTATGTTCAGCAGTGGACAAACATGGGCTGATGATGTGTGTGCAAAAACTCAACCTTACATGAATATTGAGTAACCTATTTTTCGTTAGGAACATTTATTTTAGAAACCAGAACTTTTAAGATGTTCAACTTTTTTTATTTATAACAAGAAAAATGTAAAAAAATGAGTAGATGTATTTGGATATAATTCGAAAATGAAATATAAGCAATAACAAGACAATGGCGATACTTTTGTGAGCCGGGGACGGCGATAATTTTATAATTCTGTGTTGGAGTCCCGGTCATGGGTTTACTCAGTGGACGGCATGAATGGGAAAGTTGCCCCACCCAGGTATTTGACCCGATTTTTTCAGTGAAAATATTTTAGCCAGAAAGTACTCGAGCAACGCACAATTTTTAAAGTCAGTTTTGAGCTTAATAATAACATTTTAACGTTTTGTAACTAACTTTTAGTCAGAATTAAAAAAATATGTCAGAGCTTACAGCAAGCATTTTCTAATTTACTACTACCCTACTCCTACTTTTTTTTTGTAGCGTCCGTGGCCCAGTGGCCATACCTCCGACTTCTAAGCCGGAGGTCCTGGGTTCAAATCTCAGTGTGGCAAAGATTTTTTTTCGTCTGGACGCTACCGTGATTCGGAAGGCACGTAAAACTGTGGGACATGGTATCAGTAGGTACAGTGCTACCTAGGATTTCGCAATGATGTGAAATTCTAGGTGCACTGCACCATCGCTTCTTACTCAAGAGTCATAAGATGTCAAGACTCTGGAGTTCAGTAATTTCATTAGCTACAGTACCCTCCTACCGAAGCACAGTAATGTTTGCACATCACTGCTCAAGCGGTAGAATAAATGGCACTGATAGGGTACCCACCTAGACGACCCTGCAAGGGAAATCTACCCCCTGTAATTAATTGCTAGAGGTGTGGTACTTTCCCAGGCGGTCTCAGCAATAGAGCCTCACCATAACGTCCTTTTTATGGTCAGTCAAAAGATGACGACAGTTAATTAAGTATTGCCTAATATTACGTATTACCCGCAGATTACTGATTTACAATACCTATTCTTTTATCAAATCAGTCAATATCTATGGTTTCTAGTTGTAATCGATCATTTAATTTTTATCAGCATTACTATTAATTTTAGAATAGCTTATACACCAGGTGATGCGTTGCTATTAAATTTTCAAGCCAAGTCATAAAATCGCGCATATCGTAGAGGTAAAGTCGTTTGCATGCCTAATCAAGTAAGTTGATTGCAGATTTTTTTTATGCTTTTATAATATAGTAAATTGGTATTTACGATGACCATCAACATTATTTTTATTTGACAAAAAAGCAATCAAAATATCAGGTAACCATTATAAGGGGAATAATATATGTGATGCTTTATAGTGCTTATATAATTCTGCTTCAAAAAGGCTTATACAACCAATTTATAAGAATATAAATAAGCCAAAACATCTTATAAATTATAAGGCTAATTTGCTAGTTGGGAATTTATACGTCATTACATACATTTTTGACAATTCGGTCTTCGGTTCGGCTCTCTTTTTTTTTATGTGATGAAGTAGAAGACTCGTAGAAGGTTCGGCTCTCTGACGGATAAGTGAACAGCCATGCTGTTTTAGCTAATACAGGCAAATAATAATATGACAAATCGCGGAGGGGTCCTCCAGTCAGTGAGGACCAAACCGCGTCTGGGCTGTGTACGAGTACTTCGACGTACCCGCTGCCCCGGCATTATGGCGTCCCGCAGGAACACCCCCAGGTTTTAAGTGGGTATTCCCGCCGCGCCCATCTTCGGCGGGGGAGTTCCATATACAGTCCTGCGCCCCCTGGCGTAGGGGATGAGGCGTAACGCATTTCTTCTTGGTCAGAAAAATCAAAGAAGACAGATAGAAGTGGCATACTTTATGGGTCGCTGTGTCATGTAATGAAACACAAAACTTCGTCAAACCAAACCAACCAAAACTAATCTATATTATTATGATGATTGTTAAAAAAAAACTGCTATATTCTCCTCTTATTTGACACTGAATAATAGGGGCGCTTCAAAATATGCCAAAATTGCGTAGTCATACAATACGCACTATCTATCGTAGCCATCGACTATATTTCAATGGACGACTAGATTTATTATCACTGCGTATTTTATAGCGATCGACAAAAATCTCTCTTTTCGGCGATGCCCCCATAACACCACGATCGACACTACGTTTACCTATTCTACCGTAATACTGGGGGATGACTTCCTTTGCAGTAGGTCGACTAGGTGGGTACCCCTACACAGTGCCAGTTATTCTACCGTCTGAGCAGTGATGTGCAAACATTGCTGTGCTTCGGTAGGAGGGCACTGTAGCTATCAGGAGACCGTCTTGCTCGTCTTCTTACTTAGTTGTATATAAAAAAAATACAGTCAAAATCTACTGAGTAAAGGGCATGTTTTCATTCTTATGTCTTAAGGCTCTAGACGGCGCAATATTAGCACGAAGTGACTGCTCATGCAAAAACTTTTGAGAATTTGACATTCGATGCGACGTGGAGGCCTATCTGCAGTCGTAATACATAGCAACATTGACATAAGAGTAGCAACTCCCGTCCCGCTGTCAAGAGTAATTGACGTTTGTAAGAGCACAATGACATTGGGAGTAGCTGCACATTGTATGCAATGACAGCGCGAGTAGTATATTTCAGTATACTCTTGACAGTGGGACGGAAGTTGCTACTCTTATGAGAATTTCACGATGTTTGCGACCCGCTGGAATGACGAGTACAAAGTAATACTCCGACTCTAATGGGCAAGCGTTATCATTTACAAGTGAATTTAACAGGTTACAGTCGCCTCTCAAATCTAATAAAAGGAGTCTATAAGTTTATAAATCAATGATTGTAGATATTTACGTAGCTTACAGACAGATCTCGCATGTGTTTGAACAAGTCCTATTAGTATTATGTCATTGTAATTGTCAAAAACGATTCAGTGTTTGTTTGGAATCGGTGATATAAAGTGATACGAGAGCAATTTTTTTATTTGTAATTTCGAAAGTGAAAATGGGTGGAAAACTATTTCAGTTACACACTACTTTTGCGGGTAAGCATTTAAATTTTAACAAATAAATAAAACATTTTTTTTAATTTATTCAGTAAACTGCTAAGACTAAGTTATTAAAAACTTTTTTACTACTTAAAACTTACTTTTTACTTTTTTATTACTATTTTTTTTTGTGTTTTTGTACATTTTTATTATTATTGCCAATAAAATACCTTTTAAGCTTTAAGTCTCTATCACTGCCTTCTATTTTTTATTTCGATATTTTTCATAGAAGCACCAAGATGTAAACACAATATTAAAAAAAACGTCTTTGCTTCTGTATATGAAAAGAAAGATATAATTAAACATCAATCTTGCTTTCAATAACCGAGACGCACATTTTAATAAATCATATATCTTGAAAACTACGAAACCAATTTTGATGAAACTTCTAAGTAGCAAGTAAAAATATCCTTTCAAATAAGATGTTCAACAAAATTTATTTATATTAGCGACGTAGTTATAAGAACCAACAAAGATTTCAAAATATGGATGTTGAGTTTAAAAAATAATATTTTAAAAGCAGTCTAACAATGATAGTGCTAATAGAAAATTAATTAGTTTTTAACGAATGCTAATAATGTAGGTATATTACCTACATTATGGTGGGTTTGTGGTGTACATTGTTGTTATTATTATTGTGGGTTATTTGGTATGTAGGTATGCTAATAATGTAGGTGTAGGTAGGTAATGTAGGCTTCTTGTGAGTTGCATTATGTTTTCAGTTTTCATGTTCTACAAATAAAAATAATTTAAATAAATAAATATAATAAATATTTCAGGACAATTCACACAGCGCCACCTAACCCCATACTAAGCAACTTAATGCTTGTATTATGGTGATTAGGATAACGGATATAATACTTATATACTTTTCTTTTGTAAATACATACTTATAATAAATATTGAAAAACCACCCAGACCAGAAACAAATACCTGTGGATCACACAAATATTTGCCTCATGAGGGAATCGAACCCGCAACCTTCTGCGTTGCAAGCGGTTATTAGCCCACCGCACCACAGAGGTCGTCAAATTTCGGACATGAAATATATGATACAATGTTCATTTATTAATAAACTAGCTTATGCTCGCGGCTTTGCCCGCGTGGCAAAATCCTTTCTTAGCGGAGGTCTACGTCATAAAACCTATCTGTATTCCAAATTTCAACCGAAGCCGTTCAGTGGTTTGGCCTGTGCGTTGATAGAGCAGTCAGTCAGTCACTCTTTCCTTTTATATATTTAGATAGTTTAATGTAGTTCCGCTAAATTCCGCGGGACTTCTTTCACGACAAGTGAATTAAATTAAAAATTTAAACAAGTAAAATTTTAAAAATCTTTTTAAAAACAAGCTTTTATTATTACTACCATCAAGTACTCGTCAAGACGAATAAAATAAGCCCAAGGTTGCGTCGTTTAATTACGGCGTTCCTATGCCCACCTTCCAGCTCCATCATCAGATCAGCTCGATGTCATTATAATATTGCATTGTCATCCGATTTATACATGCATGCAAAATTTCAGCTAGATACCGGGAAGTGGGTCAAATTAATGTTGCAAGATTTGATTACAGACAGACAGACAGACAACAGACAGGTGAAAGTAAATAAGAGCTTGTAAAAACCGCCAACGCAACGCTTTCTAAATAATATGTAATTCGCGGTTTTGTGGTGGCGGCCATTTTGAATTTTAAATTTATCATAGTGCGTTGTATTCTACTAATTAAGTTCTTTCATTTGATACCCATATTGACGGGATTGTAGAAAAAAAAAGTTATCCGCCATTTTGTAGTGAACAACAAACATGGCTAAGAACACTCTCGATTCACTCTACTTTCAAATAAAAAAAAAATCAAAATTCGTTCATCCTTTCGGGAATACACACACACAGAGACAGACAGACAGACACGTCAAACTTATGACACCCCGTCGTTTTTGCGTCGCGGGTTAAAAATACATTTTATTGTGTAATATGAGTGTAATTTATGGCATATCATCATATTACTTGGGAAAATATAATCAGTAATACCTACTCCTTATCACTGAATTGGTCATTACCAGATCAGTAACTTTATATCTAATACATGCTTAACTAGATTGGTGCATAGATAACACCGCAAAAAGTAGGTACTGAGGTTGGTATTTTTTTTAAAATATCAAAGGAAAGAGTGATTGATTGACTGACTGACTGATCTGTCAACGAGCTCAAACAGCTGAACGGAATGAGTTGAAATTTGGAACACACATAGATCTGTGTCACACATGTTGTAGATCTCTACTTAGAAAAGATTACTGCACGAGGTGCAGCAAAGCCGAAAAATTAATAATTGTAAATTTACTTCACCCGATTTGAATTGCAATCACAATAACTTTAGAAACTGTCTGCAATTAAAATAACATTCATCATCATCATTATCAGCCTATGTTCGTCCACTGCTGGACATAGGCCTCCCCCATGGCACGCCACTCAACTCGGTCCTCCGTCTTTCTTCTCCACCCGCTCCCCGCGACCTTCCGGATATCATCTCCCCATCTCGCCCAAGGACGCCCTACACTACGTTTGCCGAGACGCGGTCTCTACTCTAGAACACGTCTACCTCAAAAATAACATCACACTGTTCTTACATATAAGAAACATCATTACTATATGTTCCAGCTGCCTTCGGTCAGCTAGTCTTCGGCCTGCTCAATGTATGGCCATCATACACCACAACTATATACGCTTCAAACACCACAACTCCTCTATCAGAGCCGATGAGCGTGGGAGAAGAGTCTCTTCTAGGGAGCTTACCTTCTTTAGGAGCTATGGCTGGAACAGCAGTAGTAGGCATGCTGATTAATAGGCTGGGCAGGAAGAAAGGCGGGATTTTGCTGTCGCTGCCGTATGTGGTAAGTTATGTAAAGTAGTATAGTATAGTATGTTAGATATGTGGTAAGCAGGAAGAATAAAAAAGCAGTAGGAAATAAATTGTACTTAAAGTACGAATGAGTCCTAAGAACAATAACTAAAGAACTTATTTGTTATACCGTCAGGTCATAAGTATTGTCACACAGTAAAAACTTTTCTTTTAGAATGCTGGCCACAAAAAAGTTTATTTAATTCGAATTTCGAATTGTTCATGAAAATAAAAATGTATACTTTTTAGAATTTTACTCATTTTTAAATATGGAGTGGACGCTTAAAGAAGACCGTGTTGCAGTTATTGCGTTGCATCGTTGCGGTTACGCGCCAATTCAAATTTTTGACATACTGAAAAATTTGAATATAACCAAAAGATTCGTTTATCGTACCATCAAACGATACAATGAAGACTCTAGTGTAGATGACAGGTCAAGAAGTGGTCGCTCTCGGTCTGTTAGGACTCCAGCAGTGATAAAAGCTGTGAAGGCGCGAATTCAAAGAAATCCCAAACGTAAGCAGAAACTGTTGGCCCTTCAGATGGGGTTAAGCAGAACCACGGTGAAAAGGGTGTTAAATGAAGACTTAGGGCTTCGGGCATATCGAAGAAAAACAGGACATCGTTTAAATGCTCGTCTAATGGACCTGAGACTGAAGAGATGCCGCGCTTTGTTGAAGCGGTACGCGAGAAAAAAATATCGAGAAAACCTTTTTTCGGATGAAAAAATTTTTACCGTAGAAGAGAGCTACAACAAACAAAATGATAAGGTGTACGCACACAGTAGTGAAGAAGCGAGCAACCGTATTCTGCGTGTCCAACGAGGTCATTTTCCATCCTCGCTCATGGTATGGTTGGGAGTTTCTTATTGGGGCTTAACAGAGGTACATTTTTGTGAGAAAGGTGTAAAAACGAATGCAGTTGTGTATCAAAATACAGTCCTGACGAACCTTGTGGAACCTGTTTCTCATACCATGTTCAATAACAGGCACTGGGTATTCCAACAAGATTCGGCGCCAGCTCATAGAGCGAAGAGCACACAAGACTGGCTGGCGGCGCGTGAAATCGACTTCATCCGGCACGAAGACTGGCCCTCCTCCAGTCCAGATTTGAGTCCGTTAGATTACAAGATATGGCAACACTTGGAGGAAAAGGCGTGCTCAAAGCCTCATCCCAATTTGGAGTCACTCAAGACATCCTTGATTAAGGCAGCAGCCGATATTGACATGGACCTCGTTCGTGCTGCGATAGACGACTGGCCGCGCAGATTGAAGGCCTGTATTCAAAATCACGGAGGTCATTTTGAATAAACTTTATTGTCATAAGAATCTATGTTTTGTTAAGTTCATTTTGGTATATAAATGGTTACATAATAAATAAACTTGTTCCAATAATTTTATATTAAACATGTGACAGAATTTATGACCTGACTAGGATATTCTTCGCTTTTAGATAATAGCGTCTATAACAATAGGTCGTAGCTGGAAAATTCATAAAATTGTATGCAAACCACAACAGCGACTTCCATTCCTATAAACCTTTTTTTTGACAATGATTCTAGAGTATTATCGTAATCATCTTCCATCAGTCGTGATCCTCAAGTCTGGGCATCGTGGTCTTCTCCATCCATGAATTTCGTCCTCACGATGTTACGCCATCTTGTCCTATTCCTATCATACAATTGTACTGATTTTCAGATATCATGGGCAATGATCAGCGCCACAAAATCTAAGCAAGTGGTACTGGCAGCTAGACTCCTCAGTGGAGTGGCTGGAGGAGGAATGCTGGTGTTCTCTCCTATATTCATTTCAGAAGTGGCTGAGGATTCCTTCAGAGGGACTTTAGCTTCAGGTAAGCATCAATACCGAAAACTGCTGGTAAAGAAGCGTACTCGGCAAACGTAGTGTAGGGCGCCTATGCGATAGATCGGACGATGGTATCCGTAGGGTCGCTGGAAGCGCTTGGAGGAATAAGACGGAGGACAGAGTGGCGTGCCATGGGGAGGCATATTTCCAGCAGTGGACGAACGTAGGCTTAATGATAATGATGAAGCATTAATTCAAAATTTACTACTATTTCTTAAGAAAAAAATTAGTTTAACATTAGCCTGTTTTGTGTACAGCTGTAAAATATTATAATACAGTTGCAATATTATTTCAATGACCTGGCAATTTTTACTGTGCCTGATATGGACAGTCATGATGCTCATCATTGGGCACCTATTTTACTGGCTTTGTCATTCATATTATTAAAATCTTAAGTTCAGACGTTTTTTAGCTGTTTCAAATAAATTTACTAACAAAAAATTACAGTACAGATATTTGTACCTTTGTATATTCACTATATTTTACCCACAGCTCCAATAGTAATGTACTGTGCTGGCACCCTGATCTCCTATCTCCTCGGGTGGGCCCTCTCCTACCGCATGATCGTGTGGGCTAACATCATCGCCAGCATCATCAACACACTTCTTCTCATCTCCGTCACTGAGAGTCCTGTTTTCCTAGTCAAACAGAATCGTGATGAGGTAGGTTTTTTTTGTTATGAGTATGTAAACTACACATTATGTCTGATCTCAGTCCTTGGTAATTATTTACCATAATAATATTATTATAATACCGCCACGTGCCATTTGAAAGTCTTTTATTGATATAATCGATTTTGAATTTTCCCATATAATACAAGTAGTAGTAAGTTAACACGTTAGCTGCGGCAAGTAAAATCTTAAACCTTCGTCTGGTGCGGCGGCGGGCCAAAGTGTGCCCCCAATGATTTTTCCGCCAGTGCGTGGCAGGCCTTTCTCGACCCACCAGCATAAGGTTAGATTAAATCGCTATAACTTTGCGAAAACATAATATAGGTGTGTAGTTTTTGGACTGTTAGAATAACCTTGAACCCACCTTCTTTAGATTTGATTCGCCCCGGGATCTGCCAAACAGGAAATGAGAAATGAACCAGGAAAAGTGGCGGGTCGATATCGACCAGCACCGCACTAGAAAGTATTTTTAGTAGTGATGGGAAAGACAAAAATAAGGGGATATCGAAAATAAAATAGAATTGTAGAAAAGAAATGAAAAATAGTTTATTTAATTATTTATTTATGCTTGTCTTTAAAACATTTCGCACAAAGATTTTGTGTGCACATCCTGCAGTATGTTTTTGTTTTTGCTTGGTCCTTTTTCTAAATATCATTTTTTTTTCTTGAAGGAAAATATTTCCTCACTGCTGTCACTATCACTTTTATTTGCCTCGCGAATTAGTTTATTTTCCAAAATTTGTATTTTTCTTTTGTTTCCTGCCATCGTGCGTCGTTAATTTTATGAAAAGAAAAAACGCGACGCCGACGTACTTCAGTTCAGTGAGATGGCTCAACACTAACTGGCGAAGCGGGGCGCTCCGTGCGGTATCGGGTCGCAAACCGCCTGTTGGGACGGCGGGCCGCAATAGACCCCTGCCGCACCGAGTTGATATTTTCACCGTCAGTGCGTGGTAGGCCGATAAAGGCCTGCCGTGATGTTTTTATAGGGAACACCTATAATTTTGAACACAATCTCAAATATATATTTGTCTCTGTCGTACCTTTACAAACACCTGAGATAATCGTACCGCACCTAGTGAGAGGGACAGTTTTCTTCGTCCGCACCAGCTGAAATTCCGCGGCAGGTCGATCTGGGCCTGATCCGCAGTGAATGTGTTAAGTAGTAAATTTGTAACAATTTCATTGATAATACTTTCTTTTATCACCTGAGACGACGAAGAATAAAGTATTATGCTAGTTCCAAGGGGAAGCGAAAGCCTTTAGAGTTTTTTTCAAATTAATTACCAGTAAATGTTAAATCCTGAAAAAAAAACAGCAAAAGATGGATTTTCTCTTCTTCTCATAGCTAAAGTGTGTCAAGCTGTCCCAGATTATTTTTTTTTTTTAGAGCAACATGTTTTAGTATGCGCAATAAATTTCTTAAAAATTCCCCCGAAACCCCAAATATAGAACAGCAAAATAATCCCCGTTGAGACGATAACCAGGAGCTAATACCCTCACCGTGACCACTCTGTGATCTATGGTCCGCAACACACTACCAATTTTTATCTATGGATCACCGAGAGTTCATGATCAGTTAAAAGAGTCAACAGGCTGATGACAATGACAATAATATATCCAACTTATGTTTCAGGATGCTCGTAAAACGCTAGCCCATTACCGGGGATCCCCTGCATCATCGAAGGCTATTCTCGAAGAGTTCAGCAAACTGAAGCAATCGCTGATGCCTGCTGTGAAACTTGTTTCTGTTGGAGGTAAAGAACAGAAAAAAAGAAAATAAAGCATTTATTATTGCCAACTTTTACATTACGAGTAACTAGTGCGTAAGATCGATTCATAGCCCGGCGGATTAGCAAGCTGAAGTGGCAATGGGCAGGCCACATAGCGCGTAGAGCGGATGGCCGATGGGGTCGAAAAGTGCTCGAGTGGAGACCACGGACTAGCAAACGAAGCGTAGGACGTCCACCCACAAGGTGGACAGACGACCTTATAAAGGTCGCCGGAAGACGCTGGATGCAGGTCGCTTCCAACTGGTACATATGGAAGTCCAAAGGGGAGGCCTATGTTCAGCAGTAGACGTCCAATGGCTGAGATGATGATGATGAAGATCGATTGAAGAGAAGTTGAGAAGTTTGTGGTCTTCTTACTACGAAACTGAATAGAAAGACGCACGTATTAATTTTTAAAACGTAATGTTTTTAATAACTGTAATGTTAACATTACAGTTAACTGTAATGTTAACTGTAATGTTAACATAAAATGAAAGCCATAGAAAAAAAATAGTAAAAATCCGACTAAGAGTTTCGGAAAAATTGGAATAAAAAATATCACTGAAATTTTGTATTATGTTCGTTTGAAAGCACTCAGGGATTTATCCAATAATATTATTACTTGCACATTCATTCATTCTTAGATATATTTCTCAAGATTAAAACAGAAAAGTGTTGAGTGTTAAAATAATCGGTAATAGACCTAAAATATAATCTTTTAGCATGTTAAGTCGTAATAATTATTTAAAAGAAACTTTTAAAAATATTTCAGAATCTGATACTAAAGCAGATATGAAGATAGAAGAAGCTGAAAAGCAGAAACTGAATACAGAAGACGCGGAATCAGCAGAACAAAAGAAAATGTCACCATTTAAACTATTATGTGAGTGATTAACCATTTTAAAGGTGGAGCTTACCTTTTTAATGGCAGGAACATTTTGTTTGGCCAACTAGTGCAATTTAAATCTGATTGAATTGACTTTTTAACCCCCGACGCAAACACGACGGGGTGTTATAAGTTTGACGTGTCTGTGTGTGTGTCTGTCTGTGGCATCATAGCTCCCGAACGGATGAACGGATTTTGATTTAGTTTGTTTTGTTTGAAAGTCGAGAGTGTTCTTAGCCATGCTTGGTGGAAATCTGTCCAAGATGGCCGCCGTTACAAAATGGCGGATTACTTTTTTTCTCCACGACCCCGTCAATATGGGTATCAAATGAAAGGACTTAACTTGTAGAATACCATGTATTATGATAAATTTAAAATCCAAGATGGCCGCCACCTCAAAATAGCGAAATAGAACTTTATAAATGCGTTGCGTTGGGGTTTTTTAATTTTTAAGCTAATTCACTTGCTGAGAGAACTAGTTACACTGGTAGCACACGACGCCACCCATCAAGACTAATAAACTCTTATCTTATGTCTAGAATTCACGTTTAGCAAGAGGCTACTCTTGCTGCTACTTTAATTGTCATTACAAAGAGATTTGCAGGTTTTCCCAATGTTATTCTCTTACAGAGTTGTCCAAAAGGGTGACAAATAGAAAGAAAACTCTGAAGAATCCGCGCTTGGCCAACGTTACGTAATAAATGCTAAAGTATGCGTGCGTGCGTGTGTGCGCGTGCGCGTGCGCGTGCGCGTGCGCGTGCGCGTGCGCGTGCGCGTGTGCGTGCGCGTGTGCGTGCGCGTGTGCGTGCGCGTGTGCGTGTGCGTGTGCGTGTGCGTGTGCGTGTGCGTGTGCGTGTGCGTGTGCGTGTGCGTGTGCGTGTGCGTGTGCGTGTGCGTGTGCGTGTGCGTGTGCGTGTGCGTGTGCGTGTGCGTGTGCGTGTGCGTGTGCGTGTGCGTGTGCGTGTGCGTGTGCGTGTGCGTGTGCGTGTGCGTGTGCGTGTGCGTGTGCGTGTGCGTGTGCGTGTGCGTGTGCGTGTGCGTGTGCGTGTGCGTGTGCGTGTGCGTGTGCGTGTGCGTGTGCGTGTGCGTGTGCGTGTGCGTGTGCGTGTGCGTGTGCGTGTGCGTGTGCGTGTGCGTGTGCGTGTGCGTGTGCGTGTGCGTGTGCGTGTACGTGTGCGTGTGCGTGTGCATGTGTGTGTGTTTTACCTCTATACGCCTCAACGACAACCGAATTAGCTAGGATTTTATATAATGTAGATTTTTTTAACGCCTACCCGTATGCTGAATCTATAAATAAATAAATTGTATTCTCATTGCAGTTGCGTCACCATCTTCTAAAAGGGCATTCATAGTGGTTATAGTCGTCGTTTCCATGCAGGTAATTAACGTTTATAATACACGTTTATAATATTAGTAAGATTATTCCTACGTCAGAAAAAGACAGGTTTCGGCAGAACAATACACTATACATTAAGATCAATTATTGTTATGTACCTCAAATCTATGAATAATCAAATTCTTATTCTAATGGGCAGCGTTATCTCTTACCATCAGCACAGCGTCTGCTGGTCTTCTTACTTATTAGCAAAAAAATTAAAACCTGCATAATCATAATCCTTACCTACGGTGCTCCGCTCCGGTAAAAATCCGCTCTCGGGGTTTGTTAGCGAGCAATCGAGCGCAGTATCTTGGGGCTTAAATTGTCAGACCGAGTTAGAAACAGTGAACTGCGGTCCAGAACTCAAATTGCTGATGTCGGTCAAAAAGCTGCCAGCTTGAAATGGACCTGGGCAGGTCACATCTGCCGCATGTCGGACGAACTATGGGCCAAGCGTACCACTCAGTGGATGCCCACCACCGTTAAACGACGCCGCGGTAGACCCAGGCGGAGATGGCGAGACGAACTGTACTCCTTTTGTCCCAATTGGCAAACCATAGCCCTTGCACGTGAGGAATGGAAGGAGGGAAGGGAGGCCTTTGCCCTGCAGTGGGACGACAATGGCTAAAATAAATAATCATAACCAGGTGGTGGTTTTCAGGTGTTTATGGGCGTGATTCCAGTTCAAGTCTACGCCAAGAAGGTGTTCACGGAGACTGATCCGTCCAAGTCTGATCTGTATACCGTCATCTTAGCCATGGTGGTATTGTGTGGAGCTCTGGTGCCAACTGCTGCTGCTGATAAGGCCGGCAGACGGGTAAGGCATCATTAACTTTAAGGCATATTTGGAAGAACAAAATTTGGAATTAGTTTGGGGTATTTCCGTAAATATTTACCATTAGGGGAACTAAAAGAGAACGAACTGAGTCCTTAAAAGGTTGGCAATGTGCCAGCGGTACTCCTTTTAATATTGGTGAAACTGTATGAGTCTAAACCTGGAAGGAGTGACATATACCCAGCATTGGGTGGATGTGGGCTGAGTAGATAAATTTATTTGTGACGGTAACCATTTACCTACTATCAAGTAAGCCTTTTTGCCTATTTGCCACATATTATGGCATTACACTTATCAGTAAACGAAATGCAATCATATAAGTAAAAAATCATCAGCCTACGTTCGTCCACTGCTGGACATAGTAAAAAATACTTCGTATAAAAACCTTTTCCAGGTCCTGATCATAGCTTCGTCAATCCTGGTGACCCTGTTCGTAGCAGTTCTTGGATACCTGATGCAATCTGGCGTGGCTCCTCCATGGATGACCGTCCTCATCATCATGCTGTACTGCTTCTCCTTCATGTTCGGAGCTGGCAGCGTGCCTTATGTGCTGCTGGCTGAAGTTTTTGTTTCAGAGGTGAAAAAAAAGCAAAATTTTATTTGAGTTCTACGTACCACCAGAAATAAAAAGACAAGCTAGACGATATCTTGGCGTGACGATTTACTGCTTCTCATTATCATTACAGTGCCATCATTAATTTTTTTTTTTTTTTTTATCAAGGATTTCGTAATGATGTAAAATGCCGCCATGGCGTAGTGTGTATGTACTACAGAAATGTATGAACGGAACGTAAGAGGCATTACGGAAGGAATTGCATGCAATAATGCCTTTTCCACTTCAGGCCATTAATTTCTCCTATTACTGGAGAACAGTAATGTTTGCACATCGCTACTCAAGGGTTGAATAACTGACACTGTTAACTGTTAGGGTACCCACCTAGTCAACGTCTTGTAAATGAAGTCTGCCTTTGGTAAATTGACAGCTTTAAGATATTTTTCTCTTCTCAGGTCCAAAGCCTCGCATCGATGGTCATCGTAGAATGGGTGTGGTTTGTGAACTTCTTCATGATCGCCGTGTTCCCCTTCATGATCAGCATGCTAGGTCTACACGGGACCTTCTACTGTTTCGCCGTTATGTCTGTTCTTAATTCTGTATTCGCTTACATCTTCGTTCCTGAGACGAAGGGACTTTCTAATGAGCAGATTCAAGAGGTGTTCTTGAGAAGAAGAAAATAAACTCTTTATTATTTAGATTAAATTATAAACGGAAGATACTGTACGCGCTATAGCATCGTTGCTATTGCCAAACTAGAGCCTGTTGGGTCGTAAATTGGAGTGGTCCATTTTTGAGATGCTATTGTATCTTCCCTTTTAATTTTAATCTAAGCTTTATAATATTTTTTTTTTAAATATCATAGGAAATAATAGTAAATATTAGTGTAAATAAGATAATAATTAATCAAATCAAATCAAATCAAATATCTTTATATCAGACAACAAAGGTCCATGGGTTAGTAAACATTAAAATAAATTAAACAAAATGGGTTAGTAGGTAAAAGGATTAAAATACAAAATTAAAGTACAAAATTAAATTTAACACATAGCCACCATTAATACAGCATGTACCTCTGAGGCACACCGTGCGGGCGACAGCCAGACGCGTACTGCTCATCATCTACTTCAACCATCGTCCGCACGAAGCGCCTTCTAAGAGGTCCACTCGGATCATCTGCTAATACCTTTAGGATGACGTTGTCACCACCCCGCATTCTCCTCATCAGAGACGCAACTTTTTTTCGTATGACAGCATGAAAGCCGTCAGTACGATTTTGTGCGAACATACCGGAGGCACTACAGAAGCGAGGTAGCCCCAGCATCATCCTAAAGATATTGTTATATTGGACACGCAGGGCATCCAGCGATCTCTTGGTATACCGGAACCACAGGCCACCGGTGTAAAGACCCTGACAAAACGCTTTGAAGAGCGTGATTTTGACTTGGTCAGTACACCGAGTGAACCTCCGGGTCAACATATTACCACGAACAGCTAACGCCCTGCGCTCCCTCTCTATATCAACATCATCTTTAAGGTCGTCGGTAAGATAATGCCCTAGATATTTAAATTTATAAACTCGCTTCAAGTTTATGCCATTCAGGCAAATAGGCGGACTTATTTCGGGGCACTTACCGGCGGCCTTAAAAAATCATGTATTCGCTCTTCGCCACATTATATTTAAGGCCATGTAAGCCAGCATATAACTCACAAACCTTCAACAGCTCTCCAATCGCTCTCGCACTCGGAGCCAGCAGCACCATGTCGTCCGCGTAACTGATGTTATTGATCATGACACCCCCTATACTGCAACCGACACGCATGCTACTGAGTCCGACCACGAGGTCGTTGACGTATAGGTTGAAGAGACGAGGAGAAGATAGCCCCCCCTGCCTCACCCCGCACTCCAGCCCATATGCCTCAGAAAGACTGTTGGACCACCTGACATAGTTAGTCTGGTGCCCATACCAAAACCTGAATATGCTGGTGATTTCAGCCGGTATATGTCTGTCTTCCATCTTTCTCCAGAGCACATCGTACGATACAAGATCGAAAGCTTTGGAGAGATCTAGAAAACAGGCGTATACCGGTGTCTTACGGTCCGTGTAGTATTAAGTTGAAGTTAAAAAAATTGAATTTTCGCAGTCTTATTGTAGGAACATATTTTTCAACTGGATGGATTTTTGTGTGATTTTCAAAAGATAGAGCAATTCAAGTCAAATGTCTCAATAATTTTAATGTTAAGTTGATTTTGTGATGCGTTCTTTTTATTTTATGTGGTAAACAATGTATTAACAGTTAAATTTAATTATTAGAAAATAAAATTTAACCAATATAATTGGACCAATCCGTGATTTTTTTATTTCTTCATATTTCCATGTTTGGCCCCATTTAAAGAGTGAGATGATTTTTCAAAAAATATCCTCGTTTAAATCTTTATAAGGCGATTTTGAAACATTCTTCGTCTGAATATTTATTTAATATGTATCAATAAAACGGCTTGAAAAGTTGCATTCATAAAAATATTTGAAGGTAAGGAAAAATATTTGAACAATACAAATTTCTAAGCTCTCTATATACAATCACACATCAAAATTCTGATCTGTATAAATAACATCTCTTTTTGTACGATTTAAATTATATATTTAGGTATATCTATTAATGACGCAAATGGGTAAGAAACTTGTGTATAATGAGTGATTCCGATAGCAAAGGACAAACTTTGTACCAGCCACGTTGGCATGCAAATATTGTATTAAATTGATATGAAAAACAATTAGTTATTACATCTGCTACTTCGGATCTGAAATAAAAAACTTTACTATTAAGTACTTACCTACATTATGTCGCTCTAAAACACCAGCTAAGCCTGGGCCCTTTTATAGGCGTGCACGGGTTATCTCTTACCATCAGGAGAGCGTCTTGCTCGTCTTCTTACTTCGTTGTATAAAAAAAATCTTATGTTTCTTTTATTGTAATTTATATTTTAGTAAACATTTGATGCAACTAAATCATTTTGTAATAACAATTTTATTAGGGTTCCTTACTCCATTTACTTTCAGCCACTCTCTCGATGCCATCAGCCATCTAGCTATCGATCGACCTGGATACCCACGTCCTGATCTCGGCCATCACAAAAAGATATACATTATCTCAACCAAAATATTATTGAAATAGGCTTCAAGAATTGGAATTCGCAATTCAGATTTAGAATAGATAATAAGTACGATTTAAAGATTATACGGACATTTATTTGTTCATAGAATACAGACCGAATCTCACCTGTGTTAAAACGTTTTAAATATAATCACATCATTTGAATTAAATTTGGATCCCTACATTTTAGTTTTTTAAACCTTTTATAGTGACAATGAAAGGAAAACTATTTCAGTTACACACTGCGATTGCTGGTGAGATTTATATTAATTTGATAATTTTATTCACAAAATTATATCTTTTGAGTGCATAAGTTTATTTTTTAAATAAAAGAATTGGCTATACTTATACTGTGCATAAATCTAAATAAGAACTTTAGTGTGCACCGACAAATCAGGCTGAATTTCGCTGTAGGCGTTAGCCAAGGGTATATATTTTTACCCCTTCTCTTTAATAGATACCGTAGATAACCCAAGTGCATTATGATAATTACATTCCATAGCTAGAGGCATAAATAAAAAGTATTTTGGCGGTACAAAATTGCATTAATAGTCGAAAAGAGCAAACACAGTATTTTTTTTGGTAAACAAGTAAGAAGACGAGTAAGACGCTCTGAAATCTCCTGATCTTAAAAGATAACGCTGCCTATAATCAGTACAGTGTCACTCTCGAATTTATAAACAATATTTTTAAACTAGGTGCACTGCAACAACGCTTCTCACTCAAGGGTCATAAGATGGTAAGACTCTTTAGCCCAATAATTTCACTAGCTACAGTACCATTCTAACCGAAGCACAGTAATGTTTACATATCACTTCTCAAGCGGTAGAATAACTGGTACTGTTGGGGTACCCACCTAGTCGACCTCCTGCAAAGGAAGTCAACCACCGTAAACCTGCAGTCTACACATCGCCCGTCAATGGTTCCCTCTAGCTCTACCCTATTTAAGATTATCACGTCGGTTTTTAACATTCAGTGGTCCGACTGATATGAAGTGATATATTGATAAATATGATAACAATCACTATGAAAGAAACAGAAAAATATGAGATTTGAAGATAAATACCAAATTTATGGTGATGCGGTAACGCCCTACCGTCCCCTATACGTGAGATCAATATCTATTTTTCCTATATAGACAAAGAGTTTGTTGTGAATATCTTCCGGCTGATGATAATATAATGATGATTTTTCTTGTTCGAATAAATCAATCGATATGCGCTGCTTGAGATTTTTTTCTCACTAATATTCAAATTGAGCACATGACTCTGGACAAAACCGTGTCGCCAAGCGGTCATTATGTCCGTGTTCCCGCATGATGTTCAGTGAAGCCAGAGTGGAATATTCCCATACGATTTTTAAAACTATGGCGAGTGTTCTCCATAACTAAAAACAACAAAAACGGCACAACTCACGTCTAAAATTGTCCAACATGCTGTGAGTGTCGGGTTCTGCAGGCGTGAACTCCTGATGAAGGACATCGTAATTATCTGAAACCGTGGTAGAGATTTTCTCGACAATATTAGACGTGAGTTGTGCCGTTTTTGTTGTTTTTAATGGTATTTTCCCGCCTTTTTCACTTAGTCTTAATTTTGTCTGCTACCATTTCTAAATCCGTTCTCTAATCTTTTCAGCCGCTTTCAGTCAGATGACATTAGGTCTTCTCTACGTATGGCCTTCATACACTTCAAGTATCTACGCATCAAACAGCACGACGCCTCTCTCACAGCCGATGACAGAAGGAGAGGAATCACTCCTCGGTTCCTTGCCTTCTCTTGGAGCCATGGTTGGGACAGCTATTGTGGGTACTTTGGTCAATAAACTGGGCAGGAAAAATGGAGGGATAGTGCTGTCATTGCCGTTTGTGGTAAGGCTGTTCTATTTAAATTAAGTTGTTACAGTTTATGTTATCCTGGTTTTTTTTTTTTGTTTACGCCGAGTAAAAACGCATTACGCGTACCCACCCATACGGGGGTATAGGAGGGTTATGTGGGACTCCCCGTGCAGGATGACTGCACGGTATACCCACTAAAACATCTCGGCGAATTTCCCGCATCGTCTTTGAGACGGAGGACTGGGAATCGGCAGAGCCTTGCATCCAGTCCCCCATCGACAAACTCCATACGGAATGGCGCACGGTGTTGTGCGCGCCACCTCCTGGACCTGTTTATGAACGGCGAATGCCCCCGCGTCTTCCGTCCAGGTACCGGAATTTAGAAGCGCCGGGGATGTTCGGAAAACGATATCCCTCTTATCGCTACCAAACACCCCCCGCGATTCAGCGCAACCCTGCTCGCCGCCTAACGGCCGAGCCCTTTCGACCAGCCTCCCGGGCCTGGTCCCACCCGATATGGGGCAGTGGTGTGGCCCATCACTACGCGAGGGATACGTAATTACGGTCTGCCGGTCCACTGCCACATTCCGCCACGGTGCTCATGATGAGCCCGCCCGCAAAATCCGCACTATCGGCCGCAGAGGATAGGGAGCACGGCGCACCGTAATACCGGCACTCCTCTTCCCCTGCGGCCCCACCGCAACCTCCAACCTCCAACACATCGGCCGCAGAGGATAGGGAGAACGGCGCACCGTAATACCGGCACTCCTCTTCCCCTACAGCGTCACCGCGTCCGCCATCAAACGTTGGCGACCCCGTTTGGGCCGCGGAAGGCAGGGAGAGTGGCGCATCGTAATACCATCACTCCTCTCCCGCCGCGGCCCCCGCATACAGCCACGGTGCGATAGTAACCGCACCGCGGCCCACAATCGTTGGGATGCCCCCGAGGGAGGCACCGCAACCTACTCGGCCACTCGCACTAGGACCGCTGGACTACAGCCCGGCGTGGAGCGGCCGACCGCTTCGGGTTCCTCTTAGTTTCACCGTGGTCCCACTACCACGGCTACTTATCCCCACCGCCACGCAAAGGCGAGAACCCACCGGGGGGATGTTATCCTGGTATTCAAATTAATTGTAATGAGTTACGTGTATTCAAGTAAAATGAGTGAGATGGTTAGGACAATGATTCGTTCAGATTCGTACTATTCATAGACTTTGTAAATAAACTTGACTGACTTGACTTGACTGACTCTGTGTTCATTTGTTAATTTTATTTTTGTTTTATTTTGATATCATTATAATTAAAAGCCGTTTGTCCCGCTGCTGTAGAAGGACCCTCCTTCCGTGCCATTTGTATTATTTTATAGTAATATTTTTTAAATTGTTTTTTGTAATATTGGTTCTTAGCAATGATGAAGGAATAGTATATATCTTTTCGTTTTTAGTATATAAAATGATATCTCTGCGTGGCAATTTTTAATTTGTTTTCTTGTTGTTCATTGGTGCATCGGCTGTCAATCTTGACTTTTTCATACATTTGACGGACCGCGTTGACCCGAGTTGACCGGAAAACTTACACGTACGTAGTACTACGAGTAGTATAGTGATCTGTGCTTTCACGCAAAAGTAGCACTCAGGGCCGCATGGTTCTTAGTAACTTTGTCAGAAAGGTTTTCTCGCTTGACTTTTAGATTTCTCTTATTCAAATTAGATGCAACATATATTGTCCAAAATTTTTATTTTACTGGTTAATCAGCAATTTTTGCACATTTTCAGATATCATGGGCGATGATCAGTGTCACCACATCCAAGACGATTGTTCTGATAGCAAGGTTCCTAGGTGGAGTAGCTGGTGGAGGAATGCTGGTGTACGCTCCGATCTTCATCTCAGAAGTCGCTGAGGATTCATTTCGAGGATCATTAGCTTCTGGTAGGCTTAGAACTTATATACCTATAATATAGAACCACAAATTCTCTTCCCTTCTCCCTTTTCACCAATTCTATTCCAATCATTTTGGTCTTATTAGTATTCTTCTGATCTGTGGGTCTTATCCATGGGTTATGCTTTGAAAATTTATTGTGATTGTTTTAAAGATTGTCAGAAAATCTCAATGTAATTTCGGTTCTTTAGTAAATCATCGTTGATGGCTGTAACACAGTTTAAATACTAGTATTAAATGGCCATCAACAGTCCTATTACTTTAGATTACTAATAATGGTACGCCTATAATTAAAATGTACTTAATGATATTATTATCTATTCTTTGTCTTTTAGTAGATAAAAGAATTCTGTATGTTAGTAACTGCATGCTAATTAATAAGTCCAACTCTGTAAACATCTGTCAATATGGTCAATAAAGTTATAATAATAATAATAATTCATTTATTATTATTTATTCATTTATATGAATAAATAATAAATTAATTAATAACTATATAATAACTAATATTAATTTTTATTTTTCATTTTTTTTATTATTATTTTTTCATTTATTGTTATTATAATTTATTACTATTATTAATCACAGATAAAAGAATACTGGGTATAATATTGGTACTATTGTCCAATTTGTTAGATTAAAGTGATGCTTTTATTACCAATAATTCCTATAAGATTCATGTGGTACTTAGAGGACTCAGCCATTCTGTGTTGTGGTATCTAGTTCTAGATATTTTTTTGTTTCACAGTGCCAATTGCAATGTACAGCAGTGGTGTCCTCATCTCCTACATCCTCGGTTGGATGCTCACATACCGAGCCATCGTCTGGGTGATGATCCTCATCAGCGTCATCAACATACTCCTTATTGTCTCCGTTACTGAGAGCCCTGTCTTCTTGATCAAGCAGAATAGAGATGAGGTATGATATAATAGAATAATTCTTTATTACATGTCTAGTAAATTAAATAAATAATAAATAAATATAAATATTTCAGATATTTCACACAGCGCCCACTATTTACATGTGTAGTCTACATAATTAATATTTTGTATGTAGTTTATACTTAGTTTGGTCCAAATTAGAAATACTGTTACTTTCATTGGTTTTTTTTTTTATATGTGTTTCATTGCCGTGAATAAAGTTTTATTCTAGTTATAGAAAAATTATAAAGTAGGTACAAAACTATTTTAAAACTAGGTAAAAATAATCGTCAGTCTCATCGCATAAAGTGATTTATTACAGACAACCTAGTTGGAAAGATTTTTGTATGATTATTTTTTATGATGCAACTACTAGCCAAACGTTTATATAAGACTAGCTGCGCCCAGCGGTTTTACCCGCTGTACTGTAGCCTATGTGTTATTCCAGGGTTTAAGCTGTTTTTAAACCAAATTTCAGCTCAATCGGTCCACCCGTTTAGGTGTGAAAGAGTAACGAACATACATCCAGGCATCCATACATTCTTACAAACTTTCACTTTTATAATATTAGTAAGATTTCCACTTAGTAAAGAAGCAAAAATCTAAGCTACGAGAACCCACTGCTACTTTAGGAAAATAAATATAATATATAAATAGTAAACAAACTGTGGATTGGTATAAAAAGATTTTCATAAAAGAGTGCACGTTTTTTATCTTACAAGCTCTATCTTATGATTTCATCCAATTTGTTTTTTGTTTATCGTGTTCTAACAGATTTAGAAATTGTATCTAAGGGGGACAATACTGACAACATGCGATAAAAACCTGAACAAAACGTCATCCTGAATAAAAAGAAGTGTTATATAGATAGAAAAATAGATCGGTAGTTACAGATAACTCTGACACAGTCACTACTCAGATTTACAAAAGATTTCGATCAAAATCGATTGAAATCTTGAATCTACGAGTATGTTGTAAACAAAGATATAATATCACTTCCTGAAAATGTTCACGTGTTTATTAGTAACTGTCTTAAAATGAAAACTTGGACAATACAAAAGAGTGGTTATGGTGCTTGTAATCAGTCAATCCTACAATAATAATAATTATTATTTAGAATAAGAAATGTATTATGCATAAATGTGGTATCGTGTGTGGTTGCATTATTAAATTATATGGGTTTGTTTTATCTGTAAAAATCTTACAGAACAAGTAAAATTCTAAAAAAACTTTAATAACAACCCACCATCTAGCACTAAAGTACTCGTCAAGACAAATCAAATGAGCCCAAACTCGATGTGGTTGCGTCGATTAATTACTGAGTTCCTATGGCCACCTTCCAAATCCATCATCAGATCAACTCGATTTCATAATAATATTGCATTGTCATCCGGGAAGTGGGTCAAATTAAACTAGCTAGATTTGATTACATACAGACAGACACACAGACAGACAACAGAGAAGTAAAAGGAAATGAAAGCTTGTACAAAGCTGGATGCGACGTCAGAGACAGCCTCAAGACAAATTAATGTTTAATTACCACAAATAAAATAAAGGGAAAGACAGTCTCCAAAATCAGTTACTCAATGAAATTATGTTTCAGGATGCTCGTAAATCTCTAGCACACTACCGTGGATCCCCTGCATCATCGATGGCCGTTCATGATGAGTTCACCAAACTGAAGCAATCGCTGATGCCAGCTTCTGAAACTAAAGGAGACTTGAACATCGAGGAAGCTGAAAAGGAAAAGCTAAACTCTGAAATCACAGAGGCCGAAGAACAGAAGAAAATGTCATCTTTGAAACAACTATGTGTGTATCTTAAATTTTTAACGTACACATATTTATATTGATTGCTACTTATGCTCGTTTCTTTGCCCATGTGGAATGATCTTTTTTAAGAAAAAGTCTACGTCGTTAAATTTATCTGCATTCCAAATTTCAACTCAATCTATTCTGTGGCTATATTATATAGATCAGTTATTAAGAGCCTGTAACGGACCCAAGAGCAAATATGTGATTTTCAAACATGGATTATTTTGAAAATACTTATTTAAGAACGGTACTTTTACTCACAACTTTTAAAAGAACTTGTAATCTAATCAATTTATTCAGAAAAACCTTTTTAGTTTTGACCGTTTTTAAATTACGTCAAGGTAAATGGATAAAGGTTTTATAGATTTACTTCTGAAGCAATGTTTGGACATGGGTATATCCAAATATACATGTCTTTATTAGAATCTAAAAAATTACTATTACTGAAAAGATCCTGAACTAGTATATTTGTTAAGGAAAAGTTTGAATTATAGGTATTTCTTATTAAAATAAAATCATAAAGATGTGAAATTATCACGAAATTACTGTTTACAAAACATTTTTTTTATACATGACTCTTTTATATTTACTCAAAATAATTACTTACCATTAAATAATAACATTTTTTGATCCAATCGTATTTTTAAATTTACTTAAAATGTAATATTTATATTTTTGCCGAATTTTTCAAAATCACTATAAAACGAGGCCCGCGTCGGTTCTCGCTTCACATGGGCCTGAGCCCTCTCAGAGAGTGGACGTATCGCTCCGCGCTCCAAATTATTCTCGTCGCTAACCCACACATATAGTGCGATTATAGTTGGACCGCAAAAATTGATACTCTATATAATAATAACGGAATTTTTTCTTTGGTCACATAATGTTATAGTACTATTTTGCTGATATTAAAGTCCGTTTTATTACAAGCTTTTATTTACTTTCACCTGTCTGTTGTCTGTCTGTCCGTCTGTCTGTCTGTAATCAAATTTTGCAACTTTAATTTGACCCACTTCCCGGTGTCCGATTAAGCTGAAATTTTGTATGCATGTATAAATCAAATGACAATGCAATATTTTGACATGGAGCTGATCTGATGATGGAACTGGAAGATGGCCATAGGATCTCCGTAATTAATGACGCAACCCCATCGAGTTTGGGCTCAAACGATTCGCCTTGACAAGTACTTTATGATGCTGGGTAGTAATAATAATAAAAGCTTGTTTTTAAAAAGTTTTATTTAAAATTTCACTTGTTTTACTTACATCTGTCTGTTGTCTGTCTGTCTATAATCAAATCTTGCAAGTTCAATTTGATCCACTTCCCGGATTCTGATTGAGCTGAAATTTTGCATGCATATTTGAATCGGATGACAATGCAATATTATTATGATATGGAGCTGATCTGATGATGGAGCTGAAAGGTGGACATAGGAATTCCGTAATTAAACGACGCAATTACATCGAGTTTGGGCTCATTTGATTCGTATTGACGAGTACTTTGATACTATATAATAACCTAGACACAGAGACAGACAAACAGACACGTCAAACTTATAACACCTTGTCGTTTTTGCGTCGGGGGTTAAACAAGTGTTTGACGCAAAAACGACGGGGTGTTATAAGTATAACACCCCGTCGTTTTTGCGTCAGGGGTTAAAAACTTATAACCCCCCGTCATTTTTGCGTCGGGGGTTAAACACTTATAACACCCCGTCGTTTTTGCGTCGGGGGTTAAACACTTATAACACCCCGTCGTTTGGATCATTCCCACTAGTTCCCCTTTTAGTTCCCTAGTGGATCTAGTAGGAACTTTTTTCTCAGTAGTTCCCCTTTTTTGAAAAGGGGATCTAGTGGGAATGATCACTTCTCAGTAGTTCCCCCTTTTTGGAACGAAGTTCCTTATCGCGCGTTATGAGGGGGAGAAGGGAGGGGGAGGGGAAGGGTGAAGGGGAGAGGAAGGGTGAAGGGGAGGGGAAGGGGGAGAAAGGAGGTTAGGGGGAGAAGGGAGGGGGAGGGGGAAAGTGGAGGGGGAAGGGGTAAGGGAAGGGAAGGGGGGAAGGGGAG